>OX122897.1:11551253-11911253 GCA_944738965.1 Nebria brevicollis | reverse complement strand
AAACTTCGAATCTAACATAGTACCACCAACACCCCCACCACGAGAGCATATAGCAACCCCTACAGGAAGTCTAAATGAACAAGAAATCGCTTCGACCTTAAACAGCCAGGCGATCTCGGAACCTGCAGTACTAGATAAAACTGAAGACAGCTGGACAGTTATCAATTCCAGAAAGAGCAAAAGATCCAGCCCGGAAGAAAATAGAAATGTAAGACAGAAAACCCTAACAGACTACTGGCTCAATGGACCAGAAACCTCAAATAAATTCGAAAAACTAAATGTAGAAGAATTAATTGAAGAAGATATTAGTCCTGAAATTATTAAACCTCCACCAATTTTCGTATACGGCATAGGAAACATAAAGCCTCTGACTGACCTCTTGAACCTCCACGCAAAAGACAATTACGAAATTAAGCTTATTGGAAGTTCGCAAGCAAAAATCCAACTGACCGAGCCTAAATTTTATCGTGTCATAACAAAAGAACTAGAAGAAAAGAAAACAGAATTCCATTCATTTCAATCAAAATCGGAAAGAAAATTCAAAGTTGTACTACGTGATCTTCGCCACACTGTTGACATCGAAGAATTAAAGAAAGAAATACACTCATATGGACATAATGCATTAAATATATGGAACATTAAGCATAAAATAACCAAAGCCCCTCTACCTATGTTCTTTATTGAGTTGCAACAATAATAAAGAAATTTACGACACTAAATACCTTATGCACTCGAAAATCAAATTTGAACCTCCACGCCAAAAAAGAGAAATACCTCAATGTACAAGATGCCAAAGATTTAACCATACAAAAAATTTCTGCAACCTTTCACCACGTTGCGTGAAGTGCACTGGTGATCATCTGACTAGAGACTGTCCCAAACATGATAAAAGTATTGCCGCAACCTGCACCAACTGTGGAGGAAACCACCCAGCGAACTACAAAGGCTGTAGTGTCTTTAAAGAAATACAGTCACGTAAGTTCCCACCCCTTAGACAAAAACAGAATACAGTCAACCATAACATAACCGGAAATCCAACACAACCAGGCGTATCATACGCCCAAAAGACAAGAGCTAATGTCCAACAGACACAAGAAGAACATAACATACAACAAAATTTAAATCATATTTCCGACAAACAGCAAAATAGTAAGCTAGAAGCTATGGTGATCAAACTGATGGAGCGCCTGGACACCATGCTAAATCTCTTCACTACCCTTGTGGCTAAAATAAAATAATGCCCCAGCTCCTAAAAATCGCTCTCTGGAAAGCCAATGGTCTTGGACAACACAGCCAAGAAGTAAAAATATTTATAGCAGAACACAACATAGATGTGATGCTCATTTCCGAAACTCACTTTACAAATAAGACGTATCTGAAAATACCAGGATACGCAATATACAATACTAAACACCCAGATGGTACTGCCCATGGAGGCACTGCCGTAATCATCCGACAACAAAATAAGCACCATGAACTAAATAAATACCAGCACGAACACCTCCAAGCTACTAGTATTGTAACTAACGAAGAGACAACAGGACCTCTAACTATCTCAGCTGTCTTCTGTCCACCTAGACACACAATTGACAAAGCACAATTTAAAGACTTTTATAACACTCTGGGGTCTAGATTTATAGCTGGAGGTGACTACAATGCGAAACATCCCTACTGGGGTTCACGACTGACCACCCCTAAAGGTAGACAACTCTACCAAGCAATGCAAGAGAATAATCTACATCATTTATCTACTGGCCAACCTACATACTGGCCTAGCGACAGAAGAAAAGTTCCGGATCTCATAGACTTTTGTGTAGTAAAAGGCGTGTCATCACATTATCTAAATGCCGAAAGTTGCTTAGATCTATCATCGGACCACTCTCCAGTCATAATTACTGTAAATAGGCAAATAACAATAAAACAAAAACCTCCATCACTCATTAGTACAAAAACAGACTGGCACAAATTCAGAAATCTGCTGGACAACAAGCTTTCGCTCGAAATTTCACTCAAAACCAAACACGAAATAGACGAAGCCATAGAATTCCTAAATGACGCAATACAAGAATCAGCATGGGGCCCAACACCGGTACAAAACGCCAATCAAAAACGAGAAAATTGTCCAAAAATCGTTAGGGACATCGTCGCTAAAAAACGGAAGCTACGCAAACAATGGCAAATAACAAGATCACCACAGGTCGAAACAAAACTTAACCAGGCAATAAAAGCAGTCAAAAAGTTACTAAGCAACCTGCGAAATAAATCTGTCGAAGAATACTTAGAAAATCTCACTCCGTCAGCATCCACAGACTATTCCCTCTGGCGAGCAACAAAAAAGCTCAAACAACCGGAACAGTCAAATCCACCCTTACTCCTAGCAAATGGTAGCTGGGCCAGAACCGATCAGTAAAAAGCGAACACATTTGCGCAACATTTATCATCAGTATTCCAACCCTTTCCTAGTGAAATTTCGGTAGAAGAAGAACAAGAAATCCTGCAGTACCTAGAGACCCCCCTACAACTCTGCTTGCCTATAGTCAAATTAAAAACTAGTGAAATAAAAAACGCTATAACAAATCTTGTCCCCAAAAAAGCTTCAGGATATGACCTAATAACAGGAAGGATTCTGCGAGAACTTTCTTCTAAAGGAATCAAGCTGATAACAATGATCTGTAACTCAGTTCTTAGATTAGAATACTTTCCCTCTCAGTGGAAAGTAGCCCAAATTATCCTTATACCCAAGCCAGGAAAACCACCACAAGAAGTAAGCTCCTACAGACCCATCAGTCTCCTTCCTATATTCTCCAAACTTTTCGAAAAGTTATTGCTTAAGCGCCTAAAGCCAGTTCTAGAAGAAAAAGACATAATTCCAAACCACCAATTCGGATTTCGTACGTAAAACGCAACGATTGAACAAATCCACAGAGTCGTGAACGAAATACGCAAAAATCTAGAAGAGAAAAAATACTGCTCGGCTGCCTTCTTAGATATAAGTCAAGCTTTCGATAAAGTCTGGCACACCGGGCTATTGTTTAAAATTAAAAGAATCCTACCACATAATTACTACCAAATCCTCAAATCATACCTTTCCAGCAGATATTTCTATATTAAATATAAAGATGAATAAACCAGACTCTACCCAATAGAATCCAGTGTCCCACAAGGTAGTGTACTAGGACCCATACTATATCTCCTATACACAGCCGACCTGCCAACATCTGAAACAACATTCATCGCAACATTCGCCGATGATACAGCAATACTTGCCTCTCACGAAGATCACAACGTGGCCACAAGATATCTTCAGGCACATCTGAACAAAATTCAACCATGGTTAACAAAATGGAGAATTAGGGCAAATGAAACCAAATCTACCCATGTCACACTTACGATGAGAAAAGAAACCTGTCCTCCTGTGACACTGTATGGCAAGCCCCTCCCACAGACAGAAGAAGCGAAATATCTAGGCATGCACTTAGATCGTCGTTTAACATGGAAAAAACACATTTGAACAAAAAGAAAACAACTTGGCCTGAAATTCAGTCACATGTACTGGCTAATAGGCCGCAAATCTCAACTCTCAACAGAAAACAAAATTCTTCTTTACAAGACTATCCTCAAACCAGTCTGGACGTACGGAATCCAACTATGGGGTACCGCCAGTAACTCTAACATTGAAATTCTGCAGAGATTTCAGTCCAAAGTGCTCCGCTCTGTCCTTAATGCACCATGGTTCGTCACCAACGCCATAATTCACCGCGATCTCTCCGTAGTGACAGTGAAAGAAGAAATTAGAAGAAATTAGAAACTTCAGTGAGAAATATCATAGCAGATTACGTGCGCATCCAAATACTTTAGCAAGTAATTTGCTGACAGTGAAGATTAAAAAAACGCTTAAAACGTGATAACATACTTGACCTACCTAATAAATAACTAACAATTTCAATGTTTTTAGTGTCATCATACCTGTTATGCAGATTCAACAGAAAAAAAAAGCCACCTAGCAAATTCCGGACCTGTCATGCAGAGTCGACAGAAAAGAAGCCAGTTAGCAAATTCCCGACAAAGTGCATGTGCGTGTGCGTGTGTGTTAAAGTTAAGATTTGTATGTGCCTGGCAAGAAAACCGCTTATTTTTGAAGAATATATACAAACCGGAAGTTCCTGCTTACTCTAGTCATGTTTTGCAAGTACTCAAAAATGGTTGAAGTTTTCAGAAAAATTGTTTGCATTAAAACTAAAGATACTAAAATTTTTTACAACCTTTATTTAAAAATTACTTATAAAAAAGGTACCAGAAACAAGAAAAAATGGCTATTGAAATTTGTTCTTATTATAATTATTTTCACATAAATCATATTAACTATGCCTGTCAATTGTTTAATAGAAGAACAAAAAACTTAAATAATTTGGAGTTTGACACATAATATCTATTCTAAGAAACAATTTAGTGAAAAGGGGTTCCAAAGGTTAGTAAATATAAAAATTAGCAAAATAGTCTAAATATAATCAAACCGAAATGCATATACGAAGGTTCAGTGCATGAAACTGCAGATGCTTTTATATAAGTAGTTTATTATCTGATCAACAGTTAATTTGTTATACATGGTATTAAGAAAAATTTACATGGTATTGAGGGGGATTTTATGTAACCACTATTAGATTATATTATATAACAAGTGATGATGGAGTTATTCCTCATTAATCTGCGAATTCTTCGCCCATCGAGCTTGGGAAAAGTTTGTTGATGTATTCAATGAGTTCTGTTGGGGAGATATATTTCATTTGCGATGGCATTAGAAATGGGTCGTATTTTGGGTTCATAGTGCTTTCGTCTTTATCATCATCACCGTCTTGATTTAAGTTGGAAGCATCTGTTTCGTAATTAGTTGCAAACGTTACTATTAAGTTCTCTTTTATAGTTTATGTCGTATGTTCTTCATCATAGTCGCCTTGCTCTATTATTTTGTTTTATTAGATTTAAGATGGGTTGTGGTGTAGTAGAGATACAATATTAAATTCGGGGACGTTAGTGGTTGCTGTTCTTGCCGACTTAGTTATTGTTAGTGTTAAGTGGGCGATGGCATTGCCAATATCTATTATGTAGTGGAGTTTTACTAATGGATATTACTTTTTTTTTTCATATTTAAATATTTCCGAATTAATTTGGCCATCTGTTTTGCGGTCTTATTTAATCGGTCTAGTTTGCGAATGATATAGTTACTGGTAATTGATCTAAGTCAAACTCCCAGATGACGTTGTAAGCTAGAGAATATACGAAATATTTGTATAAGATGATATCAAGAATATCTAGTCTGTAATTTTTACTTTCTTATCGCAGTTTAATTAAGTGTTGTAATCATGGAAAAAATCGATGTCGAGATTTTAACGGAAATATGATATATCATTTGACCTTCCCTGTTTCGATGCCGACTATTCTTCGAATGATGTCTGACTGTGTTTGTGAGAGTAAACCTTCTACAGCCTAAACGCTTGGAGATACAATTATGAAACTTCAAATTTAAGATTTGTAGAAGCCTGCAAGAAAACCTCCTAATTTTGATGTTCCAACCGGAAGTACATGTTTACTCTAGACATTTTTTAAATATTTTGCCAAAACTCAAAAAAATAATACTTTCAACAAAATCAGTGCTATACAAATAAGAGGTATTAATATTTTGTTTAACATTTATTTGAAAATAATTTTCATAAAAGGTACCGGTTACAAAAAAAATAAAATTGTAATTTGTTCAAACACTATTTATTTTATATATATATATATCGTATCAACTATGCCTATTATTTTTCCATTCCTCTAAATGACAAATAGACTCAAAGATTTTAATAATTTTCAAATTGGACGAAATTTTTAAATTTATTTTAATACTCTCGGTCTAACTAAGATGCATAATAGAAAGTTCAGTGTCAGACATGTCAGATGTTATTATATTTGATATTAAAAACAAGTTGAAAAGTAATATTTACATTATCAGTAACTGTTGTATCCTTTTTTATTGTTTACCTACTTATACCTTGCAACGTTTCTATTTGCCACAAAAGTTGAACCACACTCGTATCGAATGCACTTTTTGGCGCAATGATTACATAAATCAATGCGATATTTTCAATGCTAATATTGTGGCGTCTACCGTCAAAGCTGTTTATTAATTTATGTCGTAGAATAATTTTAGAATAAATCTTTATTTTGAAATTGGGGGCGCACTTATAAAGTTAAACAAGTTAAATGGCCAAAACTATTCAATTTTATTAATGTTTTCGCTTGTAAATATTCTGATAAACAAGTCAGAAGTTTTAGTATTTCAATAAATAATTATATAGTGAAAGATTGAAATTATTTATTAAGAGTTGAAATTGATTATATATTACTCTCTTATGCGAACTAATAAGAATTGTAATCATGAGAAGAATTTAAATTTGTGTGTGGTGGCTCTACAGCCGTAGTGTTTGAAAATTAAGAATTTTTAAACTTAAGAACTTCTTACTAACTTTGTAGGTCGGGCGGAATTGAGGAATGTTGTACCTAAAAAGATAAGGAATTCTCGAATACAAATTTACAAGTAAGATATAAAGTATTCATTAAATTAAAAATAATAATGAAAATTGATTTGTCTATTTCATTCCGTGATGGCTTACCGCTACAGTTTTCAAAAAATAGAAAGATAGTAAATTGAATATTATATCTATCCTAAAAGTTGTAAATGTATATAAATTCAGCCATAATTGCAACGTATCAATAAAATAACGATAATTTGAATTAAAATTGTTAAACTTAAAACAATAATCTCTATTAAAATGTTATGTAACATTACCGCTCCTGCTTATACATATATTTGGCGATAAATATAAGCTCTCATGAAGCCATTGAAAGCATAAAACTACCTAACTTTGTTGCATATCGTAACGATAGGCAACCGGCACCAAAAGGAGGAACTGCTATCTTAGTTAAGAGACGCATTCCACACTTTGAAGTGGCTTTGCACTAGCAATAGTCGAGGCAACTGCCATAGTAGCAAAGTTGGGGGGACGTGACACGCTGCTCACCGCTGTTTACAACAAACCTTCACTGCATCTTGATGTGAGAGACATTGAAGCGCTCCTTAGTATTCAGTCGCCTACTATATTGGCCGGCGACCTGAATGCTAAACATAGTTCCTGGAACTCGAGGGTTGAAAATCCAAGAGGCCGTGCACTGCACAAACATGCCTTATCCTACGGATGCGCTGTTATTGCGCCCACTGACCCTACCCATCACACCAGATGGGGCGGAGACGTACTTGATGTAGCTCTTTTACATCAAATCAATCAAAATTACGGTATCTGGAGTCTGTCAGAACTCAATTCTGATCATGAGCCAGTACTGCTGTCCCTTTATGATCCAGTAGGTATTACACCAACTGCGAACATACAATACAGCACCGTTACAGACTGGGAGAAGTAGACGGCATTGATTAATGAACGCATCGACTTAACCGTCGACATTAACTCTGTCATGGAACAGGACCGCGAAGTAGGTCTCTTCGACGAGGTTATCAAGACTTGTCTTGATCAGTCCTCCAAAAAGAGACGTCGTCAACTCCCTCCATCGATGCACCTGCCAGACGAGATTCATGAGCTTATTAAGCAAAAGAATCGGGTGCGAAAAGTCTGGCAGAAATATCGGAACGCCTACGATCGCACTCTTCTAAATTCGTTAATTCGAGAAATTAAAGAGAAAGTGATCGAGCATAGGGACGAAACTTGGGCCGAAACCACAAGTGCCAGGACCGCAACGGACCAGTCGCTGTGGAATTGCACACGTCGGTTGAACAAGTCTAGAACCTATACTCCTGCACTTGTCAAACATGACGGAACGATGGCTGTTGAACTGGAAGATAAAGCAGAGCTGTTTGCGTTTTCTCTGGTGGATAAGTTCAAACCTAATCCACCGCTTAGAGAAGCATGCAACGAGCATGTTGAAAACTTTGTTACAAAGTTTTATGCTCGTGGCATCTCTGCAAATCCAAAGGTAGCCACTCCATCCGAAGTGTATAGCATAGTGCATGGCCTCAGTAACCGCAAGGCTCCGGGAGACGACTCCATAGGCAATGTTGCTTTAAAGCGTCTCCCTCGCAAAGGAATTGTTATGCTAGCTAAGATCTTTAATGCGATCTACAAGCTCGCATACTTTCCAAAGCGGTGGAAACTTGAGAGAGTTATAGTGATTCCAAAGCCGGGAAAACCTCTGAAAAATCCTGCTAACCACAGGCCAATCAGTCTACTGTCCAGCTTGCGTAAGGTGTTCGAGAGAACTCTCCTTAATAGGATGCTAGATCACGTGACCTCTAAGGCCACATTGATCAAAGGGCAGTTTGGTTTCCGAACCGGACACAGCACCACGGAGCAAGTGCTGCGACTCACGGAACACATAACGCGCGGCTTCAATGAACACAGACACACTGGTGCTGTTTTACTGGACATTGAAAAAGCGTTCGACAAGGTTTGGCACGCTGGTCTCCTCTAAAAACTCATATATATGGGAGTTCCGGATCGTTTGATCCATCTGATAGGTTCATGCTTATCAGACAGAAGCTTCTATGTGAGTACAGAGGGGGCCCGCTCATCTGTCAAACCGATTGAGGCAGGCGTTCCGCAAGGAAGCGTCGTGGGACCGGTTCTTTTCAATCTATATGTCAACGACATTCCGATTGATAAGAGCGCAGCTTTATATGCTGACGACACAGCGATCTTCGCACAGTCGTTTGGCACAGAAGTTGTAAGAAGAAAACTGCAGCAGCAACTGTGCACCCTTGAGAGCTACTTTGAGGAGTGGCGCCTTAAGGTCAATGCACAGAAATGCGAATCAGTTCTCTTCACGATGTGGTTATCTGCCCTGCCCCACCCAGTTGTGCTTGGTAGTACAGCCAGCCCATGGAGCAGCGAAGTTAAATATCTCGGAGTAATCCTAGATAAAAAACTTTCTTTCAAAAGCCAAACCAAGGCTGTGATACGCAAAGCAACTGGTCAGTTTTGCAAGCTGTACGCATTACTCAATCGCCGGTCCAAGTTATCACTGCAGAGCAAACGTTTGCTCTACGTGAGTTTCTTGCGACCGGTTCTGACGTATGCAGCAGCGGCCTGGGCCTACCATCCGGTTAACACCAGAAAGCTGCAGGTGTTTCAAAACAAGATACTGAGAACCATTACAGACTCCCACTATTTTGTAAGAAACACAACGCTTCATCGCCACCTTAATCTCAAGTCGATTGATGGGTTTGTTCTCGAACTAGCTCAAAAATTGTATGCGAGATGTAAGAGCAGTAACAATGTACTTATCAGAGATCTAGGCAACTACGATCCTGAATGCGTTCATTACCGTTACAAGCGTCCAAAACTCCTGTTGTGTCAGTGAGTAAACCACTAGTGAAGGCAGTATACCTGCCAGAGCATTCACTGTGCAAGTGCGACATCGTCTGAAAAGACAAAAAATCCTCAGTAAATCGCGATGAACAACAGCGCTGACTCCATTCATGAGCATCGGTTGGTCATGAGCCTTGGATCGAAACCACGATATTGAAGGAATTATATTCCTACTACTCATTGGCCTACGGCCAAGTGAAACCAAGTCTACGGTTGGAAAGCATACTTACCTGTCGTAGGGGTTACCGTGATCAACAAGGCGGTGCCCCGGGGAGAGGCTCTCCCATTGCACTTTGGTTGGGCTGACCCTTGCGATTATTCCTAGTGCGAATAACTCGGGCGCGTAAATTTTGGTAGTCGGGACTGCGTACGCGCTGTCCCGGTCCTAAACTAATTTAAACATTGTCACATTGCTTATTTGTATAAGTGAGTACTTGTTATTTATTATGACGACCATATTGTGTATTGATATTATAATTGCTATAAATGATACTTATTTATTTTATTTATTATTAAATGATACCTATCCTCTTCGTTGGAGAGTATCCCAGTATTCTGCCCTGGCTAATTCCTTTGATAATGTAATTGTTAGATTATTTGTCTTGTAATATAATATAAACCTGGTATTTAATAGGATTACTTGCTACATCTATCTTCAATAACTCTGAGATGGCTCTAATCTCTGCTGTGACCTTTATAATTTGTAACGAAAGAATATTCTCAAAATATTATGGTTGTCAACACGTGGCGAAAGCTCATGCTCCTAGCTAATGCAGAGTGGAGTTTCACTTCTATTACAATTGTAATAGATCCGCCACTCTGTCAAATTTATGATACCTAATTGAATCTTTAGCTAATCTACTATATTTTTATCTCGATATCATTGATTACACGTAACTGCAACAACATATAAGATTTTAGTAAAATATTGGTCGCTTTTGTAAAAATAAATATTTATGTTTTTGTGCGTAATGTAATAACAAATATTCACAAGGAAGTTTTTTATTATGCCAAAATATGATAATATTTTTCTCAGTCTTAGCAAACATGCACGCGCATATACCTTTCCGAGGTTTCCCTAGTGTTGAAACCGTAAAATGATATCTTGTTTTAAAATCGATACTAGGTGAAAAGGAATAAAGATAGAAACACGAATTTTGGTACACATATCTAATAAATGTGATAATTTAGTATCATATTATAAAATTTAAAGAAATACAAAATGACGGTCAGGACGGCCGGTTGATAAAGCGCGCTCGGCGAAATTTCTTCATCGGCGCGGCACAATGTAGGGATCACAACTTTGATCTGCAAAATAAAAACATACATTTTTTGTTAGAAGCAATAAACTAAACATAAATATCGTAATCAAATATTTACTAGTGATTAAAGTATTGCGGTTGTTATAAGCATTGAGGTAGTTAATATTATTTTTCGTGTAGGAAAAACAGATACTTGTGTATTTTATAATTTACTAATCAATACTAACCAATTAATTTGCCAATAGATATCTCAGTACCTTCGTATAATATACGTAAAGTACATGAATCTACAATCGTATGTAGCGTCTTGTAATCATTATGCACAAAAACCTAAGCATAGAAAAAAGCAATATTAATTAATAAAAATAGACTAATAATAAGTATAGTGTGGTGCTTACTCTATTCGCTATTTTTGAAGAAAGTATAGATTTGGCCAAAATTATTACTAAATTTGCATACGTAGGTGTGTTGAGGAAATGAATACCTAGGATCCGATCAGAAAACACATTCTAAAAAGAACTATATGCAATAAGAATCAAAAATATATAAATACAGACAGTTACCTTTATGAGATGAAAGGGTTTCTTTTAACTAATAATGGTTTTTTTCAAAACATGCCTAAGTTGGACACCACTGAAGTCTATAATATAAACATCGGAAGCGCAATCATCATTGTGAATTCTAACATCTCCAATTAAAAAGATATATTAAATCAACGTGTCGAAGTCAAATATACTAGGATCTGTATCTATTAGATTAGCTATGTATATATACCCGCGATAATGCTTTCGTTAATTTCGGCAATGGATCAAAACATCTAAATTAATACATATTATATTAAATCGAATAAAACACACTAGTTTTATGAACATACACTGCTCTCAAGTGGATTTAGATTTGGAGACGGTGATGACCAAAACTTGTATGTCATTATCAGAAAACCATTCCTTAATTATGCTGTGTGTACAGGATCATTGCCATGTTGAAAAACCCATCGAAGGGGCATCTTCGGCAAACAGTAGCATGATATTTTGATAAATGTCACTATAGATAAATTTGTAAATAATACCCTCTGTTCGGTGCACTTCCCCCATACAAAGCCCTGAGAAACATCCCCACACTAACGCGCTGCCACTACCATATTTAAAAGGATCGATTATTTCATTTATAACCAGATGGATGTCGAGCATGAACCATTATATTTGGATAGGTTATATTTAGATTTGTTGCTTAATAGCAATATTTTCCACTTATTTATGCTCCAATTCAAACGCTCCTTAGCAATTTTAAGCGGCCGGTCCTCTGCTTCTTACCTAGTAAAGGGTATTTTGCAGGTCTACGACTGTAACGTCCTCCTTTAACTTGCCGTCGTTGTACAGTAGAGGAACTAATTATATTTTACATATTTGCATTAATTTATAAAGCCGTTGTCCAGGGATCTGGTCTGGCTGCTCGTAAAATCAGCATATCAATACTGGGAGTATTTATGCCGGGTCACACTGAACGTGGTCCGAAACTACAAAAAGTGTGACAAAAGTCTATGAATTAATCGAGAGTATTGAAATTCAGCAGACGTAAGTTATTATGGTTGTTGATTATAAATTTGATATTTTTTTGTAAAACAAAATGGCGGATCTTATATGGCGGACATGTAAGTGAAAAACGTATATAACTTCTTTTAAAAAATAGGTATTAAGGTTTATTAAGGTTCGCTTATTTAGAATTTTATATGAGGCAACAATTATTTAACCACAATGAAATTGCTTAGGTAAACATCTGCAGTGTCATGCACCGAACTTTCTTATACGCATTTGTGTTAAACCATATCGTAGTTTCACTATTGTTCAAATTTATAATATGTGTTCTAACCTTTTGATCGCTTTTACACTAAATATATTTCTAAGAATAAATAAAATATTTAAGACTATTTTGTTAAACAATTGACAGGCGCAGATGAAACAATTTATGTAAAAATATATATAATAAGCAGAAATTTATTTTGAAACCAGTACTTTAACCATTTTTGAGTAATTGCAGAAACCGCAAAAAAACACTTCTGGTTTGAAATTTATATTCAAAAATAAAAGGTGCACATGCGAGGCATATAATAATCTTAAGTTTAAAGTTTCATAGTTTTAGCTTTAGCACACACACACACACACATACACACACACACACATACACAACAGACAGACGTTATTCCAAAAATAGTTTTAATTGAAAAATACACTATTTAAAATTTATTTTTAGACAAACTGATTGTATTTACTCAAAAAATTATACAAAACTTATTCAAAACTTAAAAAAAAAATTTGAGCCATTTTTTATTCATCCAGGCGGTGGCATAGGGCGTCTTCTAAAACTTGCTTTTTAGACTGTCGTAAATTTTTTGAGCTTCCTGGAAAAGATAAAGTGAAAATTTTTAATGGGTTATTCTTTTGAGCCTCTCTCCTCGGGGCAAACATATAAAAAGTTGAATTTTTTAATAGTTTTATTTTTATTTTACTTTAAAAGTTGAGGTTGCATATGGATGGAAATACCCATATACGAGAAAAAAAAAAAAGAAAATTTGGACTTTTTTTAACTCTCCCCGAGGAAAAAGGTCTTAAAATTATAACCCATCAAGAATTTTAATTTTATTTTTTCCAGGAAGCTTAAAAAACCACTTTTAGAAGACGTCATCTGCCGCCGCCTGGATAAATCCAAATAGGCTAAAAAATTTTTTTTTAAGTCTTCAATAAGTTGTATAAAATGTGCAAAAATTTTTTATTAATAACTGCAATAAGTTTCTCAAAAAAAAAAAATTTAAATATGTTTTATTTTTCGATGTAATACGTAAAGATCCTCATAAACGATTATTTTGTAATAAAAAGCTCGTATCCATGTTTGCGGCACGAAAAGGCAGGTAATCTTTACGATAATAAATAAAGAATACTCCAACCTATTTTAATATTACATTCAAATCACAGGATCTCAGGGTATCACAACTTTTTTTAAAATTAAGTAAACAACTGTTTATGTTTACACTTGTCTTCTCTCCAATTTTTAACGTTATTGTTTATATATGGCAGTTATAAATATTGGGCAATGTTATGTATGTAAATGTTCTACATACCACCAAGAATGTTCATCACAAAACCGAATTGCAATTTAAAAACATGATAAAAAGTTATGAACACTTGACGATATGTCAATAAACGATGCACCTAGTGCGTATAAAATTTCTAGTTTAACCGGTTACTTTGCGATGACGTATAGCTAATGTATTAAGATTTTTGGTGATTTTTTTTTCTCTATTGTATACAATAGCTCCTTCCTAACGATATCCCATAGTACTACATTTAAAATTACGACTTACATTTTTCGACTTTTGTCATACTTTTTGTAGTTTCGGACCACTGAGCGTCGTGCAGTTTTCACAGTCCATTTAGCACAATAATTTTGAAGAATTCGCGATATAACTGATTTATTAATGTCAGAAATTTGACAGGTGCCCAAGATTTCAAATAAAGTCTTTGACTAATCAGGCTGATTTAATTTTAATTTGCTTGCATATTGAATACCAACTTCGTCCTCTAGAATCACTTCTTGAAAAGACATAGATTTTCTTACAGCCGATTTTCAATAGAAGAAAATTAGCGATTTTTTTAAAAATATCTTTCGAACAACTGTAATTGTTTTACATCATTCCAAAAATAGTCGGAATCAATTCAGGAAAGGTCAAAACGTATATTTCCGTTAAAAACTCGAGGTCGAATTTTTTTATGATTACAATTTTTACTTATTCTGCGTAAAAGAAAGGAAAAATAAATGTAGTATAATTTTTTCTAATTATTCAAAATTTATAATTTATTAATTTTCTTATCTTAAACTGATATTTATACGAAAATTCAGAGTAAGACAATGAATAATTTTTTGACATACAATAAAGTTAAATTAGTAAAGGTTGTCAATAAATGAATATAATTATACGAGAAACATAACTTCTTTTGATATTGAATTAAGACACCAATAAACTATCAAAATAACTCTGTTTTGTCAACCCAACCTTCAGTGGTGTATTTCAGATTGCATATCACATTCTGTTAGAATATACCACATGTAGAAAATACAAATATAAACACCGAAAAGCCAAAACTTCACATTCATATGTATTTGAAGATATTATAAAACTAAGTAGCATAAGTTTTGGCAGAAGAAATACTGCGAATAACGCTAAACAAGCTCTCGTTCGGAAAACACTTGGACGCACCATATTTAAACTGATCAGCGCTAATGTTCTTCTTTTACCTATGTAAAAATGTATTAATTACTTCAATTATATAACTATTTTTTAACATTATTTATGGTTTTGTCCATGGTTCACAGCTGCATGCTAATTTCAATTATAAATCAATAGACATAAAACGTAACAATTTAGCACCAGCAGAAATATATAAATATAGAATGTTTTCTATGAACAGAAACTATTCTAGGCACAAATATATAAACATTATACGAACGTCTTATTTAATTCTAATACTAGCTAATATTGTAGAATAAATTAGCAAGATGTAAGAACTATTTGATGTAATTAACAATGATAATTTCAATGTTTCTAAGGAAAATAAAACATTAATTTAACATTATTTTCAGATTTTATTGATTTTTCAGTTTCTCCTATATTCGACATTCTAGTCAAATATTATAAATTAGAAAAATATGATATTATTTAACCAATGCGTATAAGAAAGTTCAGTGCAAGTCACTGCAAATGACTTAAAATAAAGAATATTATTTTTGTAGGTATAAATAACGTTAATTTATCACATGTTCACCAATAAACTTACAACAACTAGGACGAAGAACCAAATTATTGCTAATTTAATATTTTATTATTTAATATAAGTGGTACATGTAAATATATATTTATAAAATGAATATATGGCAGACCGTCCGTCACGAAACTTTGTCACCCCTTTTCTGAGTACGATGGACATCTGGTAGAACTTGGCATATAAAGTTGTCAGGTATTACATTAAATAATTGTTTTGAGATTGAAGAATCACTTTGCTAGAACTTTTGTTTAAAATGCAAAACTAACTTCAACGATGTTTCTTGGACAACCCTGTAAATGTGCAATATCAAGCTACAACAAATGCAACATGGCAGATTGGACAGTCATCCCCCACTACGATGCCTTGCGCAGCCTAAGGCACTTCACAGTCGCGTACGCTTCATAGATAAAAAAATAAAGATGAGACAGTCAGGTGTTAAAATTCAGAATAGCGTTCTGCGCTCTCTAGTTTACCCGCTCCAGAACTAAACTGTGAGCGCTCGATTTGAATCGAGTTTCATTCATACCTATATAGAAAAATTGAAAGCTTACAATTATTTTGTTCCATCTTATAATAGATATATAAGATGAAACAATACAATTCTCAGCTAGTATTTCTAATGTAATGAAACAAATAATTTATCATATACTTAAATATATTTATTATGTACACAATACGCATAATTAATTTCTAAACCTATACATTAAAATAGTTTAAAAAATAAGCTGCATTTTGAACGTAAACGTAAAATATTTCATTTTTATAAAATAAAACACACTCGGTAATTTTGAAATAATTTTTCATCTACGATACGTATTTCGGCTACTACGCCATCATCAGATATTTAATCGTTTCAACTCCACACAATTTAACTAATTCCTACTTCCAATAGACTTCGATAAATCTGTCCACCACAGGATTTGGCCTGATACACGAAATTAAACACTCAATAACACAACGCGGATACAAACAGATACAACGAACGAGCTAGCAACAAATTGTTGGAATGTCAGAAACAAAAAGAGACTGAGTAGATAAAATAGATCTCTTTTATATCAGCCAGACCCTCTTGGAAGGGGCAAATTAATACCTGTAGTGACATCTAGTTTACCCGCTCCTTCAACTAAACTATGTCCCAAGGTCACCCATTTAACTGTCAGGCCACTGTACGCTTCTTGTTTGCAGTCAACAGCGAGATGTGCGATAATTTGTTGGCGTGTGATGGAATACGCGTTATTTATGATTTACATTCTGGTATTAATAAGTCAATAATGTTGTGAGTGTTATAAACAAGTGTTCAAGTGGCTTAGTAAAGATCGTGTAATAATGGATGTGTTTAAATCAGAGTTATATGCAAATAAACCACGTGGTGCATCTTACCAATAAACCTGTTAGTGTGAACAAAATGGACCGGTGTGAACTTGGCGACGAAAAGCTAGCGACGATTTTATATTTTAGCAGAGCGGCACATTTTCGTCGGCGACGATATTTTTCCAGAACAACACAATATTTCAATGTAAATAATGTCGGGTTAAAACTTTAATTATTCAAGGGATATAATAAATTAATTGGGGTAAATAAAATTATTATTCAGGGGATTACTGGGTGCATAAATATATATAATTCACAATTGTTGTATGAATGATTTAGAGATGCATCTCGTTAAGTATCTCTAGACGTTTGTGACACTACCATAAAAATAGGGTTGGTAGATACATATTTTAGCTAAATAATTATGGCAAAAAGAATATTCTATCCAGGGGATTAGGGGGTGAAAAATTAGTATTGTCACCAACTTATGTGTGAATTCTGCACAAATGAACCTATTTTAGTATCTCTAGACGTTTGTGACACTACCATAAAAATAGGGGTGGTAGATACATATATTGGCTAAATAATTATGCCAAAAAGAATATTCTATCCAGGGGATTAGGGGGTGAAAATTCAGTATTGTCACCAACTTATGTGTGAATTCTGCACAAATGAACCTATTTTAGGATCTCTAGACGTTTGTGACACTACCATAAAAATAGGGGTGGTAAATACATATATTGGCTAAATAATTATGCTAAAAAGAATATTCTATCCAGGGGATTAGGGGGTGAAAATTCAGTATTGTCACTTTTTGTGTGTGTATGCAGGCAGAAATAAACCTAGTTTAGTATCTCTAGACGTTTGTGACACTACCATAAAAATAGGGTTGGTAGATACATATATTGGCTAAATAATTATGCCAAAAAGAATATTCTATCCTGGGGATTAGGGGGTGAAAATTCAGTATTGTCACTTTTTTATGTGTGTATGCAGGCAGAAATAAACCTAGTTTAGTATCTCTAGACGTTTGTGACACTACCATAAAAATAGGGGTGGTAGACACATATATTGGCTAAATAATTATGCTAAAACAAATATTCTATCCAGGGGATTAGAGGGTGAAAATTCAGTATTGTCACCAACTTATGTGTGAATTCTGCACAAATGAACCTATTTTAGTATCTCTAGACGTTTGTGACACTACCATAAAAATAGGGGTGATAGACACATATATTGGCTAAATAATTATGCTAAAACGAATATTCTATCTGAGGGATTAAAGGGTGAAAATTCAGTATTGTCACCAACTTATGTGAATTCTGCACAAATGAACCTATTTTAGTAACTCTAGACGTTGGTGACACTACCATAAAAATAGGGGTGGTAGATACATATATTGGCTAAATAATTATGCCAAAAAGAATATTCTATCCAGGGGATTAGGGGGTGAAAGTTCAGTATTGTCACCAACTTATGTGTGAATTCTGCACAAATGAACCTATTTTAGTATCTCTAGACGTTTGTGACACTACCATAAAAATAGGGGTGGTAGACACATATATTGGCTAAATAATTATGCTAAAACGAATATTCTATTCAGGGGATTAGGGGGTGAAAATTCAGTATTGTCACCAACTTATGTGTGAATTCTGCACAAATGAACCTATTTTAGTATCTCTAGACGTTTGTGACACTACCATAAAAATAGGGGTGGTAGATACATATATTGGCTAAATAATTATGCTATAAAGAATATTCTATCCAGGGGATTAGGGGGTGAAAATACAGTATTGTCACCAACTTATGTGTGCATTCTGCACAAATGAACCTATTTTAGTATCTCTAGACGTTTGTGACACTACCATAAAAATAGGAGTGGTAGATACATAAATTGGCTAAATAATTATGCTAAAAAGAATATTCTATCCAGGGGATTAGAGGGTGAAAATTCAGTATTGTCACCAATTTATGCATGTATGCAGGCAGAAATAAACCTAGTTTAGTATCTCTAGACGTTTGTGACACTACCATAAAAATAGGGTTGGTAGATACATATATTGGCTAAATAATTATGCCAAAAAGAATATTCTATCCAGGGGATTAGGGGGTGAAAATTCAGTATTGTCACTTTTTTATGTGTGTCTGCAGGCAGAAATAAACCTAGTTTAGTATCTCTAGACGTTTGTGACACTACCATAAAAATAGGGGTGGTAGATACATATATTGGCTAAATAATTATGCCAAAAAGAATATTCTATCCAGGGGATTAGGGGGTGAAAATTCAGTATTGTCACCAACTTATGTGTGAATTCTGCACAAATGAACCTATTTTAGTATCTCTAGACGTTTGTGACACTACCATAAAAATAGGGGTGGTAGATACATATATTGGCTAAATAATTATGCCAAAAAGAATATTCTATCCAGGGGATTAGGGGGTGAAAATTCAGTATTGTCACCAACTTATGTGTGAATTATGCACAAATGAACCTATTTTAGTATCTCTAGACGTTTGTGACACTACCATAAAAATAGGGGTGGTAAATACATATATTGGCTAAATAATTATGCTAAACCGAATATTCTATCCAGGGGATTAGGGGGTGAAAATTCAGTATTGTCAACAACTTATGTGTGAGTTCTGCACAAATGAACCTATTTTAGTATCTCTAGACGTTTGTGACACTACCATAAAAATAGGGGTGGTAGATACATATATTGGCTAAATAATAATGATAAAACGAATATTCTATCCAGGCGATTAGGGGGTGAAAATTCAGTATTGTAACTTTTTTATGTGTATGCAGGCAGAAATAAACCTAGTTTAGTATCTCTAGACGTTTGTGCCACTACCATAAAAATAGGGGTGGTAGACACATATATTGGCTAAATAATTATGCTAAAACGAATATTCTATCCAGGGGATTAGGGGGTGAAAATTCAGTATTGTCACCAACTTATGTGTGAATTCTGCACAAATGAACCTATTTTAGTATCTCTAGACGTTTGTGACACTACCATAAAAATAGGGGTGGTAGATACATATATTGGCTAAATAATTATGCCAAAAAGAATATTCTATCCAGGGGATTAGGGGGTGAAAATTCAGTATTGTCACCAACTTATGCGTATGCAGGCAGAAATAAACCTGGTTTAGTATCTCTAGACGTTGGTGACAGTACCATAAAAATAGGGGTGGTAGATACATATATTATGCTAAAAATAATATTCTATCCAGGGGATTAGGGGGTGAAAATTCAGAATTGTCACTTTTTTATGTGTGTATGCAGGCAGAAATAAGCCTAGTTTAGTATCTCTAGACGTTTGTGACACTACCATAAAAATAGGGGTGGTAGATACATATATTGGCTAAATAATTATGCCAAAAAGAATATTCTATCCAGGGGATTAAGGGGTGAAAATTCAGTATTGTCACTTTTTTATGTGTGTATGCAGGCAGAAATAAACCTAGTTTAGTATCTCTAGACGTTGGTGACAGTACCAAAAAAATAGGGGTGGTAGATACATATATTGGCTAAATAATTATGCCAAAAAGAATATTCTATCCAGGGGATTAGGGGGTGAAAATTCAGTATTGTCACTTTTTTATGTGTGTATGCAGGCAGAAATAAACCTAGTTTAGTATCTCTAGACGTTTGTGACACTACCATAAAAATAGGGGTGGTAGATACATATATTGGCTAAATAATTATGCCAAAAAGAATATTCTATCCAGGGGATTAGGGGGTGAAAATTCAGTATTGTCACTTTTTTATGTGTGTATGCAGGCAGAAATAAACCTAGTTTAGTATCTCTAGACGTTTGTGACACTACCATAAAAATAATGGTGGTAAACACATATATTGGCTAAATAATTATGCTAAAATGAATATTCTATCCAGGGGATTAAGGGGTGAAAATTCAGTATTGTCACCAACTTATGTGTGAATTCTGCACAAATGAACCTATTTTAGTAACTCTAGACGTTTGTGACACTACCATAAAAATAGGGGTGGTAGATACATATATTGGCTAAGTAATTATGCTAAAAAGAATATTCTATCCAGGGGATTATTGGGTGAAAATTCAGTATTGTCACCAACTTATGTGTGAATTCTGCACAAATGAACCTATTTTGGTATCTCTAGACGTTTGTGACACTACCATAAAAATAAGGGTGGTAGATACATATATTGGCTAAATAATTATGCCAAAAAGAATATTCTATCCAGGGGATTAGGGGGTGAAAATTCAGTATTGTCACCAACTTATGTGTGAATTCTGCACAAATGAACCTATTTTAGTATCTCTAGACGTTTGTGACACTACCATAAAAATAGGGGTGGTAGATACATATATTGGCTAAATAATTATGCCAAAAAGAATATTCTATCCAGGGGATTAGGGGGTGAAAATTCAGTATTGTCACCAACTTATGCGTATGCAGGCAGAAATAAACCTAGTTTAGTATCTCTAGACGTTGGTGACAGTACCATAAAAATAGGGGTGGTAGATACATATTTTGGCTAAATAATTATGCTAAAAATAATATTCTATCCAGGGGATTAGGGGGTGAAAATTCAGAATTGTCACTTTTTTATGTGTGTATGCAGGCAGAAATAAGCCTAGTTTAGTATCTCTAGACGTTTGTGACACTACCATAAAAATAGGGGTGGTAGATACATATATTGGCTAAATAATTATGCCAAAAAGAATATTCTATCCAGGGGATTAGGGGGTGAAAATTCAGTATTGTCACTTTTTTATGTGTGTATGCAGGCAGAAATAAACCTAGTTTAGTATCTCTAGACGTTGGTGACAGTACCATAAAAATAGGGGTGGTAGATACATATATTGGCTAAATAATTATGCCAAAAAGAATATTCTATCCAGGGGATTAGGGGGTGAAAATTCAGTATTGTCACCAACTTATGTGTGAATTCTGCACAAATGAACCTATTTTAGTATCTCTAGACGTTTGTGACACTACCATAAAAATAGGGGTGGTAAACACATATATTGGCTAAATAATTATGCTAAAATGAATATTCTATCCAGGGGATTAGGGGGTGAAAATTCAGTATTGTCACCAACTTATGTGAATTCTGCACAAATGAACCTATTTTAGTAACTCTAGACGTTGGTGACACTACCATAAAAATAGGGGTGGTAGATACATATATTGGCTAAATAATTATGCCAAAAAGAATATTCTATCCAGGGGATTAGGGGGTGAAAGTTCAGTATTGTCACCAACTTATGTGTGAATTCTGCACAAATGAACCTATTTTAGTATCTCTAGACGTTTGTGACACTACCATAAAAATAGGGGTGGTAGACACATATATTGGCTAAATAATTATGCTAAAACGAATATTCTATTCAGGGGATTAGGGGGTGAAAATTCAGTATTGTCACCAACTTATGTGTGAATTCTGCACAAATGAACCTATTTTAGTATCTCTAGACGTTTGTGACACTACCATAAAAATAGGGGTGGTAGATACATATATTGGCTAAATAATTATGCTATAAAGAATATTCTATCCAGGGGATTAGGGGGTGAAAATACAGTATTGTCACCAACTTATGTGTGCATTCTGCACAAATGAACCTATTTTAGTATCTCTAGACGTTTGTGACACTACCATAAAAATAGGAGTGGTAGATACATAAATTGGCTAAATAATTATGCTAAAAAGAATATTCTATCCAGGGGATTAGAGGGTGAAAATTCAGTATTGTCACCAATTTATGCATGTATGCAGGCAGAAATAAACCTAGTTTAGTATCTCTAGACGTTTGTGACACTACCATAAAAATAGGGTTGGTAGATACATATATTGGCTAAATAATTATGCCAAAAAGAATATTCTATCCAGGGGATTAGGGGGTGAAAATTCAGTATTGTCACTTTTTTATGTGTGTATGCAGGCAGAAATAAACCAAGTTTAGTATCTCTAGACGTTTGTGACACTACCATAAAAATAGGGGTGGTAGATACATATATTGGCTAAATAATTATGCCAAAAAGAATATTCTATCCAGGGGATTAGGGGGTGAAAATTCAGTATTGTCACTTTTTTATGTGTGTATGCAGGCAGAAATAAACCTAGTTTAGTATCTCTAGACGTTTGTGACACTACCATAAAAATAGGGGTGGTAAACACATATATTGGCTAAATAATTATGCTAAAATGAATATTCTATCCAGGGGATTAAGGGGTGAAAATTCAGTATTGTCACCAACTTATGTGTGAATTCTGCACAAATGAACCTATTTTAGTAACTCTAGACGTTTGTGACACTACCATAAAAATAGGGGTAGTAGATACATATATTGGCTAAGTAATTATGCTAAAAAGAATATTCTATCCAGGGGATTATTGGGTGAAAATTCAGTATTGTCACCAACTTATGTGTGAATTCTGCACAAATGAACCTATTTTAGTATCTCTAGACGTTTGTGACACTACCATAAAAATAGGGGTCTTAGATACATATATTGGCTAAATAATTATGCTAAAAAGAATATTCTATCCAGGGGATTAGGGGGTGAAAATTCAGTATTGTCACTTTTTTATGCGTGTATGCATGCAGAAATAAACCTAGTTTAGTATCTCTAGACGTTTGTGACACTACCATAAAAATAGGGGTGGTAGATACATATATTGGCTAAATAATTATGCCAAAAAGAATATTCTATCCAGGGGATTAGGGGGTGAAAATTCAGTATTGTCACTTTTTTATGTGTGTATGCAGGCAGAAATAAACCTAGTTTAGTATCTCTAGACGTTGGTGACAGTACCATAAAAATAGGGGTGGTAGATACATATATTGGCTAAATAATTATGCCAAAAAGAATATTCTATCCAGGGGATTAGGGGGTGAAAATTCAGTATTGTCACCAACTTATGTGTGAATTCTGCACAAATGAACCTATTTTAGTATCTCTAGACGTTTGTGACACTACCATAAAAATAGGGGTGGTAAACACATATATTGGCTAAATAATTATGCTAAAATGAATATTCTATCCAGGGGATTAGGGGGTGAAAATTCAGTATTGTCACCAACTTATGTGAATTCTGCACAAATGAACCTATTTTAGTAACTCTAGACGTTGGTGACACTACCATAAAAATAGGGGTGGTAGATACATATATTGGCTAAATAATTATGCCAAAAAGAATATTCTATCCAGGGGATTAGGGGGTGAAAGTTCAGTATTGTCACCAACTTATGTGTGAATTCTGCACAAATGAACCTATTTTAGTATCTCTAGACGTTTGTGACACTACCATAAAAATAGGGGTGGTAGACACATATATTGGCTAAATAATTATGCTACAACGAATATTCTATTCAGGGGATTAGGGGGTGAAAATTCAGTATTGTCACCAACTTATGTGTGAATTCTGCACAAATGAACCTATTTTAGTATCTCTAGACGTTTGTGACACTACCATAAAAATAGGGGTGGTAGATACATATATTGGCTAAATAATTATGCTAAAAAGAATATTCTATCCAGGGGATTAGGGGGTGAAAATACAGTATTGTCACCAACTTATGTGTGCATTCTGCACAAATGAACCTATTTTAGTATCTCTAGACGTTTGTGACACTACCATAAAAATAGGAGTGGTAGATACATAAATTGGCTAAATAATTATGCTAAAAAGAATATTCTATCCAGGGGATTAGAGGGTGAAAATTCAGTATTGTCACCAATTTATGCATGTATGCAGGCAGAAATAAACCTAGTTTAGTATCTCTAGACGTTTGTGACACTACCATAAAAATAGGGTTGGTAGATACATATATTGGCTAAATAATTATGCCAAAAAGAATATTCTATCCAGGGGATTAGGGGGTGAAAATTCAGTATTGTCACTTTTTTATGTGTGTATGCAGGCAGAAATAAACCAAGTTTAGTATCTCTAGACGTTTGTGACACTACCATAAAAATAGGGGTGGTAGATACATATATTGGCTAAATAATTATGCCAAAAAGAATATTCTATCCAGGGGATTAGGGGGTGAAAATTCAGTATTGTCACTTTTTTATGTGTGTATGCAGGCAGAAATAAACCTAGTTTAGTATCTCTAGACGTTTGTGACACTACCATAAAAATAGGGGTGGTAAACACATATATTGGCTAAATAATTATGCTAAAATGAATATTCTATCCAGGGGATTAAGGGGTGAAAATTCAGTATTGTCACCAACTTATGTGTGAATTCTGCACAAATGAACCTATTTTAGTAACTCTAGACGTTTGTGACACTACCATAAAAATAGGGGTGGTAGATACATATATTGGCTAAGTAATTATGCTAAAAAGAATATTCTATCCAGGGGATTATTGGGTGAAAATTCAGTATTGTCACCAACTTATGTGTGAATTCTGCACAAATGAACCTATTTTAGTAACTCTAGACGTTTGTGACACTACCATAAAAATAGGGGTGGTAGATACATATATTGGCTAAGTAATTATGCTAAAAAGAATATTCTATCCAGGGGATTATTGGGTGAAAATTCAGTATTGTCACCAACTTATGTGTGAATTCTGCACAAATGAACCTATTTTAGTATCTCTAGACGTTTGTGACACTACCATAAAAATAGGGGTCTTAGATACATATATTGGCTAAATAATTATGCTAAAAAGAATATTCTATCCAGGGGATTAGGGGGTGAAAATTCAGTATTGTCACTTTTTTATGCGTGTATGCATGCAGAAATAAACCTAGTTTAGTATCTCTAGACGTTTGTGACACTACCATAAAAATAGGGGTGGATACTAAACTAGGTTTATTTCTGCCTGCATACACACATAAAAAAGTGACAATACTGAATTTTCACCCCCTAATCCCCTGGATAGAATATTCTTTTTAGCATAATTATTTAGCCAATATATGTATCTACCACCCCTACTTTTATGGTAGTGTCACAAACGTCTAGAGATACTAAACTAGGTGTATTCCTGCCTGCATACACACATAAATTGGTGACAATACTGAATTTTCACCCCCTAATCCCCTGGATAGAATATTCTTTTTAGCAAAATTATTTACCCAATATATGTGCCTACCATCCCTATTTTTATGGTAGTGTCACAAACGTCTAGAGATACTAAACTAGGTTAATTTCTGCCTGCATACACACATAAAAAAGTGACAATACTGAAATTTCACCCCCTAATCCCCTGGATAGAATATTCTTTTTAGCATAATTATTTAGCCAATATATATATCTACCACCCCTATTTTTATGGTAGTGTCACAAACGTCTAGAGTTACTAAACTAGGTTTATTTCTGCCTGCATACACGCATAAATTGGTGGCAATACTGAATTTTCACCCCCTAATCCCCTGGATAGAATATTCTTTTTAGCATAATTATTTAGCCTATATATTTATCTACCACCCCTATTTTTATGGTAGTGTCACAAACGTCTAGAGATACTAAAATAGGTTCATTTGAGCAGAATTCACAAATAAGTTGGTGACAATACTGAATTTTCACCCCCTAATCCTCTAGATAGAATATTCGTTTTAGCATAATTATTTAGCCAATATATGTGTCTACCACCCCTATTTTCATGGTAGTGTCACAAACGGCTAGAGATACTAAAATAGGTTCATTTGTGCACAATTCACACATAAGTTGGTGACAATACTGAATTTTCACCCTCTAATCCCCTGGATAGAATATTCGGTTTAGCATAATTATTTAGCCAATATATGTATTTACCACCCCTATTTTTATGGTAGTGTCACAAACGTCTAGAGATACTAAAATACGTTCATTTGTGCAGAATTCACACATACGTTGGTGACAATACTGAATTTTCACCCCCTAATCCCCTGGATAGAATATTCTTTTTGGCATAATTATTTAGCCAATATATGTATCTACCACCCCTATTTTTATGGTAGTGTCACAAACGTCTAGAGATACTAAACTAGGTTTATTTCTGCCTGCATACACACATAAAAAAGTGACAATACTTAATTTTCACCCCCTAATCGCCTGGATAGAATATTCGTTTTAGCATAATTATTTAGCCAATATATGTATCTACCACCCCTATTTTTATGGTAGTGTCACAAACGTCTAGAGATACTAAAATAGGTTCATTTGTGCAGAACTCACACATAAGTTGGTGACAATACTGAATTTTCACCCCCTAATCCCCTGGATAGAATATTCTTTATAGCAGAATTATTTAGCCAATATATGTATCTACCACCCCTATTTTTATGGTAGTGTCACAAACGTCTAGAGATACTAAAATAGGTTCATTTGTGCAGAATTCACACATAAGTTGGTGACAATACTGAATTTTCACCCCCTAATCCCCTGGATAGAATATTATTTTTAGCATAATTATTTAGCCAATATATGTATCTACCACCCCTATTTTTATGGTAGTGTCACCAACGTCTAGAGATACTAAACTAGGTTTATTTCTTCCTGCATACGCATAAGTTGGTGACAATACTGAATTTTCACCCCCTAATCCCCTGGATAGAATATTCTTTTTGGCATAATTATTTAGCCAATATATGTATCTACCACCCCTATTTTTATGGTAGTGTCACAAACGTCTAGAGATACTAAAATAGGTTCATTTGTGCAGAATTCACACATAAGTTGGTGACAATACTGAATTTTCACCCCCTAATCCCCTGGATAGAATACTCGTTTTAGCATAATTATTTAGCCAATATATGTGTCTACCACCCCTATTTTTATGGTAGTGGCACAAACGTCTAGAGATACTAAACTAGGTTTATTTCTGCCTGCATACACACATAAAAAAGTGACAATACTGAATTTTCACCCCCTAATCACCTGGATAGAATATTCGTTTTAGCATAATTATTTAGCCAATATATGTATCTACCACCCCTATTTTTATGGTAGTGTCACAAACGTCAAGAGATACTAAAATAGGTTCATTTGTGCAGAATTCACACATAAGTTGGTGACAATACTGAATTTTCACCCCCTAATCCCCTGGATAGAATATTCTTTTTGGCATAATTGTTAAGCCAATATATGTATCTACCACCCCTATTTTTATGGTAGTGTCAGAAACGTCTAGAGATACTAAAATAGGTTCATTTGTGCAGAATTCACACATAAGTTGGTGACAATACTGAATTTTCACCCCCTAATCCCCTGGATAGAATATTCTTTTTAGCATAATTATTTAGCCAATTTATGTATCTACCACCCCTATTTTTATGGTAGTGTCACAAACGTCTAGAGATACTAAAATAGGTTCATTTGTGCAGAATTCACACATAAGTTGGTGACAATACTGAATTTTCACCCAATAATCCCCTTTATAGAATATTCTTTTTAGCATAATTACTTAGCCAATATATGTATCTACCACCCCTATTTTTATGGTAGTGTCACAAACGTCTAGAGTTACTAAAATAGGTTCATTTGTGCAGAATTCACACATAAATTGGTGACAATGCTGAATTTTCACCCCCTAATCCCCAGGATATAATATTCTTTTTGGCATAATTATTTAGCCAATATATGTATCTACCAACCCTATTTTTATGGTAGTGTCACAAACGTCTAGAGATACTAAACTAGGTTTATTTCTGCCTGCATACACACACAAAAAGTGACAATACTGAATTTTCACCCCCTAATCCCCTGGATAGAATTTTTCTTTTTAGCATAATTATTTAGCCAATATATGTATCTACCACCCCTATTTTTATGGTAGTGTCACAAACGTCTAGAGATACTAAAATAGGTTCATTTGTGCAGAATTCACACATAAGTTGGTGACAATACTGAATTTTCACCCCCTAATCCCCTGGATAGAATATTCTTTTTGGCATAATTATTTAGCCAATATATGTATCTACCACCCCTATTTTTATGGTAGTGTCACAAACGTCTAGAGATACTAAAATAGGTTCATTTGTGCAGAATTCACACATAAGTTGGTGACAATACTAATTTTTCACCCCCTAATCCCCTGGATAGAATATTCTTTTTGCCATAATTATTTAGCTAAAATATGTATCTACCAACCCTATTTTTATGGTAGTGTCACAAACGTCTAGAGATACTTAACGAGATGCATCTCTAAATCATTCATACAACAATTGTGAATTATATATATTTATGCACCCAGTAATCCCCTGAATAATAATTTTATTTACCCCAATTAATTTATTATATCCCTTGAATAATTAAAGTTTTAACCCGACATTATTTACATTGAAATATTGTGTTGTTCTGGAAAAATATCGTCGCCGACGAAAATGTGCCGCTCTGCTAAAATATAAAATCGTCGCTAGCTTTTCGTCGCCAAGTTCACACCGGTCCATTTTGTTCACACTAACAGGTTTATTGGTAAGATGCACCACGTGGTTTATTTGCATATAACTCTGATTTAAACACATCCATTATTACACGATCTTTACTAAGCCACTTGAACACTTGTTTATAACACTCACAACATTATTGACTTATTAATACCAGAATGTAAATCATAAATAACGCGTATTCCATCACACGCCAACAAATTATCGCACATCTCGCTGTTGACTGCAAACAAGAAGCGTACGCGACTGTGAAGTGCCTTAGGCTGCGCAAGGCATCGTAGTGGGGGATGACTGTCCAATCTGCCATGTTGCATTTGTTGTAGCTTGATATTGCACATTTACAGGGTTGTCCAAGAAACATCGTTGAAGTTAGTTTTGCATTTTAAACAAAAGTTCTAGCAAAGTGATTCTTCAATCTCAAAACAATTATTTAATGTAATACCTGACAACTTTATATGCCAAGTTCTACCAGATGTCCATCGTACTCAGAAAAGGGGTGACAAAGTTTCGTGACGGACGGTCTGCCATATATTCATTTTATAAATATATATTTACATGTACCACTTAAATTAAATAATAAAATATTAAATTAGCAATAATTTGGTTCGTCGTCCTAGTTGTTGTAAGTTTATTGGTGAACATGTGATAAATTAACGTTATTTATACCTACAAAAATAATATTCTTTATTTTAAGTCATTTGCAGTGACTTGCACTGAACTTTCTTATACGCATTGGTTAAATAATATCATATTTTTCTAATTTATAATATTTGACTAGAATGTCGAATATAGGAGAAACTGAAAAATCAATAAAATCTGAAAATAATGTTAAATTAATGTTTTATTTTCCTTAGAAACATTGAAATTATCATTGTTAATTACATCAAATAGTTCTTACATCTTGCTAATTTATTCTACAATATTAGCTAGTATTAGAATTAAATAAGACGTTCGTATAATGTTTATATATTTGTGCCTAGAATAGTTTCTGTTCATAGAAAACATTCTATATTTATATATTTCTGCTGGTGCTAAATTGTTACGTTTTATGTCTATTGATTTATAATTGAAATTAGCATGCAGCTGTGAACCATGGACAAAACCATAAATAATGTTAAAAAATAGTTATATAATTGAAGTAATTAATACATTTTTACATAGGTAAAAGAAGAACATTAGCGCTGATCAGTTTAAATATGGTGCGTCCAAGTGTTTTCCGAACGAGAGCTTGTTTAGCGTTATTCGCAGTATTTCTTCTGCCAAAACTTATGCTACTTAGTTTTATAATATCTTCAAATACATATGAATGTGAAGTTTTGGCTTTTCGGTGTTTATATTTGTATTTTCTACATGTGGTATATTCTAACAGAATGTGATATGCAATCTGAAATACACCACTGAAGGTTGGGTTGACAAAACAGAGTTATTTTGATAGTTTATTGGTGTCTTAATTCAATATCAAAAGAAGTTATGTTTCTCGTATAATTATATTCATTTATTGACAACCTTTACTAATTTAACTTTATTGTATGTCAAAAAATTATTCATTGTCTTACTCTGAATTTTCGTATAAATATCAGTTTAAGATAAGAAAATTAATAAATTATAAATTTTGAATAATTAGAAAAAATTATACTACATTTATTTTTCCTTTCTTTTACGCAGAATAAGTAAAAATTGTAATCATAAAAAAATTCGACCTCGAGTTTTTAACGGAAATATACGTTTTGACCTTTCCTGAATTGATTCCGACTATTTTTGGAATGATGTAAAACAATTACAGTTGTTCGAAAGATATTTTTAAAAAAATCGCTAATTTTCTTCTATTGAAAATCGGCTGTAAGAAAATCTATGTCTTTTCAAGAAGTGATTCTAGAGGACGAAGTTGGTATTCAATATGCAAGCAAATTAAAATTAAATCAGCCTGATTAGTCAAAGACTTTATTTGAAATCTTGGGCACCTGTCAAATTTCTGACATTAATAAATCAGTTATATCGCGAATTCTTCAAAATTATTGTGCTAAATGGACTGTGAAAACTGCACGACGCTCAGTGGTCCGAAACTACAAAAAGTATGACAAAAGTCGAAAAATGTAAGTCGTAATTTTAAATGTAGTACTATGGGATATCGTTAGGAAGGAGCTATTGTATACAATAGAGAAAAAAAAATCACCAAAAATCTTAATACATTAGCTATACGTCATCGCAAAGTAACCGGTTAAACTAGAAATTTTATACGCACTAGGTGCATCGTTTATTGACATATCGTCAAGTGTTCATAACTTTTTATCATGTTTTTAAATTGCAATTCGGTTTTGTGATGAACATTCTTGGTGGTATGTAGAACATTTACATACATAACATTGCCCAATATTTATAACTGCCATATATAAACAATAACGTTAAAAATTGGAGAGAAGACAAGTGTAAACATAAACAGTTGTTTACTTAATTTTAAAAAAAGTTGTGATACCCTGAGATCCTGTGATTTGAATGTAATATTAAAATAGGTTGGAGTATTCTTTATTTATTATCGTAAAGATTACCTGCCTTTTCGTGCCGCAAACATGGATACGAGCTTTTTATTACAAAATAATCGTTTATGAGGATCTTTACGTATTACATCGAAAAATAAAACATATTTAAATTTTTTTTTTTTGAGAAACTTATTGCAGTTATTAATAAAAAATTTTTGCACATTTTATACAACTTATTGAAGACTTAAAAAAAAATTTTTTAGCCTATTTGGATTTATCCAGGCGGCGGCAGATGACGTCTTCTAAAAGTGGTTTTTTAAGCTTCCTGGAAAAAATAAAATTAAAATTCTTGATGGGTTATAATTTTAAGACCTTTTTCCTCGGGGAGAGTTAAAAAAAGTCCAAATTTTCTTTTTTTTTTTTCTCGTATATGGGTATTTCCATCCATATGCAACCTCAACTTTTAAAGTAAAATAAAAATAAAACTATTAAAAAATTCAACTTTTTATATGTTTGCCCCGAGGAGAGAGGCTCAAAAGAATAACCCATTAAAAATTTTCACTTTATCTTTTCCAGGAAGCTCAAAAAATTTACGACAGTCTAAAAAGCAAGTTTTAGAAGACGCCCTATGCCACCGCCTGGATGAATCAAAAATGGCTCAAATTTTTTTTTTAAGTTTTGAATAAGTTTTGTATAATTTTTTGAGTAAATACAATCAGTTTGTCTAAAAATAAATTTTAAATAGTGTATTTTTCAATTAAAACTATTTTTGGAATAACGTCTGTCTGTTGTGTATGTGTGTGTGTGTATGCGTGTGTGTGTGTGTGTGCTAAAGCTAAAACTATGAAACTTTAAACTTAAGATTATTATATGCCTCGCATGTGCACCTTTTATTTTTGAATAAAAATTTCAAACCAGAAGTGTTTTTTTGCGGTTTCTGCAATTACTCAAAAATGGTTAAAGTACTGGTTTCAAAATAAATTTCTGCTTATTATATATATTTTTACATAAATTGTTTCATCTGCGCCTGTCAATTGTTTAACAAAATAGTCTTAAATATTTTATTTATTCTTAGAAATATATTTAGTGTAAAAGCGATCAAAAGGTTAGAACACATATTATAAATTTGAACAATAGTGAAACTACGATATGGTTTAACACAAATGCGTATAAGAAAGTTCGGTGCATGACACTGCAGATGTTTACCTAAGCAATTTCATTGTGGTTAAATAATTGTTGCCTCATATAAAATTCTAAATAAGCGAACCTTAATAAACCTTAATACCTATTTTTTAAAAGAAGTTATATACGTTTTTCACTTACATGTCCGCCATATAAGATCCGCCATTTTGTTTTACAAAAAAATATCAAATTTATAATCAACAACCATAATAACTTACGTCTGCTGAATTTCAATACTCTCGATTAATTCATAGACTTTTGTCACACTTTTTGTAGTTTCGGACCACGTTCAGTGTGACCCGGCATAAATACTCCCAGTATTGATATGCTGATTTTACGAGCAGCCAGACCAGATCCCTGGACAACGGCTTTATAAATTAATGCAAATATGTAAAATATAATTAGTTCCTCTACTGTACAACGACGGCAAGTTAAAGGAGGACGTTACAGTCGTAGACCTGCAAAATACCCTTTACTAGGTAAGAAGCAGAGGACCGGCCGCTTAAAATTGCTAAGGAGCGTTTGAATTGGAGCATAAATAAGTGGAAAATATTGCTATTAAGCAACAAATCTAAATATAACCTATCCAAATATAATGGTTCATGCTCGACATCCATCTGGTTATAAATGAAATAATCGATCCTTTTAAATATGGTAGTGGCAGCGCGTTAGTGTGGGGATGTTTCTCAGGGCTTTGTATGGGGGAAGTGCACCGAACAGAGGGTATTATTTACAAATTTATCTATAGTGACATTTATCAAAATATCATGCTACTGTTTGCCGAAGATGCCCCTTCGATGGGTTTTTCAACATGGCAATGATCCTGTACACACAGCATAATTAAGGAATGGTTTTCTGATAATGACATACAAGTTTTGGTCATCACCGTCTCCAAATCTAAATCCACTTGAGAGCAGTGTATGTTCATAAAACTAGTGTGTTTTATTCGATTTAATATAATATGTATTAATTTAGATGTTTTGATCCATTGCCGAAATTAACGAAAGCATTATCGCGGGTATATATACATAGCTAATCTAATAGATACAGATCCTAGTATATTTGACTTCGACACGTTGATTTAATATATCTTTTTAATTGGAGATGTTAGAATTCACAATGATGATTGCGCTTCCGATGTTTATATTATAGACTTCAGTGGTGTCCAACTTAGGCATGTTTTGAAAAAAACCATTATTAGTTAAAAGAAACCCTTTCATCTCATAAAGGTAACTGTCTGTATTTATATATTTTTGATTCTTATTGCATATAGTTCTTTTTAGAATGTGTTTTCTGATCGGATCCTAGGTATTCATTTCCTCAACACACCTACGTATGCAAATTTAGTAATAATTTTGGCCAAATCTATACTTTCTTCAAATATAGCGAATAGAGTAAGCACCACACTATACTTATTATTAGTCTATTTTTATTAATTAATATTGCTTTTTTCTATGCTTAGGTTTTTGTGCATAATGATTACAAGACGCTACATACGATTGTAGATTCATGTACTTTACGTATATTATACGAAGGTACTGAGATATCTATTGGCAAATTAATTGGTTAGTATTGATTAGTAAATTATAAAATACACAAGTATCTGTTTTTCCTACACGAAAAATAATATTAACTACCTCAATGCTTATAACAACCGCAATACTTTAATCACTAGTAAATATTTGATTACGATATTTATGTTTAGTTTATTGCTTCTAACAAAAAATGTATGTTTTTATTTTGCAGATCAAAGTTGTGATCCCTACATTGTGCCGCGCCGATGAAGAAATTTCGCCGAGCGCGCTTTATCAACCGGCCGTCCTGACCGTCATTTTGTATTTCTTTAAATTTTATAATATGATACTAAATTATCACATTTATTAGATATGTGTACCAAAATTCGTGTTTCTATCTTTATTCCTTTTCACCTAGTATCGATTTTAAAACAAGATATCATTTTACGGTTTCAACACTAGGGAAACCTCGGAAAGGTATATGCGCGTGCATGTTTGCTAAGACTGAGAAAAATATTATCATATTTTGGCATAATAAAAAACTTCCTTGTGAATATTTGTTATTACATTACGCACAAAAACATAAATATTTATTTTTACAAAAGCGACCAATATTTTACTAAAATCTTATATGTTGTTGCAGTTACGTGCAATCAATGATATCGAGATAAAAATATAGTAGATTAGCTAAAGATTCAATTAGGTATCATAAATTTGACAGAGTGGCGGATCTATTACAATTGTAATAGAAGTGAAACTCCACTCTGCATTAGCTAGGAGCATGAGCTTTCGCCACGTGTTGACAACCATAATATTTTGAGAATATTCTTTCGTTACAAATTATAAAGGTCACAGCAGAGATTAGAGCCATCTCAGAGTTATTGAAGATAGATGTAGCAAGTAATCCTATTAAATACCAGGTTTATATTATATTACAAGACAAATAATCTAACAATTACATTATCAAAGGAATTAGCCAGGGCAGAATACTGGGATACTCTCCAACGAAGAGGATAGGTATCATTTAATAATAAATAAAATAAATAAGTATCATTTATAGCAATTATAATATCAATACACAATATGGTCGTCATAATAAATAACAAGTACTCACTTATACAAATAAGCAATGTGACAATGTTTAAATTAGTTTAGGACCGGGACAGCGCGTACGCAGTCCCGACTACCAAAATTTACGCGCCCGAGTTATTCGCACTAGGAATAATCGCAAGGGTCAGCCCAACCAAAGTGCAATGGGAGAGCCTCTCCCCGGGGCACCGCCTTGTTGATCACGGTAACCCCTACGCCAGGTAAGTATGCTTTCCAACCGTAGACTTGGTTTCACTTGGCCGTAGGCCAATGAGTAGTAGGAATATAATTCCTTCAATATCGTGGTTTCGATCCAAGGCTCATGACCAACCGATGCTCATGAATGGAGTCAGCGCTGTTGTTCATCGCGATTTACTGAGGATTTTTTGTCTTTTCAGACGATGTCGCACTTGCACAGTGAATGCTCTGGCAGGTATACTGCCTTCACTAGTGGTTTACTCACTGACACAACAGGAGTTTTGGACGCTTGTAACGGTAATGAACGCATTCAGGATCGTAGTTGCCTAGATCTCTGATAAGTACATTGTTACTGCTCTTACATCTCGCATACAATTTTTGAGCTAGTTCGAGAACAAACCCATCAATCGACTTGAGATTAAGGTGGCGATGAAGCGTTGTGTTTCTTACAAAATAGTGGGAGTCTGTAATGGTTCTCAGTATCTTGTTTTGAAACACCTGCAGCTTTCTGGTGTTAACCGGATGGTAGGCCCAGGCCGCTGCTGCATACGTCAGAACCGGTCGCAAGAAACTCACGTAGAGCAAACGTTTGCTCTGCAGTGATAACTTGGACCGGCGATTGAGTAATGCGTACAGCTTGCAAAACTGACCAGTTGCTTTGCGTATCACAGCCTTGGTTTGGCTTTTGAAAGAAAGTTTTTTATCTAGGATTACTCCGAGATATTTAACTTCGCTGCTCCATGGGCTGGCTGTACTACCAAGCACAACTGGGTGGGGCAGGGCAGATAACCACATCGTGAAGAGAACTGATTCGCATTTCTGTGCATTGACCTTAAGGCGCCACTCCTCAAAGTAGCTCTCAAGGGTGCACAGTTGCTGCTGCAGTTTTCTTCTTACAACTTCTGTGCCAAACGACTGTGCGAAGATCGCTGTGTCGTCAGCATATAAAGCTGCGCTCTTATCAATCGGAATGTCGTTGACATATAGATTGAAAAGAACCGGTCCCACGACGCTTCCTTGCGGAACGCCTGCCTCAATCGGTTTGACAGATGAGCGGGCCCCCTCTGTACTCACATAGAAGCTTCTGTCTGATAAGCATGAACCTATCAGATGGATCAAACGATCCGGAACTCCCATATATATGAGTTTTTAGAGGAGACCAGCGTGCCAAACCTTGTCGAACGCTTTTTCAATGTCCAGTAAAACAGCACCAGTGTGTCTGTGTTCATTGAAGCCGCGCGTTATGTGTTCCGTGAGTCGCAGCACTTGCTCCGTGGTGCTGTGTCCGGTTCGGAAACCAAACTGCCCTTTGATCAATGTGGCCTTAGAGGTCACGTGATCTAGCATCCTATTAAGGAGAGTTCTCTCGAACACCTTACGCAAGCTGGACAGTAGACTGATTGGCCTGTGGTTAGCAGGATTTTTCAGAGGTTTTCCCGGCTTTGGAATCACTATAACTCTCTCAAGTTTCCACCGCTTTGGAAAGTATGCGAGCTTGTAGATCGCATTAAAGATCTTAGCTAGCATAACAATTCCTTTGCGAGGGAGACGCTTTAAAGCAACATAGCCTATGGAGTCGTCTCCCGGAGCCTTGCGGTTACTGAGGCCATGCACTATGCTATACACTTCGGATGGAGTGGCTACCTTTGGATTTGCAGAGATGCCACGAGCATAAAACTTTGTAACAAAGTTTTCAACATGCTCGTTGCATGCTTCTCTAAGCGGTGGATTAGGTTTGAACTTATCCACCAGAGAAAACGCAAACAGCTCTGCTTTATCTTCCAGTTCAACAGCCATCGTTCCGTCATGTTTGACAAGTGCAGGAGTATAGGTTCTAGACTTGTTCAACCGACGTGTGCAATTCCACAGCGACTGGTCCGTTGCGGTCCTGGCACTTGTGGTTTCGGCCCAAGTTTCGTCCCTATGCTCGATCACTTTCTCTTTAATTTCTCGAATTAACGAATTTAGAAGAGTGCGATCGTAGGCGTTCCGATATTTCTGCCAGACTTTTCGCACCCGATTCTTTTGCTTAATAAGCTCATGAATCTCGTCTGGCAGGTGCATCGATGGAGGGAGTTGACGACGTCTCTTTTTGGAGGACTGATCAAGACAAGTCTTGATAACCTCGTCGAAGAGACCTACTTCGCGGTCCTGTTCCATGACAGAGTTAATGTCGACGGTTAAGTCGATGCGTTCATTAATCAATGCCGTCTACTTCTCCCAGTCTGTAACGGTGCTGTATTGTATGTTCGCAGTTGGTGTAATACCTACTGGATCATAAAGGGACAGCAGTACTGGCTCATGATCAGAATTGAGTTCTGACAGACTCCAGATACCGTAATTTTGATTGATTTGATGTAAAAGAGCTACATCAAGTACGTCTCCGCCCCATCTGGTGTGATGGGTAGGGTCAGTGGGCGCAATAACAGCGCATCCGTAGGATAAGGCATGTTTGTGCAGTGCACGGCCTCTTGGATTTTCAACCCTCGAGTTCCAGGAACTATGTTTAGCATTCAGGTCGCCGGCCAATATAGTAGGCGACTGAATACTAAGGAGCGCTTCAATGTCTCTCACATCAAGATGCAGTGAAGGTTTGTTGTAAACAGCGGTGAGCAGCGTGTCACGTCCCCCCAACTTTGCTACTATGGCAGTTGCCTCGACTATTGCTAGTGCAAAGCCACTTCAAAGTGTGGAATGCGTCTCTTAACTAAGATAGCAGTTCCTCCTTTTGGTGCCGGTTGCCTATCGTTACGATATGCAACAAAGTTAGGTAGTTTTATGCTTTCAATGGCTTCATGAGAGCTTATATTTATCGCCAAATATATGTATAAGCAGGAGCGGTAATGTTACATAACATTTTAATAGAGATTATTGTTTTAAGTTTAACAATTTTAATTCAAATTATCGTTATTTTATTGATACGTTGCAATTATGGCTGAATTTATATACATTTACAACTTTTAGGATAGATATAATATTCAATTTACTATCTTTCTATTTTTTGAAAACTGTAGCGGTAAGCCATCACGGAATGAAATAGACAAATCAATTTTCATTATTATTTTTAATTTAATGAATACTTTATATCTTACTTGTAAATTTGTATTCGAGAATTCCTTATCTTTTTAGGTACAACATTCCTCAATTCCGCCCGACCTACAAAGTTAGTAAGAAGTTCTTAAGTTTAAAAATTCTTAATTTTCAAACACTACGGCTGTAGAGCCACCACACACAAATTTAAATTCTTCTCATGATTACAATTCTTATTAGTTCGCATAAGAGAGTAATATATAATCAATTTCAACTCTTAATAAATAATTTCAATCTTTCACTATATAATTATTTATTGAAATACTAAAACTTCTGACTTGTTTATCAGAATATTTACAAGCGAAAACATTAATAAAATTGAATAGTTTTGGCCATTTAACTTGTTTAACTTTATAAGTGCGCCCCCAATTTCAAAATAAAGATTTATTCTAAAATTATTCTACGACATAAATTAATAAACAGCTTTGACGGTAGACGCCACAATATTAGCATTGAAAATATCGCATTGATTTATGTAATCATTGCGCCAAAAAGTGCATTCGATACGAGTGTGGTTCAACTTTTGTGGCAAATAGAAACGTTGCAAGGTATAAGTAGGTAAACAATAAAAAAGGATACAACAGTTACTGATAATGTAAATATTACTTTTCAACTTGTTTTTAATATCAAATATAATAACATCTGACATGTCTGACACTGAACTTTCTATTATGCATCTTAGTTAGACCGAGAGTATTAAAATAAATTTAAAAATTTCGTCCAATTTGAAAATTATTAAAATCTTTGAGTCTATTTGTCATTTAGAGGAATGGAAAAATAATAGGCATAGTTGATACGATATATATATATATATATATAAAATAAATAGTGTTTGAACAAATTACAATTTTATTTTTTTTGTAACCGGTACCTTTTATGAAAATTATTTTCAAATAAATGTTAAACAAAATATTAATACCTCTTATTTGTATAGCACTGATTTTGTTGAAAGTATTATTTTTTTGAGTTTTGGCAAAATATTTAAAAAATGTCTAGAGTAAACATGTACTTCCGGTTGGAACATCAAAATTAGGAGGTTTTCTTGCAGGCTTCTACAAATCTTAAATTTGAAGTTTCATAATTGTATCTCCAAGCGTTTAGGCTGTAGAAGGTTTACTCTCACAAACACAGTCAGACATCATTCGAAGAATAGTCGGCATCGAAACAGGGAAGGTCAAATGATATATCATATTTCCGTTAAAATCTCGACATCGATTTTTTCCATGATTACAACACTTAATTAAACTGCGATAAGAAAGTAAAAATTACAGACTAGATATTCTTGATATCATCTTATACAAATATTTCGTATATTCTCTAGCTTACAACGTCATCTGGGAGTTTGACTTAGATCAATTACCAGTAACTATATCATTCGCAAACTAGACCGATTAAATAAGACCGCAAAACAGATGGCCAAATTAATTCGGAAATATTTAAATATGAAAAAAAAAAGTAATATCCATTAGTAAAACTCCACTACATAATAGATATTGGCAATGCCATCGCCCACTTAACACTAACAATAACTAAGTCGGCAAGAACAGCAACCACTAACGTCCCCGAATTTAATATTGTATCTCTACTACACCACAACCCATCTTAAATCTAATAAAACAAAATAATAGAGCAAGGCGACTATGATGAAGAACATACGACATAAACTATAAAAGAGAACTTAATAGTAACGTTTGCAACTAATTACGAAACAGATGCTTCCAACTTAAATCAAGACGGTGATGATGATAAAGACGAAAGCACTATGAACCCAAAATACGACCCATTTCTAATGCCATCGCAAATGAAATATATCTCCCCAACAGAACTCATTGAATACATCAACAAACTTTTCCCAAGCTCGATGGGCGAAGAATTCGCAGATTAATGAGGAATAACTCCATCATCACTTGTTATATAATATAATCTAATAGGGGTTACATAAAATCCCCCTCAATACCATGTAAATTTTTCTTAATACCATGTATAACAAATTAACTGTTGATCAGATAATAAACTACTTATATAAAAGCATCTGCAGTTTCATGCACTGAACCTTCGTATATGCATTTCGGTTTGATTATATTTAGACTATTTTGCTAATTTTTATATTTACTAACCTTTGGAACCCCTTTTCACTAAATTGTTTCTTAGAATAGATATTATGTGTCAAACTCCAAATTATTTAAGTTTTTTGTTCTTCTATTAAACAATTGACAGGCATAGTTAATATGATTTATGTGAAAATAATTATAATAAGAACAAATTTCAATAGCCATTTTTTCTTGTTTCTGGTACCTTTTTTATAAGTAATTTTTAAATAAAGGTTGTAAAAAATTTTAGTATCTTTAGTTTTAATGCAAACAATTTTTCTGAAAACTTCAACCATTTTTGAGTACTTGCAAAACATGACTAGAGTAAGCAGGAACTTCCGGTTTGTATATATTCTTCAAAAATAAGCGGTTTTCTTGCCAGGCACATACAAATCTTAACTTTAACACACACGCACACGCACATGCACTTTGTCGGGAATTTGCTAACTGGCTTCTTTTCTGTCGACTCTGCATGACAGGTCCGGAATTTGCTAGGTGGCTTTTTTTTTCTGTTGAATCTGCATAACAGGTATGATGACACTAAAAACATTGAAATTGTTAGTTATTTATTAGGTAGGTCAAGTATGTTATCACGTTTTAAGCGTTTTTTTAATCTTCACTGTCAGCAAATTACTTGCTAAAGTATTTGGATGCGCACGTAATCTGCTATGATATTTCTCACTGAAGTTTTTAATTTCTTCTTTCACTGTCACTACGGAGAGATCGCGGTGAATTATGGCGTTGGTGACGAACCATGGTGCATTAAGGACAGAGCGGAGCACTTTGGACTGAAATCTCTGCAGAATTTCAATGTTAGAGTTACTGGCGGTACCCCATAGTTGGATTCCGTACGTCCAGACTGGTTTGAGGATAGTCTTGTAAAGAAGAATTTTGTTTTCTGTTGAGAGTTGAGATTTGCGGCCTATTAGCCAGTACATGTGACTGAATTTCAGGCCAAGTTGTTTTCTTTTTGTTCAAATGTGTTTTTTCCATGTTAAACGACGATCTAAGTGCATGCCTAGATATTTCGCTTCTTCTGTCTGTGGGAGGGGCTTGCCATACAGTGTCACAGGAGGACAGGTTTCTTTTCTCATCGTAAGTGTGACATGGGTAGATTTGGTTTCATTTGCCCTAATTCTCCATTTTGTTAACCATGGTTGAATTTTGTTCAGATGTGCCTGAAGATATCTTGTGGCCACGTTGTGATCTTCGTGAGAGGCAAGTATTGCTGTATCATCGGCGAATGTTGCGATGAATGTTGTTTCAGATGTTGGCAGGTCGGCTGTGTATAGGAGATATAGTATGGGTCCTAGTACACTACCTTGTGGGACACTGGATTCTATTGGGTAGAGTCTGGTTTATTCATCTTTATATTTAATATAGAAATATCTGCTGGAAAGGTATGATTTGAGGATTTGGTAGTAATTATGTGGTAGGATTCTTTTAATTTTAAACAATAGCCCGGTGTGCCAGACTTTATCGAAAGCTTGACTTATATCTAAGAAGGCAGCCGAGCAGTATTTTTTCTCTTCTAGATTTTTGCGTATTTCGTTCACGACTCTGTGGATTTGTTCAATCGTTGCGTTTTACGTACGAAATCCGAATTGGTGGTTTGGAATTATGTCTTTTTCTTCTAGAACTGGCTTTAGGCGCTTAAGCAATAACTTTTCGAAAAGTTTGGAGAATATAGGAAGGAGACTGATGGGTCTGTAGGAGCTTACTTCTTGTGGTGGTTTTCCTGGCTTGGGTATAAGGATAATTTGGGCTACTTTCCACTGAGAGGGAAAGTATTCTAATCTAAGAACTGAGTTACAGATCATTGTTATCAGCTTGATTCCTTTAGAAGAAAGTTCTCGCAGAATCCTTCCTGTTATTAGGTCATATCCTGAAGCTTTTTTGGGGACAAGATTTGTTATAGCGTTTTTTATTTCACTAGTTTTTAATTTGACTATAGGCAAGCAGAGTTGTAGGGGGGTCTCTAGGTACTGCAGGATTTCTTGTTCTTCTTCTACCGAAATTTCACTAGGAAAGGGTTGGAATACTGATGATAAATGTTGCGCAAATGTGTTCGCTTTTTACTGATCGGTTCTGGCCCAGCTACCATTTGCTAGGAGTAAGGGTGGATTTGACTGTTCCGGTTGTTTGAGCTTTTTTGTTGCTCGCCAGAGGGAATAGTCTGTGGATGCTGACGGAGTGAGATTTTCTAAGTATTCTTCGACAGATTTATTTCGCAGGTTGCTTAGTAACTTTTTGACTGCTTTTATTGCCTGGTTAAGTTTTGTTTCGACCTGTGGTGATCTTGTTATTTGCCATTGTTTGCGTAGCTTCCGTTTTTTAGCGACGATGTCCCTAACGATTTTTGGACAATTTTCTCGTTTTTGATTGGCGTTTTGTACCGGTGTTGGGCCCCATGCTGATTCTTGTATTGCGTCATTTAGGAATTCTATGGCTTCGTCTATTTCGTGTTTGGTTTTGAGTGAAATTTCGAGCGAAAGCTTGTTGTCCAGCAGATTTCTGAATTTGTGCCAGTCTGTTTTTGTACTAATGAGTGATGGAGGTTTTTGTTTTATTGTTATTTGCCTATTTACAGTAATTATGACTGGAGAGTGGTCCGATGATAGATCTAAGCAACTTTCGGCATTTAGATAATGTGATGACACGCCTTTTACTACACAAAAGTCTATGAGATCCGGAACTTTTCTTCTGTCGCTAGGCCAGTATGTAGGTTGGCCAGTAGATAAATGATGTAGATTATTCTCTTGCATTGCTTGGTAGAGTTGTCTACCTTTAGGGGTGGTCAGTTGTGAACCCCAGTAGGGATGTTTCGCATTGTAGTCACCTCCAGCTATAAATCTAGACCCCAGAGTGTTATAAAAGTCTTTAAATTGTGCTTTGTCAATTGTGTGTCTAGGTGGACAGAAGACAGCTGAGATAGTTAGAGGTCCTGTTGTCTCTTCGTTAGTTACAATACTAGTAGCTTGGAGGTGTTCGTGCTGGTATTTATTTAGTTCATGGTGCTTATTTTGTTGTCGGATGATTACGGCAGTGCCTCCATGGGCAGTACCATCTGGGTGTTTAGTATTGTATATTGCGTATCCTGGTATTTTCAGATACGTCTTATTTGTAAAGTGAGTTTCGGAAATGAGCATCACATCTATGTTGTGTTCTGCTATAAATATTTTTACTTCTTGGCTGTGTTGTCCAAGACCATTGGCTTTCCAGAGAGCGATTTTTAGGAGCTGGGGCATTATTTTATTTTAGCCACAAGGGTAGTGAAGAGATTTAGCATGGTGTCCAGGCGCTCCATCAGTTTGATCACCATAGCTTCTAGCTTACTATTTTGCTGTTTGTCGGAAATATGATTTAAATTTTGTTGTATGTTATGTTCTTCTTGTGTCTGTTGGACATTAGCTCTTGTCTTTTGGGCGTATGATACGCCTGGTTGTGTTGGATTTCCGGTTATGTTATGGTTGACTGTATTCTGTTTTTGTCTAAGGGGTGGGAACTTACGTGACTGTATTTCTTTAAAGACACTACAGCCTTTGTAGTTCGCTGGGTGGTTTCCTCCACAGTTGGTGCAGGTTGCGGCAATACTTTTATCATGTTTGGGACAGTCTCTAGTCAGATGATCACCAGTGCACTTCACGCAACGTGGTGAAAGGTTGCAGAAATTTTTTGTATGGTTAAATCTTTGGCATCTTGTACATTGAGGTATTTCTCTTTTTTGGCGTGGAGGTTCAAATTTGATTTTCGAGTGCATAAGGTATTTAGTGTCGTAAATTTCTTTATTATTGTTGCAACTCAATAAAGAACATAGGTAGAGGGGCTTTTGTTATTTTATGCTTAATGTTCCATATATTTAATGCATTATGTCCATATGAGTGTATTTCTTTCTTTAATTCTTCGATGTCAACAGTGTGGCGAAGATCACGTAGTACAACTTTGAATTTTCTTTCCGATTTTGATTGAAATGAATGGAATTCTGTTTTCTTTTCTTCTAGTTCTTTTGTTATGACACGATAAAATCTAGGCTCGGTCAGTTGGATTTTTGCTTGCGAACTTCCAATAAGCTTAATTTCGTAATTGTCTTTTGCGTGGAGGTTCAAGAGGTCAGTCAGAGGCTTTATGTTTCCTATGCCGTATACGAAAATTGGTGGAGGTTTAATAATTTCAGGACTAATATCTTCTTCAATTAATTCTTCTACATTTAGTTTTTCGAATTTATTTGAGGTTTCTGGTCCATTGAGCCAGTAGTCTGTTAGGGTTTTCTGTCTTACATTTCTATTTTCTTCCGGGCTGGATCTTTTGCTCTTTCTGGAATTGATAACTGTCCAGCTGTCTTCAGTTTTATCTAGTACTGCAGGTTCCGAGATCGCCTGGCTGTTTAAGGTCGAAGCGATTTCTTGTTCATTTAGACTTCCTGTAGGGGTTGCTATATGCTCTCGTGGTGGGGGTGTTGGTGGTACTATGTTAGATTCGAAGTTTGATAGTTTCCTAGTAAAAATAGATCTTACGCTTTTTGAGAAGGCGGGGGGCGATCCTTCGGTATCCATTATGCTGGTCGTTTGTTGGAGTGCGTGAGATGTTGATGCCTGTGCGTAGAGTTGAGTGGCCGACTTCGCTCGTGCGTGCTCGGTGGATGGCAAAGGAGGCGTTGGTGGGAAAAATCCCAAGTTCTTTAATTCAGCTGGTATAGCTTTCTTCCCTGATGGTGGAATTATTGAATATTTTCCGTCGGTTCTTTGTATAATTTTAGCAACTGTTTTTGGGTCACCTTTCATGGTGACCTAGTTACGTATATAAAATAAAACTATTACACTCGCGATTTAAATTTGCTGCGTTTGCATAATTAAGTAATATACAAATTGAGGTATGTTTAATTAGCTATTTGCAATGTAAGTAATACTACTCGCATGAGCGAGGAACCGCACGTCTAGCCCGTACAAATGTTCGCGTCAGACTATGAAATTTTAAACTTAAGATTTGTATATGCCTGGCAGGAAAACCTCTTATTTTTGAAAACAAAATTCCGACCGGAAGTGCATGTTTACTCTAGTCATTTTTTGCAGTTTCTGCAATTACTCAAAAGTAATTGCAGTTACAGAAAAATTGTTACAATAAGAATTATAGATATCAGCATTTTGTACAACCTGTATTTTCTTCATATTACATTTAATTTTACATAAATCGTATCATCTGCGCCTGTCAATTGCTTATCAAAATAAACTAAACTGTCTTAAATAATTTGAAGTTTGATATTTTATATTTATCCAAAGAAATATATTTAGCGTAAAAGTGTTCTTAAGGTCAGAACAAATATTATAAATTAGAAAAATAATGAAACCACGATGTGTTTTAACCCATATGCGTAAAAGAAAGTTCGGTGCATGACGCTGCAGATGTTTAATTAAGATATTAGCCATGCCAAAATTTAAAGTTTAAGTATTTTTGCTAGCATATACAAAGTAATAAATATTTAATCTCATTATTTTATCGGAAATATACTTATTGGTCCCTTCTGAATTCAGTCTGACTGTTTTTAGATTGACAACTATCTGTGTATTTCAGAGTACTCTGCAACCTACACGGTTAAGAGAAAACTTATTATTACTATATTTATACATACTCTTAAGCTAAGATTTGTATATGGTGGCAAGAAAAAGAATTTATTATTTCGCATAATATTTGAATGAATTTTTCTGCAAATAGTGTACATATTACAAAAACATCTGCAGTGTCATGCACCGAACTTTCTTATACTCATTTGGGTTAAACCATATCGTAGTACATTATTTTTCTAATTTATAATATTTGTTCTAACCTTTAGATTGCTTTTGCACTAAATAAAATTCCTTGAATGAATATTAAATGTCGAACATCAAAATATTTATCTATTTTGTTAAGCAATTGACAAGCGCAGATGATACGATTTATGTAAAAATATATATATATATTAAGCAGAAATTTATTTTGATACCAGTACTCTTTTTGCGAAAAAAATTAAACAAAAGTTGTGCTAAATACGATTACCTTTAATTTTGCCTCGTAAAATTTTTCTGTAACTGTAACCATTTTGGAGTAATTGCAGAAACTGCAAAAAATGACTCGAGTAAACATGCACTTCCGGTTTGAATATTTTTTTCAAAATTAGGAGGTGCACACCTCAGGCACTACGTTACCGAACAGCTGTCCGCGCACCAGAGTGCAAACGGCGCGCGCTGTGCTGGGACAGCCACGCGCAGGTAAAGAGTAGGGAAAACCATATAAAAGAAATCAACGCTAGAGAGCAAGGCAGTCTGAGTCCGAATGCAGAATCAATTGGGTAAGCAAACAACTGTTATATAAGTCAGAGCTTCGGTTAATGTCCAGCCTGACCCCGTAGCTAGTTCCCGTAGTAGATCCGTGTCTGGGATTTGCCCGGCCGGGTTTGTAGAACTATTGATGTCAGAGCTTCGGTTATTTCCAACCTGACACCGTAGTTATTTGCCGTAGTTCATCCGTGCCTTGGTTTTCTCCGGCCGGGTTTTGTAGAACTAGAGATGTCAGAGCTTCGGTTATTTCCAGCCTGACACCGTAGTTATTTCCCGTAGTAGATCCGTGCCTTGGTTTTTTCCGGCCATGTTTGTAGAACTATAGATGTCAGAGCTTCGGTTATTTCCAGCCTGATACCGTAGTTACTTCCCGTTGTAGATCCGTGCCTTGGTTTTGTCCGGCCGGGTTTGTAGTACTATTGATGTCAGAGCTTCGGTTATTTCCAGTCTGACACCGTAGTTATTTCCCGTAGTAGATCCGTGCCTTGGTTTTGTCCGGCCGGTATTGTAACTTGTAGAAGTGAGGGGAGTGGATAAGGTATATCACCACTAGGGTGAAATTTCGTAGAACTGTAAATTACAAGTCGTTTGGTCGTCCAGCGACATCTGTACCAAATAATCAGAAATAAAGAAAGTAAACTAATGAACTCTGTGAGTGTTTGTTAATCTCCCCTATAGCTATCCGGACGACTGGCGCCCGAATTTATTTCAGAGCCATTTAGGTGACGCCTACGACGAAAGGGCTTCACAATGCAAATCTTAAGTTTAAAGTTTCATAATTTTAGCTTCAACCGCTTAGGCTATAGAGAACGCACACACATACATACACACACACACACCCACACACACACACACACACACAGACGGACGTCATTCCAAAAATAGTCGGAATCGATTCAGGGAAGGTCAAAACTTATAAATCCGTTAAAATCTGGAGTAATATTTCATGATTACAATATTTACTTATACAGCGTATAAGAAAGTAAAAATGAGTATTGATACATCCAGCTTACTTGTTTTTACATTAATCGTTTCAACAATGCCTATCTCAAATTAATATATTTAGTGAAAAATTGTTTCGATGGTTAGTAAATTCTCTATTTATGAACGAAATTATCGTTGGCGGCGCTAGTTGCATTAATAAATATGTCGGTTGTAATGGCCACTATGTTTGTTGTGCCAGAGGGCGGGTAGTTAATGTCGTTCACGAACAGCGAATTATAGAGGAACACGCATTAAAATATGTGTAATTGTGTGTTTAAAATTTTAATGATATTTTATATATATATATATATATATATATATATATATATATATATATATATATATATATATATGTGTGTGTATATATATATATATATATATATATATATATATATATATATATATATATATATATATATATATATATATATATATATAGATATATACATAAATATATATATATATATATATATATAAAATATCATTAAAATTTGAAACACACAATTACACATATTTTAATGCGTGTTCCTCTATAATTCGCTATTATTTTAATGATATTTTATATATATATATAAATATATATATATATATATATATATATATATATATATATATATATATATTTATATATATATATATATATATATATATATATATATATATATATATATATATATATAATATGTCTTTTACTTTCTTATACGCAGTATAAGTAAGTATTGTAGATAAATTCAACCCGTAAAACTGCATGACTCTACTGGTTTTAGTTCTTTCATAAAAACTTTCCAAAGTTTATCCACTTTTCAGGCCTACAAACTGTAATGTCCCCTGAATATCCCAATTAATTATTCATATAAGGCCAGCAACCCTCCTATTTTTGAAAACAATATCCCGACCGGAAATGCATGTTTACTCTAGTCATTTTTTGCAGTTCCCGCAATTACTCAAAAACGGTTGCAGTTGCAGAAAAATTGTTACAGTAAAAACTTTTATTTGAAACTTTTTTTCTTAAACGGTTCCGGAAACAAGAAAATGGCTCTTGATATTAAAGTAAAAGTGTTCCAAAGTTTAGAAAAAATATTATAAATTTGAAAAATAATGAAACTACGATGCGATTTAACCCATATGCGTATAAGAAAGTTCGGTGCATGACACTGCAGATGTTTTAATTGAAATTTAAATACAAATGAAATGTCAATTTGGAATTGATCGAAAGTTATATCTAATGTTTTCCAAACTGCTTCTTTACCATTGTAGCACAATATAGATTACCAATGTATCGTGGAAAGTAGCTATAAATATCATATAAGGTGTACATAAAAAGTATCGACGCACGCTCGACTGGGTCGCAAGATTCAGATATAGTATACTCGGGTGTAAACATAAACATCGATGATGAATACCGGAGAGTACTTTTGGTCTATCAAGGATGTTTTGCAAAAGCGATACTCAAATGTTAGGCTAGCGCATCCAACCCTCTTAATTCAAACACACAATGATATTTAACAAATATTCTATAAAAAACCAAATTTATTTTAAATGCATCCTTTACCTATAATTCTGATGACTTTAGTTTAATTTACAATGTTTGTCACATTAGATGATCACTGTTACAATTAAAAGCAAGCGTATATAATGAACCAAGGTTCACCTGAGCTAAACTGTAATTGGCTCCGGCTCTTATCTTTACAAAAACAATTGTTTCGCGGAGGTTTAGCGAAGAGGCGCTCAAAAACCAATCGTCATAAAAGTAGTTTTTGGGTTAAAAATAAAATAAGTTTTGTGCAAAATTTTGCTAACTTAAATTCAATTTTATAAACTATTAAAATGGGAAGTAAAAACTCCGCAGTGTGAGAAGCGTATCTAGTTCATTTTAAGTACTGTGTTTCTCGAGTTAAATAAGGTAAACTTTTCTATTTTTATACTTTTTTGTTGAATTTAAATTAGTTAACATCAATAATAATTTCTTAAATGTATTTCGGCTTAATTCTCGTGTAATTTAATTGCTATTTCGCAAAGAACCCAACAAAATCGGCATATTTTTCTAAACAATAGCTAGAAATATTTACTGTCGTTAGAGGCAAATTAGTTTTAAATAAGGAATTAGCATTAGTTAGGTGGCTACCATTAAAACCATAATCCGTTCCATTACACGCATGTGGAGCAACTCACACATAGTGCAATATCACTTACATACGTGTAGTTACATATATGCATTCCCTTATTTGAAGACGGTTGTCACACAATGGCCCTTAGCACGGACAAGCTACTAAGGCTGTATTAGCTAATAATGTCGGGTCTACTAAATAAGCATAGCACGCACACGCTACTAAGGGCTACTAAGCATGGTTGCCCATAGTAACGTCAACAAATTAATACACTCCGCAAAACCAGCTAGGACCATGTTTAGCGTTGTATTAGCATTCAAAAATGGCGAATGCTATACGCGATATTCGCGAATTGCGTGAAGACTTGGCAATTATTAGGCCAAAAATCGTATATTTATATATAGAAACCGAAGAAACCCATTTGATTTATTGTCAGAAAAAGAATTTCGTCGCAGATATCGTTTACAAGCAAATAGAACAACTATTTAACTACACTGCAGGTGTTAAATACTTTGTAATATTTTGCAAAAGGTTTATATCAAGACAACAACGGTAAGTTTTTATGTGAAATTCAAAATTAGCGGCATAAATTATAGGTGTGCGCGTCTCCACATTTAACTACGACTGTGCAGTGCAATGAAGAGAATGAAGTGTGCAGTCTGTCTATGGCTGCTATGTTTTTCTGCTTCGTACTTTATCATTGATACAATCTATAAATATATTTTGTAATCGATCTAAAAAATATGTTGCTGTATCATTAAATTATTTAAATGTTAAGCCGATCTAATACTAACTTCCGAAACATAACCTCAATGGTGAATTTACCAGTAATAATAATTATTTTTGTAGCCGTTTTGGATGGTTTGCACAATATTCGCATTGCCAGGAATCAAAGTGATATGGGTACGTCTATTAGTAATTACTTTGCATTGCGGTTATAAATAATATAATTTTTTTCTGATGACGACGATGATGTGAACGCAGTTTAATGCAAATAATTTTCAACGTCCAGCTTAACATAAGCCTTTATATAAAATATTGGAAAGTAGTTAACACTTTTAGCATAGGTGATATACTAGTTCTATTTGTTCGCATTGGTTGCAAAACATCATTTCCCTTGGTTTGTACATATAGAAATATATATGTTTTTGGTCTACTAAACATGTAATTAATTAAATTTACAATGTAGCTGTTAAATAAAAGTACATATTTAATAATAGACTAATTTATTTTATTTTTTAACAAATACATTTCTAAATAAAATTTTCTTTTTTCAACTCGAAGAGTTCTAACTTCAATTTTTCTATTTACCTTCTTCGCCTTATCATTTCTTATCTTCTTCGTCTTTTTTTCTATCTTCATTTGTCCCACGACTGAAGCACTTCATTTCATTCGTCTCCATTGCTCTTTTATTCTTACAACTGTTCTCACATATTCATTTGCACAAAAAATATTGCCTATGTCGGCCTATGCACTCTTCTTTGATTTTAACACATTCACAGCATTACTTTTACACGCAATCACTACCCGATGTTCTCGCACACATTCCAACATTAACAAATTCTCCTCATTTGCCCATTTATCTGTCCGCTCTCTGCTTGATCCACTTATTACATCAATCACTGAAAATATATTTAATTGAAAACAGAAAATGTATTTCTTGAAACTATAGAGTTATGTTAAACTAGTAGTTAGCGAATAGGAAATATAGTTAAAATTGATAAATAAACTATTTACTTATCTCAATTAACAATCAATTTCAATAAAATATAATACAATTTAATTTGTTCAATGTGTTCATGTATTTTATTTTGACAAGTGACAGTAATATTCGACATTGCCAAGCGTATTTTTGCTAGTAGGCATGATCAGCTAATACATCGCTAATCAACTGTCCGTGCTATGGAAGTTATTAAGGTATGTATAAGCGTTACCATGATATTAGCTAGTAGCCCCAAATACAGAACTTTAGTAGCTTGTGCGTGCTACGGGCCAATATGTTTATATACTTGATATAGTAAATCCACATATAGATATCATAATTGATGACTGGTATAACGTATGAATCTAGAATAATGGTGATTTATTTACATCTAGTACTAGGGTGGAATGCATACAATTTTATCTAATTTATATAAATTTCAAATTATTTAGCATAACTCATATAATACACACCTAACATAGAGATCCTTACATCTATTCGATTCCCATGCATCTTTTCTTAAATACTCTTTGAATATAATGAGAAGTAGATATTGTTTTAAATTAAACCATGGTTAAATATTTAGTACTAAACAGAGTTTCTGTGTTATGCATTTCGAAGCTTTCCCAGAAATAAAAAATTGACTAATGAAAATATAATAAAATGGAAAATGTTAACAGAATATAAGCTAAATATCAGATAATGCGTGCCACTACAAGTAAGCGGAGATTAATACAATTTGTATGTAATCAACCAATATAGCCAATTGGCAATGACCATGAAGAAAAATTACCTACTATTTTTTATCAGAAATTTGTATTTATCAACAACACAAGGTATTTATTAATAGCCAAGCAGTAGTTTTGGTCAATCAGCATCATGCAACAATTTACGAATTGCAACTACTTTAGCGTGATTGTGCTGTTATGCATAATTACAGTAGGTGTCGAGGCAAATCATCCACATTTTGTTTTCATTATGAGTGATATTGGTTTTACTTAACTCATTAATTATATATATATATATATATATATATATATATATATATATATATATATATATATATATATATATATATATATATATATATATATATATATATATATATATATATATATATATATAACTTAACATTTTACAGAACGATAATGCCTTTTTAAAAATTAAGATTTTATGAGAAAAGTATAACTACTTAATACAACCCATAAATCATAACTAAACTATTTTACATAATAATCTTACTTCTAATAAAAATGATGACTTCTAATTCTATGTATTACTAACAACGAAAGGGGAAGAAACTGTTATGCTAAGCATAATATCTTAACGTAGCACTGTAACTCCTCCATCCTCAGAAGGAAGCCCCCTCTGGTAGTTGAATTTCCGAGTCTTCTTGTTTTTTACGCAGTTCGGATTTCGATGGTATCTTAACCCTTGTATTACGACGTAGAATGTTAATTTTTCTTTGTCGAAACCATTTAATTATGAAGTAGGACCCGAGGATAATTATTGCAATGTACAATAATATAGTCCAAATACTAGGGATATAAATATCGGCTTGTTCTTCTCTAATAGTTGAAATTGGATTAATTTTTATATCACCGAGTGTAAGTGGGTTTAATTTAATCGAAAAGTTAGAGATTTTACTATTTTTTAGTTCGAAGTTTAATTTGGGTAATATGATGGATTTTCCTTGCACTTTGTCCATAAATTGTAGTGTTTGCTTTTTAAATATTATATCGCAGACATAGATTCAATGTTAATTCCTTCGGAGCATTTGATAGTGATTTTTTCTTCTTTTGGGAGTATGGCTATATATTGGTTGATATTCGGAACTACTTCGAAGTGGTTATCTTTGATTTCCAATTTTGTGTAGTGGCATTGTTTCGAATTTTGCTCGTTGAGAACTTTTTCTTCGCATGTTGTGTTATGGTGGACATAGAATTTATTTGGACACTGATATATTTTGCTTTGAATACACTTATCACTCAGAGGTATAGTATCAGTATTAGATTTTAGAATGTATCTGATATTGGGTATACTAGTTACAAATTCTGAATCGTACTTCGTGGGGATTGAATACAGGTAGAAAAGTTCAAAATCAATTTCGAAATTAATGGGAATTGATATAAAATAATTTATTTGTAATGGTTCGATTTTGCAATGTACTTTTAATAGAGATTCGTAATTTAGTATGTTTTCTTCATTTGGTTCATAAGGTAATTGACCTTTATAGTTTGTTGAGATTTTCTTTAGTTCTGCTAGTAATTCCTCTGTATGTATTATACTTGGATGTAAGGTTTTTAATTTACAAAATGTTACAGAGTTTTCAATATCTTGCAAAATGTACAAAATTGTGTTATACAGTATAATTAACTGATCGTAAAGATTTTTTGCAAAGAGAATATCTTGGATATGCATATCATTTATTATTTCCGTTAATTGTATAATTTTTGTCTTTAGACTTAATTCGTTATGTTGTATTTCTAAGATTGTACTATTAAAATTTTTTATTGTTTCAAGGTTTAAGGAGTAAGCTAACTTTAATTGGTTTTCCATATTATGCTCGTTATGTTGCATGTGTTCTAATATTTGATTATATTTTTTGCCATCTTCTGCATCAAGATTGCCAGTGATAAATTTAAAAATTGACCCTAATCCGTCTATAAGCCCTCTTTTATTTCTAGAAGAATGTGAGTGGATTCTTAGGTTGTTTATTTTATTATTAATGTTAGTCCGAATGAATTCAAGGATTTTGTCGTAATTGTGAAGTGCTTCCATATATTGTGTATTATTTGCAATTGTTAATTTAAGATTTTCGAATTGACTGTTTAGATTATCATACTGTTCAAAGAGAGGTTTTAGGTTGTAGTAGTGAATAAATGTGTGTGTTGATTTTTCAAGTTTAGCGGGACCCAAACTGATAGGTAGTATACCTAAGTTCTCGGTTATATTCCTGATGATTGATCCACATCCGATCGTGAACAACTTGGAAGAATTTTAAAAGAATATGTCTTTTTCCTTGGTCTTTTTATATTTGAAAGGTGGATATTTGCTATTTTGTTACCATGTTTTGTTTTGATCTTTGCAGTTTTTACGTTTTTATTAATTGATTTTAATTCTTGTGGATCATATTTATTTTTTGTTTTCTGTTGCTTCTGTCTGTTTTTTATAAAGATTTGTTCAGGAATTTGGGGCAATTCTTCTCGAGTTTCATTAATATTTCCTATAATTTTCGTTTTGTTTTGTTCTATTTTGTTGTTAATTGTTTGGTAGAGTAGTTTGGTTTTATTTCTGTGACTTTCAATGTAGTTATTAATAAGTTGTTTGTTAATGTCAATGTTGAATGGAGATTTGGTTTCTAAATGACCAGATGTTATTTCGCAGGGTTTCAATTTAGTAACTGAATATGTGGTGTTGTTATAAGCCAAAAGTGCATAATTTACTTTCATTTCTATAGGTTCCTTATTGTAATTTGGTTGATTGTTAAATATTCTAATGTGTTCAATTAAGGTAGAGTGGAAACGTTCGATGATACCGTTTGACTCAGGGTGTTGTGAACTGATGAAATGTATATCAATTTTGTGTAGCTCTAATAATTCTTTAACAATGGAATTTTTAAATTCAAGTCCATTATCAGATATGATTTGTTCGGGGATACCATGATGTGTAAAATATTTAATTAAATTATTTACTATTTTAATGCCTTGACCTGAATTTAATTTGTAAGCTTGAGCGTATTTAGAGAAAGAGTCCACTAATGTAAAAAATTTTGTATTTTCTAAAGTTATGCTATCTACGTGTAGTATTTGAAATGGTTTGGATGCTGTAGGGGTGATGTTAAGTTTTAATTTTAAAGGCCTTCTATCATATTTGGTTATTTGACAGGTTTCGCAGCCATTAATGTATGTCTGTACGGATTTTCGTAACTCAGGCCAATAGTAATGTTGTTTTATTCTAGTTTCCGTGTCATCGATGTCTCGATGATTTGTTTTGCTCTCGTGATAGTTTTTTATTATCTGGATTACTTCGTCTTCGTCAGTAACGTCTGTTAGGTATTGTGTACATTTAATCATATTGATTTCAGAATCTTTGAAGAAGTTTTGTAGAGTTAAACTAAATTTTTCATACAAGTTATTATCAAAATATAGGTAGTATTTTACTTTTGGCACTATGTATTGTTTAATAAAGTCTATCATTTCTGTTTCGTAAGTTTGTTTAGAAAACTCTACTAAGAACCGTTGTTTAAGTTTATCGTATAGTTTAAGTACAATAGGGGGTTTTGGGTTATATTCCACTTCCGATATTACAATTTGATTTTTTCCATAATTTACCGGGCATTCGACTATGGGGATTCCTATGATTGGGTTTTCATGATTAGAATGTACTGTGATAGTACTTTCACTGGGTGTTGCGTCAATTTAATTTACTGGTTCATCACCTGTTTCTACGATTAATAATTGATTGTCTATTTGTTCATTAATTCTAAATTGTTCGTTAAAGTTTTGCATATACATAAAAAATGATTCGAATTTGGCATTGTCAGTATCGTTTGTATTAAGTTCTATATGAGGTGGTGTGTCATTAGATTTCTTGAATACTGTTATGAGTATGTCGGTGTCGTTAAAAATATATTGGAACATCGATTTGACGTCTGTCCATTTTAACGTATCTGGGCCACAGGCGATTTTTGGAATGCTTAGATTTTTGATACCGTTTTTGAGAGAAAATACTTTGAGATTTAAAAGGGTGTAGAACAAGTCCTGATTAGTAGGTTTATTGAAGTATCTTTCTTTAGTAATTAAATAGATGATGTATCTAGTTTTATCTTTTAAATAAACTAAACTATGAAGTTGAGGATTTTGTTTTTTTAGTTTATCAATATTATTAAAGTTTTCCTTGAATTGTTTTGCTATGCCTATTGCCATGTGCAGATCTCTACTAATGCAATGTGCTAAGCTGTTATTTATTAGGGCGTCGAATAGATGTCCTTCAATTTCTTTGATATTGTTATTAGTATATGTATTAGTCTGTTTTGTAATGAGAAAGTCTTGGTATTGTGCTAAAGGGGAGTGTTCCGCGGAATTTGATAACAAATTTTGAGTTTTACTAATAGATTCATGGGGAATTCGGCTTAACGCATCTGCGTTTGTGTTAAATTTACCCTTTTTGTATACGATTTCATAGTCGTATTCTTCAAGCTTTAGTCGCCAAAGTATCAATTTCTGACTGCACTGTTTTAAGGAAAATAGCCACTGGTATGGTCTATGATCTGTATAAATTTTGAATTTACGACCGAAAATATACGGCCTAAAATACTGGGTTGCCCAACCTATTGCCAAAAGTTTTTTTTCTATTGTTGAATAATTCATTTCGGAACTGTTTAGGGTTCTGCTTGCGTATGCTACTGGAAGGTCATGGTCTAAGTTGCCTTGAGGTAAGATAGCTCCTATTGCAACATTACTTGCGTCGCATGTTAAATTGAATTCTTCCGCGATGTTAGGATATTGTAACAGCGGTTCATTAATAAGCAGATTTTTGCACGTATCAAAACGTATATATTCAGAGTTATTAAGGTCTATGATTGCGTCTTTTTTTAGACATTTAGTCTAAGGTTTAGTTAGTTTGGGAAAATCTTTAATGAATTTTCTATAGTAACTCAGGAGTCCTAAAAATCCCTTAATTTGTTTCGGAGATTTCGGGATTGGATAATTTTGAATGGCAACAATTTTGTCGGGATTAGGTTTCACAACTTCAGGGGTAACAATGTGCCCGAGATATGCAACTTCCTTCTTTAAAAATTCGGATTTGTCCAATTGAATTTTGAAGCTGGATTTTCGAAGACGATCAAAAACTAATTTTAAATTTTGAATGTGCTCGTGCAAGCTTGTACTAAAAACAATAATGTCATCTAAATATACCAAGCACTTTTCGTTAGTCAGTCCTCTTAGTATATTGTCCATCACGCGCTGGAAGGTAGCGGGTGCATTTTTAAGGCCAAAAGGCATTCTAAGAAATTCATAGTGGCCGTTTTTAGTATTGAATGCTGTTTTTGAAATGTCCTTATGCTCCATTTCTATTTGATGGAACCCAGAAGCTAAGTCGAGCGTCGTGAAGTACTGGCATCGTCCAAGTTTGTCTAGTAAGTCTGTAATGTTGGGTAATGGGTATTTGTCACCGATGGTTTTTTCGTTAAGTTTGCGATAATCGATTATTATTCGCCATTTTCTTTTGCCGGATGCGTCAAGTTTTTTAGGGACAATCCAGATAGGAGATGACCAGGGTGAATTTAGATTTCGGGGTATCTATATGTTTTCGTGTAAATGGTCGTTTCGTCTCTTGTTTTTATGTTGTGTCTGATTTGATTTGTGAATGTCAATTTTTGGTTTTCTATATAAAAAATATCCGAATAGGCTCTGATTAGATTTAAAATGTACTTAATTTCTTCGGAATTCATGTGGTCTGTGCGAATGTTTGATTTGTCAAATTTTGATTCTTGTGTGTGTGTAAAATTTAAATTTGGAGTAGGACAAGAATATATATCGTAATCAAAAAATTTCTTACTGATATGGGCTTTAGAATTTCGAAATTTATTTCTAATTCTGTAGGGTTAATAATAGTGCACATACAATAATAATCTTGTGCGATGCTAATACACTCAGGAATTATTAGATTTTTTAGTCTCAATTGTGGAATTATTACCGTACCATCTTTTACATCTATTGGAATTTTAATAATTTTCTCTGAATTAGGTTCCACGTTTTTAGCTTTAATTGATAAGTTGTGTTCTATGGTTTTATTTTGTGTGTCATGATATTGTATATTTATTTTGCCATTTGGAGTAATTATTACATTGTTATTTGTATCGATGATTGTTTTTAATTTTTTTAAATTGTCGATGCCTAACAATACGTCAAATTTATCGTGAAAGTTGAACAAGTGGTATTTTAATTGTAAATTCTTATCAATGAAATTAAATACTTTAGATATGGGAACGTGTGTACTGTATAGTTCACTAGATGTACCGTGTGCGGTATTAATCTGAAACGGATCTTTCCTGATAAGGTTTTTATAATGTTTAAATGCAATGTATGGTTTTATAAAAGATTTTGTACTGCCCGTATCTATCAGTACTTTTAAATTATTCTCCGGAAATATAATGAAAGGTAGTCTACTTTGATTGTAGGCTAAATTCATCAATTCGAAGTGTGGGGTGATTCTTGTGCCGAGGCTTGTGCTTCTAAAAAAGAATCTTCTGTTAAATTTTCAACGGCGTAAGAGTTTTCCAATGAACTGTTCTCTATATCTTGTTCACAATTTTTAGTATAGTCATTTTCTGGATTATAACAATTCTTTTCGTCAAAATAATTGGTTAATTCTGGATCGTCAATATTATAAAGTTCTTCAGAAATGAATTTTGGAGGAAATTGTGTATTATGCCTTTGGAAATTTGGGCGTTGGTTTGATGGACCAGGTCTAAGTTGGTACATTTGAGTGTTTCGTGTGGAAATACTCATCGGTGTAGGTTTAGGGAAGTTTTATCTATAAAGAGGACCTCGGTTGGTCGGATTATAATAATTTATCTTGCTAGTAGTAGGTTGTTGTGTAGGTGTTCTATTAAATGAGTAGCGATATGGTGGAGCTAAATGTGGCGTGTTAAATGGTCTAAATGGGGTAAATTTCATGTTTTGCGGATTAGGTCTTTGAGTATTTCTCTGAAAATTTGTAGGAATGTTTTTTGGAATCTTTGGCGTGTTTTCAAACTGAGAATCATTTGTAAGCATGCTTAATGCAGAATTTAGGTTGCTGGGGTTTTTTGTACGCATTAATTGTCCTATTGGTTCTTTTAACTCTTTTAATAAAATTCTAAGAGCATAATTTTTGAAATACGCAATTAAAACAGGTGCCTCATTATGGCCGACGTGCGTTGCAAGGTAAGAAACTTGTAAATTTAAAATAAGTTGCAATCTGTTATAATAATCGAATACAGATTCTTTTTCATTTTGTTTCATCTCAGTCATTTCCATACATAGGGTATGACAGTCTTTTTTATCCGCGTATGTGGTTAATAGAGCGAGTTTAAGATCAGCCCATGTTTTAACAGTACAACTAGAAATATTTATTGCTGCTTTCCCTTTAATTTTTGCTAGTTGCTCCTCATTAAATATTCATTTTGAAAATCGTTTTGATCAGTTAAATTATAAAATTTTGTTACTAGTTTTTCGCTTATTTCAATAAATCTAGGTAATAATTCTTTATCACCAAAGAATTCTGGTATCATATCCAGATATTCTTTCTTTAGAACTGGTATAGCCATGTTAGAATTAAGTTTGAATATAGGTTCTCTTAATATCGTACGTGTTATTAAGGAATGTTTGTTTTGGTCACGGTCTTCGAGATCGGAAGCAGATTCAGAATTTGTGCTTGTATTAGATTTGATTTATTGAGAAGGACCCTTAGGGACATGTGTACTCACCACAATATCAGTATATGCTTCATGTGCCCTGAACTCGATACTGATGTTGAATATTGTTGGGTTTTGGTCTTCTCAGGGTTGTGATCTTCCTTTGGACAACTGATGTACCCTCCGCTTGCCAAGAGTTGCACTTGGAAATTCAACTTGTTTTTTGGAAATTGGATTGATTTTTTACTTATACGTGATTTCACTAATTGTTTATACTTTTTATTTCAATTATTATTTTTCTTCGTTTGCCAATTAAATCGCTAGAGCGAGCCGAATTATATTCGTTAATTCGTTATGGCAAATCCCACCGAATGCGCCACTTAAATTTTTACAGAACATAAGTGCCTTTTTAAAAATTAAGATTTTATTTGAAAAGTATAACTACTTAATACAACCCATAAATCATAACTAAACAATTTTACATAATAATCTTACTTCTAATAAAAATTATGACTATTCTAATTCTATGTATTACTAACAACGAAAGGGGGAGAAACTATATACATATATATATATATATATATATATATATATATATATATATATATATATATATATATATATATATATATATATATATATATATATATATATATATATATATATATATATATATATATATATATATATATATATATATATATATATATATATATATATATATATATATATATATATATATATATATATATATATATATATATATATATATATATATATATATATATATATATATATATATATATATATATATATATATATATATATATATATATATATATATATATATATATATATATATATATATATATATATATATATATATATATATATATATATATATATATATATATATATATATATATATATATATATATATATATATATATATATATATATATATATATATATATATATATATATATATATATATATATATTATATATATATATATATATATATATATATATATATATATATATATATATATATATATATATATATATATATATATATATATATATATATATATATATATATATATATATATATATATATATATATATATATATATATATATATATATATATATATATATATATATATATATATATATATATATATATATATATATATGTTACAGTGCTACGTTAAGATATTATGCTTAGCATAACAGTTTCTCCCCCTTTTGTTGTTAGTAATATATATATATATATATATATATATATATATATATATATATATATATATATATATATATATATATATATATATATATATATATATATATATATATATATGTAGGTATGTTGGTATGTAGGTATGTAGGTATGTAGGTATGTAGGTATGTAGGTATGTAGGTATGTAGGTATGTAGGTATGTAGGTATGTAGGTATGTAGGTATGTAGGTATGTAGTTATGTAGGTATGTAGGTATGTAGGTATGTAGGTATGTAGGTATGTAGGTATGTAGGTATGTAGGTATGTAGGTGTGTAGGTATGTAGGTATGTCGGTATGTAGGTATGTAGGTATGTAGGTATGTAGGTATGTAGGTATGTAGGTATGTAGGTATGTAGGTATGTAGGTGTGTAGGTATGTAGGTATGTCGGTATGTCGGTATGTAGGTATGTAGGTATGTCGCTATGTAGGTATGTCGGTATGTAGGTATGTAGGCATTTAGATATGTAGGTATGTAGGTATGTAGGTATGTAAGTATGTAGGTATGTCGGTATGTAGGTATGTAGGTATGTAGGTATGTAGGTATGTAGGTATGTAGGTATGTAGGTATGTAGGTATGTAGGTTTGTAGGTATGTAGTTATGTAGGTATGTAGTTATGTAGGTATGTAGGTATGTAGGTATGTAGGCATGTAGGTATGTAGGTATGTAGGTATGTAGGAATGTAGGAATGTAGGTATGTAGGTATGTAGGTATGTAGGTATGTAGGTATATAAGTATGTAGGTATGTAGTTATGTAGGTATGTAGGTATGTAGTTATGTAGGTATGTAGGTATGTAGGTATGTAGGTATGTAGGTATGTAGGAATGTAGGTATGTAGGTATGTAGGTATGTTTTTTTTCCGTGGGCGGGTGTTAATCTTCAAAAGACGCCGCGAAGCCCGTGCTTCAACGGTGTGTGGGATTTCTACCCACTAAAAACACCTCCCATAACGTCCCACCACCCCGCGGAACCGCCGCCAGGCATTACTTCGCGAGGGGAAAACTGGCTGTTACACGCCCTCCATGGCTGCTAGCCCACTTTTACGCGGGCAGGCCTCTCCTCTGCTTCTCCGTCTGTTGGAGCTTTTTTATGACAACGGCCGCGAAGCTAGACACCGCGTCCCACGTAGTCACTCTGGCCAACATCTCACCGACGTTGGTCTCCGGCGACAGCTGCTGTCGGAGGCTCCTGTGAAGTGTCTGCCTTTCCTCCACGAAGCACGTGCAGTGGAAGAACATATGCTCCACGTCTTCGTAGGTCGGCTGGCAGGCGAGGCATGCCGCGTCGTCGTCCAGCTTGAAACGGTGTTGATACGCTCTGAAGGCGCCATGTCCCGTCAGAAGCTGCGTGAGGTAGTGGTCCACCTCACCATGCTGCCTAGTTGTCCAAGGTATGTAAGTATGTAGGTATGTAGGTATGTATGTATGTTTTTTGTAGGTATGTAGGTATGTATGTATGTTTTTTGAAGGTATGTAGGTATGTAAGTATGTTGATATGTAGGTATGTAGGTATGTAGGTATGTAGTTATGTAGGTATGTAGGTTTGTAGGTATGTAGTTATGTAGGTATGTAGGTATGTAGTTATGTAGGTATGTAGGTATGTAGGTATGTAGTTATGTAATTATGTAGGTATGTCGGTATGTAGGTATGTGGGTATGTAGGTATGTAGGTATGTAGGTATGTAGGTATGCTCGTGAGGGGTTTAAGCTTTCCCCATCGAGCGCGTCCTCAGGTGGCGGAATGCCTCCCAGATATGGGGTGGTAGGAGGGAAATAAAATACCTCCCGCGGACCAACAAGGCAGTTGGTGTGTGGGGCTGTAGTGTCTGTCCCGGATCGGGCGGCTACAGGACCCCCAGGGCCGTTTGGGGGAATAAACCTCGTGAACAAATTCCCAATGTCAAGGTGTTAGAAATTAACCCGTGCCGAAGAGATGCGTGGCCATAGGGTAGTCTGGTCGTGAACGGAAATCTTGGGGTACCTGGTGACCCCCCGAGTATGCAGCCCTCCTCCCGGTAAGGGCGCACTGCCGGGAGGTGACCTTTAGCACGACCCATATCGTGGGAACAAATATGGAAAATTCAAATACAATATATCAACTGGAAGATACAAACGAAAACGGACAGGCGTTTGGGTGACAGGCAATGGAAACGGATATCAGCAGGATAGCGGATAGGGAACACAACACCATTCTGGACAAAATCCTGGGCACACCTGAGAAACGGCAGCGTGAGACCCCTCCACAATCCACCCCGAAGGGCGATAGCTGCTGCAGTCAGATGGACAAACAGAAAACGAAAAGGCGCAGGGAGGATACTATGGACGGAACCCTCTCAGCCTCTGGCAGGATCGCCAAAAAGATCAAAGAGGATGAAATAAATGCCAGTGTGGAGGTAAGAAGAATTACGGATCAACTTCTTGACCTCGACAAACTGATCGTAAAAAGGGTGAAGGAAGGGGGGGACCCTATCAGAAAAATGCTCACGCAGTTACATAGATCTTTTAAGACACTAAAGGACAACGGAAGAATAAGATCAAAGACAGCAAAGAGAAACATAAGGGACCTGGATGGAAGGCTCAGGAGCGCAATTGCGGTCAAGGACATGGTAGATGGAAATGCGCAATATGAGCTCGAGAAGGCGCAAAAAGAAATAAACACTCTGCGAGAAAATGAAAGATGCACGGGGACAGCGAAGAGAGGGAACGACTCCTTAAAAAGCTCCAGAGAGGAGAAATGGTTGCCAAGAAGATGGAGGAACGATTAAGGGAGGCAACGAATGTAAGGAAGGACATAAAAGAGGGAGCAACAGAAATGGCGGCGATACTTAAACAACTGGCTGGAGGAACATGGGTTAGAAAGCCAAAAGAGGCTGAAAGGACGACATGCGCCACACAAACGGAAACGGGACAGGCAAACAGGAGAAGGACTGCGGAAGAAGTAAGGGCTTCTATAAACGCGCTGGCAACCTTCGAAGTAGTGTGCATAAACGTAGACAGCTACTGGCCAGAAGAGGTATTTGATGTCGTAAAAGAGAAAGATGGAAATCTCACCACGGTTGGAAAAGGTGCGACAGTAAAAGCATATGCCTACAGCAAGGAAACAGTGAAACTGTGGGAAAACACTGGAGGGACCATAGAACCAGACACCCTGACACGACTGGTGGGCACAACGGCACAGTGCAGCAGAAAAGTTATGATAGAAGGAAAACCTGAAGAAGGGCTACATACCTTCCTACTCATAACAAGAGGAGATTTTAAAAAACCACCAGAGGGAAAACATATATATAACAGTCTGAGGTGTCTACGGAAAAGAATAGGGAGACTCGGGATCAAGGAGGTGGCAATACCTAGGGTAGACGGCGGTAAGGGAATGCTAAGATGGGGTACCGTCAAAAAGTACATCGAGACGGCGTTCTCTGGGTCCGGGATAATGGTACAAGTGTACCATAAACAAAAGACGACGGAAAAGGCCAGAACTGCCGAGACGGAAACAGAGGTCAACTAGGAAACTGGGCACTTGTCACCAAGGGAAGGGCAAAACAGAAGACGAAACCCGAGGAGGCCGGAACTGGGACACAACTAGAGGTCCAGCAAAAAAGGGCCGTGAAGGGGAAAAGGCAAGATAGACCAAGGACAGAAGCGGTGATACTCAAGAAAGAGGCAGGGCACAGCTACGCAGACACCCATAAAAATATAAAGGAAAAGGTGGATCTAACAAAGACCGGCATAGTTATAAAGGGAATAAGGCAGACCCGCACGGGGGACGTCATCATGGAGGTAGAAAGGGAAGAGGGACACTCCAGGAAGCTCAAAGAGGTCCTCACAGAGAAACTAGGGAACACAGCATCAATCAGGGTCATAGGCAACACGGAGATGCTGGTTATCAGAGACATCGAGGCGGACATAACCAAAGAGGACATAAGCAGAGCCATAACACTAAAAATGAAAGGGGAGGTGACCGTTAAGTCCCTAAGGCCGGCGTATGCAAACACTCAAACGGCCATAGTGGAGGTAGCAAGAGAGACTAGCAGAAGGCTACTACAGGACAAGACGGTACAAATAGGCTGGGTGTGCTGCAGAATAAGGGCCTGGGCAAATGTAGTGCAGTGCTACAAGTGCCACGGCTACAACCACGTGGCCATGGGGTGCAAAAGCACACAGGGAGAGCTCTGCAGAAACTGCGGGCAGCTGGGCCATAAGATGGGGGACTGCAAGGCGGAAACGCATTGTGGGTCCTGCAACACTAAGGGCCACCGGAGTGGCACGGCTGCATGTACCATGCACAGAGCGGCGCTGGAGGAAACCAGAAGTAAAGGACCGAGGAAATGGAACATCGAGTTATACAAATAAATGTAGGGAGAAGAAGGGCAGCACATGATCTTCTGTATAACACGGCAAGAAACACTGGCGCGGACCTGCTCTTGGTGACGGCACCAAACGCCGCCTGCTGTAGGGACTGGCACCAAGGTAGCAGAGGGGATGCTGCGATAAAGGTCCTAAACCATTCTGCTGCAATAAAGGATACTGGAAGTGGAGACGGGTTTGTGTGGGTGAAACTGCGGCACTACACAGTATACAGCTGCTATTTCTCGCCCAACCGGAGAGTCCAAGAGTTCGAAAATTTTCTGGGAGAGCATGAGAGAAGCGTGAGGAAGCAGAGAGGGAAAATTCTCATAACCGGTGATTTTAACTCAAAGGCACCAGACTAGGGGGCACCATCATACGACGGCAGAGGCTACCGACTCACGGACTGGGCGGCAGCACTACACCTAATAATCATAAATAGGGGCAATGTGGCAACTTTCGTAAGAGGGGCTTCCAGGTCAATAATAGATTTGACCTGGGCAAACACCGGGATGGCCCCACACGTTATAGGATGGAGAGTGGAAGAAGAGGAGGAGACGATGAGCCTTCACCAATACATCCTCTTCTCCATCATGTTTAACGCCCTACGGAAAGAGGTGACACCCAAAAAGGAGGGGTGGTACTTTAGGAAGTTCGACCTCTCATAATTCCAAACTAGTATGGAGGGACAACTACGCAAAACCGTAGGAACGGTAACGCCAGCGGTCATACAAGGCATCCTCACAAGGGCATGTCACGCATCAATGCCACGCAAGAGGAAAGGAGAGCGACGGGCCGTCTACTGGTGGAACGATGAGATTTCAGAACTCCGCAAAGCGTCGAACACCGCCAGGAGACGGTACCAGCGAAGAAGGGTAAGGGGACCAGCGGAGGAAGAGAGAATTGCGGTGAAAATAGCAAGAAAAAACCTGCGTCTTGCCATCGGTAGATCACAAAGGTAATGCTGGAAGAAGCTCTGTGAGGATGTCGACAATGACGTGTGGGGAGAGGGTTACAAGATCGCCATGAGACGTCTAAAGGGAAGGCGGCCACCGGCCCTTATGACAAATGAGAGGCTGAGACGAGTGGTAAACACCCTCTTCCCACAAAAAAGAGTGACAAACTGGATTCCGGTCAGGAACATGGAAGAACAGGTGCCACAATTCACACTGGCGGAATTATACAAGGCAGCAGGAAGGCTCAAGACGGGGAAAGCACCAGGCCCCGATGGAATCCCTGCAGAGGTGGTGAAGTCTGCTGTGGAACACCATCAAGAGGCAGTCCTGGAGGCAATGAACGAGGCACTGAGAGGTAGATATTTCCCCAGAGAGTGGAAAGTAGCCAGATTGGTGCTACTCCGAAAAGGGGACAAGCCACTGGACGACCCGAGGTCATACAGACCACTCTGCCTCCTGAACTGCCTCGGAAAGCTCCTTGAGCATCTTATCAGGGCCAGGCTAAGAGAGGAGATCGAAGGGACCGGAGGACTGGCCAAACACCAGTACGGCTTTAGGGAAAACCGTAGCACCCTCACGGCAATCCACAGCGGATGAGGCACGTAGGGGAACTCATAGATTAAGGAAACTATGTGCCCTCATCACGCTGGATGTGAAAAATGCGTTCAATACGGCACAGTGGAGGCTTGTCGTGGGGGAGCTACGGAGAAGAAAGGTGGCACCATACGTACAGCAGATGGTCCAAAGCTATCTAAGCGAGCGCTACATACTGGCAGATGCAGAGGAGGGCAGGCAAACGATCCCTGTCACATGTGGGGTTCCACAAGGATCAGTTCTAGGGCCCGATCTCTGGAACATACTCTACGACGGGGTGCTGGGGTTAGCACTACCGGAAGGGGTGAAATAGCTTACAATAGATGCAGATTCAGGGAACGGATTAGTATCCCTAGATGCTATAAATGCCTGGAGGTAGGGCATTTCCAAGCAGATTGCAAAGGCCCAGACAGGAGGGAACAATGTATGAACTGCGGGGGTCAAGGGCACTCGGCAAGCGGCTGCACGGACCAGCCAAAATGCTTCAGTTGCAGGGAGACAGGGGAACATCGCACGTGCACCATGGCATGTCCCAGGTTCAAATAAATGGAGAGGACGAAGAGAACGGAGCAAGAAGGGTATCGGAGGCCCCAGGGGGGCAGTCAATAGCATTATGGGGAGTAAAATTATCTGCCTGCAGATAAATTTGAACAGGTCAAGGGATGCTCACAACGCTCTTGACTGGATGGTCAGATCAGGGAACGGGGCCGACGTGGTATTGGCCTCGGAACCCAATTTACGTGTTATACAGAATCAGCGGGGTCGGATTTACGAGAACGCACTAGATGGCTCCGACGCGGCTATTTTGGTCGTGAATCCACATCGGGTACCAGTGGCTGACAAGGGCCAAACCAAGAGCATGGTCTGGTTGAAAGCAAGAGGGATAGTGTACCTGAGCTGCTATGTCAGCCCGAACATCACATTGGAGAGGTACGAGACAATCCTGGGGGAATGGAATGAACGGCTGGCGAGAGTTGGAAACCGCATAATCCTAACCGGAGATTTCAATGCTAAAAATCAAGCCTGGGGGGCGCCCAGGGCGGACAGGAGAGGAGTCCTCCTGGCAGAAATCCTGCACCGGCACGAACTCATCTGCTGTAACCAAGGTGGAGTACCGACTTTTGCCAATGCAAATGGGAGCTCTTTCATTGACGTCACGGCATGCTCGGAGACAATAGTAGGAGGCCACTAAGGAGTGGAGAGTAGACGTCGATTCCGAACCGTTCAGCCCTCACCGATACATCCACTTTGTAGTGCAGGAAGGTGGAGACACAGTAGACAAGGTGACGCAGAGATTCAGGTGGAACGTAAAGTCCCTGAACCTATAAAACCTAGAGAAATGCGTGGAAAATCTGCCGGGGGTTGAGAGCGTGAAACAGCTTGATAGATACTTACAGCTGTTGTGTGAAAAAAACATGAAGAGAGGAGGAGGTAAAGGAGGAAACCACAAAACACCAGTGTACTGGTGGACGACCAAGATAGGCGAATGTGGAAAAGTATGCCTGAACAAGCGTAGAAGCTACCAGCGGGCGAGAGCGGCAGAGACGGCAGAGGCGGCAAGCCAGGAGAGGGGTACGAGAGTAACGGTGACGAGGGAGGAATTTAAAGCGGCCAAGAAGAAGTTAAATCGCCTGATTAAAAGAAGGAAAGAAGAAAAGTGGAAAGACTTAGTGGAGGCGGTCGAGGGGGACGTATGGGGTAAGCCCTACCATCGGCTGGTGAAGAGAACGGGGCTAGCGCTACCTATTATACTAGAGCAAGAGAAAGCGAGTGCGATCATCAAGGCACTGTTCCCGGAGGCGCCGAAACACAGATACGCCAGGCTTGAGCAAGGCGATGAGGTGCCTGAGGTCACTCTAGAAGAGATTAGGGATGCAGGCGCAAGCATGAAGGGGAGGAAAGCATCAGGGAATCGACAATGTACCGCCGGAAATTGTCAAACATATCGCGGGCAAGAGGGCGGCATGGCTGGCTCCCATCCTAAACGCGGTGGTGAAGGAGGGATTATTTCCAATGGAATGGAAAACGGCGGAGTTAATCCTGCTATTGAAACCGGGTAAGACAGATGCCACGGGGCCATCAGCGTTCAGGCCTATCTGCCTACTAAACCCGGTCAGCAAACACATGGAGGCGATTATAGCCAGTAGACTTAGAGCACACCTGGAAACTAACCCGGAACACCAGTTTAGTGACAATCAATTCGTCTTTAGGAAAGGGAATTCTACGGTCGATGCCATTAATCACGTGGTGGAGATTGCAGAAGCAGCGAAGACCAAGAAGAAGGGCAGAGGGCTCTGCGCGGTCGTCACGATCGACATAAAGAATGCCTTCAACTCGGTGCCATGGCACAGGATCGTGGAAGCGCTGCGACGCAAGGAGGTGCCAAACTACCTTGTGAACTTAATAAACTCATATCTCTGTGAGAGGGGGGTAGTTTATGGTGGAGTGAAGTACCCCATGACGTGTGGTGTCCCTCGGGGGTCAATTTTGGGCCCACTTCTATGGAATGTCTTTTACGATGAAATTCTGGGCCTGGAGTGCCCCAGGAATACGAAACTGCTCGCCTATGCGGACGACCTGGCGGTTCTAATCACGGCAAAAGAGGAAGATTCGCTGATTGGGAAGGCAAATTTGATGCTGGCGAAGGTGGAGGACTGGGTGGAAGGCAACGGTCTCCGAATTGCACCGGAGAAATCCGAGGCGGTGATGCTATCCGGGAGGAAGACACATGCCCTGATATCCTTCCGGATCGGCGACAGAGTAATAGCGGTACAAAAGGAGGTGATGTACCTGGAAGTATGCTTCGACAGGAACCTGTCGTTCTTTAGCCACATAAGGAGGGTCTCAGCGAAGGCTGATAGGACGGTCACGGCTCTAAGGAAATTGTTCCCGAAGCTAGCTGGCCCCAGGGAGGGAAAGAGAAGAGTGCTGGCTACAGCGGCAACCAACATCGTTCTGTATGCGGCACCTGTGTGGGCAAGGGCACTGTAATTTAAAGCTGCCCGGAACGAACTAGGGAGGCTTAATAGGAAACTGGCGATTGGAATATGCAGAGGCTACAGGACCATGTCGGCGGAGGTAAAGGAGGTTTTGGCACGCCTGCCACCGTTAGCTATACTGACGCTGGAGAGAGCTGGGAATTGCAAACGGAGCGGAGGAAACGCTAAGGACGCGAGACAGGCAAGAGTGGATTCGTGGCAAGACAAGTGGGCTGCCGACAAGGGCAACTAATGGCTGCATAAGCTTATGCCAGACATCGGAGGTTGGGTAACCAGAGAAAAAGGCAAGGTCAGCTTCAGGATGGCGCAGTGCCTTAGCGGAAACGGATACTTCCAGCAATACCTGAACCGCATAGGGTAGGAGGAGTACCCGCACTGCCTGCATTGCGATGCAGCAGTGGATAACGCGGAACACACCCTGTTCGAGTGTAGGCACACAAGAATTGGAAGGCTAATAACGGTCGAAAATCTGATCGGGGTTATGATTCAAGATGAAACGAGCTGGAACTTGGGCGGTACATGGATGGAGGAGGTAATGCGCATCAAGGAAACCGATGAAATAGAGCGGGAGAGAGTAGCGAGGTCGGGATAAAAGACAACGAGGAGGAGCGATGTAATGCGCAAGCGGTTCCACTCCTCTTTTGGGCGGTACGGGACGGGAGAGTTTAGTGGGTGAGAGTTCCACACTACCCAAACCGGAAATGGGGCATCCTCTGTCCCTCGGCCACGATGTCGGGTGTGCATGAGCATTCTCTCCTACCCGTAAAAAAAAAGGTATGTAGGTATGTAGTTATGTAGGTATGTAGGTATGTAGTTATGTAGGTATGTAGGTATGTAGGTATGTAGGTATGTAGGTATGTAGGTATATAGGTATGCAGGTTTATAGGTATGTAGGTATGTAGGTATGTATGTATGTAGGTATGTAGGTATGTAGGTATGTAGGTATGTAGGTATGTAGGTATGTATTTATGTAGGTATGTAGTTATGTAGGTATGTAGGTATGTAGGTATGTGGGTATGTAGGTATATAGGTATGTAGGTATGTAGGTATGTTGGTATGTAGGTATTTAGGTATGTAGGTATGTAAGTATGTAGGTAAGTAGGTACGTAGGTATGTAGGTATGTAAGTATGTAGGTATGTAAGTATGTAGGTATGTTGGTATGTAGGTATGTCGGTATGTAGGTATGTAGATACGTAGGTATGTAGGTATGTAGATACGTAGGTATGTAGGTATGTAGGTATGTAGGTATGTAGATATGTAGGTATGTAGGTATGTAGGTATGTAAGTATGTAGGTATGTAGGTATGTAGGTATGTAGGTATGTAGATACGTAGGTATGTAGATACGTAGGTATGTAGGTATGTAGGTATGTATGTATGTCGGTATGTAGGTATGTAGGTATGTAGGTATGTAAGTATGTAGGTATGTAGGTATGCAGGTATGTAGGTAAGTAGGTATGTAGTTATGTAGGTATGCATGTATGTAGATATGTAGGTATAAAGGTATGTAGGTATGTAGGTATGTAGGTATGTCGGTATGTAGGTATGTAGGTATGTTGGTATGTAGGTATGTAGGTATGTAGATACGTAGGTATGTAGATACGTAGGTATGTAGGTATGTAGGTATGTAGGAATGTAGGTATGTAGGTATGTAGGTATGTAAGTATGTAGGTATGTAGGTATGTAGATACGTAGGTATGTAGATACGTAGGTATGTAGGTATGTATGTATGTCGGTATGTAGGTATGTAGGAATTTAGGTATGTAGGTATGTAGGTATGTAGGTATGTAGGTATGTAAGTATGTAAGTATGTAGGTATGCAGGTATGTAGGTAAGTAGGTATGTAAGTAAGTAGGTATGTAGGTATGTAGGTATGTCGGTATGTAGGTATGTAGGTATGTCGGTATGTAGGTATGTAGGTATGTAGGTATGTAGGTTTGTAGGTATGTAGGTATGTAGGTATGTAGGTATATAGGTATGTCGGTCTGTAGGTATGTAGGTATGTAGGTATGTAGGTATGCAGGTATGTAGGTATGTAGGTATGTAGGTATGTAGGTATGTAGGTATGTAGGTATGTAGGTATGTGGGTATGTATGTATGTAGATATGTAGGTATGTAAGTTTGTAGGTATGTAGGTATTTCGGTATGTAGGTATGTAGGTATGTAGGTATGTAGGTATGTCGGTATGTAGGTATGTAGGTATGTAGGTATGTAGGTATGTCGGTATGTAGGTATGTAGGTATGTAGGTATGTAGGTTTGTAGGTATGTAGGTATGTAGGTATGTAGGTATGTCGGTATGTAGGTATGTAGGTATGTAGGTATGTAGGTATGTAGGTATGCAGGTATGTAGGTATGTTGGTATGTAGGTATGTAGGTATGTAGGTATGTCGGAATGTAGGTATGTAGGTATGTAGGTTTGTAGGTATGTAGGTATGTCGGTATGTAGGTATGTTGGTATGTAGGTATGTAGGTATGTAGGTATGTCGGAATGTAGGTATGTAGGTATGTCGGAATGTAGTTATGTAGGTATGTAGATACGTAGGTAAGTAGGTATGTAGATATGTAGGTATGTATGTATGTCGGTATGTAGGTATGTAGGTATGTAGGTATGTAGGTATGTAGGTATGTAGGTATGTAAGTATGTTGGTATGTAGGTATGCAGGTATGTAGGTATGTAGGTAAGTAGGTATGTAGGTATGTAGGTATGTAGGTATGTAGATATGTAGGTATGTAGGTATGTCGGTATGTAGGTATGTAGGTATGTAGGTATGTAGGTTTGTAGGTATGTAGGTATGTAGGTATGTAGGTATGTAGGTATGTAGGTATGTCGGTATGTAGGTATGTAGGTATGTAGGTATGCAGGTATGTAGGTATGTAGGTATGTAGGTATGTAGGTATGTAGGTATGTAGGTATGTAGGTATGTAGGTATGTCGGTATGTAGGTATGTAGGTATGTAGGTATGTCGGTTTGTAGGTATGTCAGTATTTAGGTATGTAGGTATGTCGGAATGTAGGTACATACCTCCATTCATACATACATACATACATGCATACATACATACCTACATACCTACATACCTACATACCTACAAACCTACATACCTACATACCTACACACCTACATACCTACCTACCAAAATACCCACATACCTACATATCTAAATACCTACATACCTACATACCTACATACCTACATTCCTACATACCTACATACCTACATACCTACATACCTACATACCTACATACCTACATACCTACATACCTACATACCTACATACTTACATACCTACTTACCTACATACCTACATACCTACATACCTACATACCTACATACCTACATACCTACATACCTACATACCTACATACCTACATTCCTACATACCCACATACCTACATACCTACATACCTACATACCTACATACCTACATACCTACATACCGACATACCGACATACCGACATACCTACATACCTACATACATACATACATACATACATACATGCATACAAATTATGTTATACAACTAGTATCTCACCTTGCCATATTGCGTATGATTACCCCTACTCTTAAAATAAGTATTGTTAAGTAAAATAAGATTATAAAAAACCAATGTAGCATATCTATTGAATAAATTCTAAGTCTCATTGTTGTAAACTAAAGTTCTTGTAATAAATAAACAGTTTTTAAAAAGTCTAAACGTCTTTACAAAAACATAATTGGCGCAGTCGGTAGGATAAATGTTGACACAGAGAAATTAATAACACAAACATTTCAACTGTGGTACGTTTTCAAAAGTTTTTCTACATTTACCTGAAAGAAAAGCATAAACCTACAAGAACTTTTAAACGGCTTCTACCTAAGCTCATCAGAGTCTAACCACGACCCATCTCTAGTAGAAGACAACACGAAGATCGACAACTTGCTGTTCCACTACATGATCACGTCTTCTTCGAAGGAAGAGTACTTGCTGTTCGTCAACTGGTTCACGTCGCAAAAGATACCTGTCGCTCTACTGAGATAGCATATTCAACAGGGCTTGTAGATTCCGGTGATGGCCGTAATACATCTAATAATTATAAGTATTATACAGTAAGTAATTTATTTAATAAACTAATACTGTATTTCACTAAAGTGGTAAACCTAGTAAAAATACTAGTAAATAGTTTACCAAGAGACCGACAACCGGTTCACTTCACACAAACACTCACACATTAAATTACAATAAACCAAATATAACTTGGTAAATAATTGATGAACAACAATTCAAGTTCAGAATCTGAAGGTTCACGAGATCAAATCTCAGATAGCGAATCAGTAATCTCGCATCCTATTAGAAATATAACGTTGAGACCAAGTAGACTTTTAGAAACCTCTACAATGGCAACGATAACCCTAAGTGAAATAAAAAATTTTACGGAAATGATTCCACACTATGAAGGTAATATTAAAGTACTTACCAATTTCATAAATACTGTAGATGAAGTTTATAATACACTAAATACTTTAGCTTTATCACCAATACAAAATACATACTTATTTGGCATAATAAAAACTAAGCTTACTCATAAAACTGCAGAACTTCTTTCTGAAAACAAATTTAAAGATTGGGATTAATTAAGACTTTATTTGACCACAAATTTCACGGATAAAACTACAGCGGAAACAATATTGCAAGAAATAATGTACTGCAAATTTAAAATAAATTCAGAAAATACTTTAAAATATATATTAGAAAAATTCACTCACTATAAATCTAAAATTCTTATGACTAATTATAGCACAGATCAGAAAAAGTACAGAAACTCAGTTAGACATTTTATATCCTTATTACCAACAAGCATAAGAGGTTCATTTATTGTTAAAAACCCTAGTACCCTGGAACAATGTGAATTGTTACTCAGGAACGAATTTAATTATATTAATCAAAATCAACATCTTTCTCCTCTTCTAAAATATCCAACAACTAGCAGACCATTACCACAGAAATTCCCAGCTGACTACTTTCCGTCACAACCTATAAAATTTAAACAGAATTTTAACAAAAATAATCCACCCTTTGCACCTAGACAAAACGTAAAAAACGTAATACAAACGCAACAACGATTTAACCCACAACCCATGTCGACACAGACCAGACAAACACAACCAATGTCAGTTCAGACAGTTAGACAAAATTATAATATAGAATCTGAAGAACAAATTAATGAAGAAGAAGTAGAAATTAATGACCAAGAACTCAACCAAAGCACTGATTATTTTTTAGACATAGAAAGATAGACACACGAGAACACTACATAATGTCATCAATAACGACAGATCTACCCTCACTTCAACAAAATTATTTTAACATACTTTTCGACACAGGTTCCTCTATAAATTTAATACACCCAGATTTAGTAAAACAACTGAAATTAAAAATTTTTTATGCAAAATTAACATTTAAAACGGTAAATGGCAAATCAAATTGTAATGAATATGTAGAAATCAAATAAATAAAAAACTAATTAAATGTTATATATATATAAATTTCATAAAAATTATAACCTTTTACTCGGAATAGAAGCATTCCGTATACTTAACATATAGCTAGACTTCGAAAAAAATCATGTAACAATAAATAAAAAGAACTATAACTTAAAAGAAAACAAGAATAAAAAAGAAATAAATTCAATAGAAATTCGTAATTCTCATTTGAACACAATAGAGAAACAAACACTAAGTCAACTTCTTAAAAACTATAAAGATTTATTTCCTAACGAAAACGAACCCTTATCGCATACAAATAATCTTACGTATAAAATAATAATATCTGATGAAACACCTATTTACACAAAAAATTACCGTTTACCCCAAGTATACGAAAAAGAAATTGAAACCCATGTAAATAAATTATTAGCCGAAAATGTAATTCAATAATCATATTCTCTTTGGTCATCGCCCATTTGGATTGTTCCAAAGAAAGCAGATGCATCTAATCAAAAAAAAAAAAATTAGAATGGTTATTGACTGTAGAAAAATTAATTCTGGAACAAAAGATGTCAAATTTCCCATTCCTAATATTGACACACACTTTGATCACATTGGTAAATCAAAATATTTTACAACACTAGATTTGCACTCTGGCTTTCATCAAATAGTTATGAATAAATCGGATAGAGAAAAAACAGCCTTCTCCAACCCTTCAGGACACTATGAATATCTTCGTATGCCTTTTGGCTTAAAAAACGCCCCAGCAACGTTCCAAAGAATGATTAATACGGCACTAGGAGAATTAGTAAATAAAATATGCCTCGTATACCTTGATGATATAATTATCTTTGGAAAAATGCTAAATGAACACATAAACAACATAAGAATAGTATTTGAAATACTGCGTAAAGCTAATTTAAAAATTGAGAAAGATAAGTCAGAATTTCTGCAACCCGAAGCAAAATATTTAGGATATATAATAAATCAAAATGGACTCAATACCGACGCAAACAAAATTAAGTAAAAAAAACTAAACATCCCCAAAACAAAAAAAGAAATAAAACAATATTTAGGTACCTTGGGATGGTACAGAAGATTTATTCCAAATTTCGCAAAGTTAACAAAACCATTTACTACGTGTTTAAAGAAAGATTCTCATATTGACATTTATGATCACGAATATCGTGCAGCATTCGAAAACAGTAAAAAAATTATAGCTGAATCATCAGTACTACAGACGCCTGACTTTGACAAAGATTTTATACTGACAACTGATGCTTCGGATTATGCAATCGGAGCTGTATTAACACATATATATGAAAACAAAGAGAGACCTATTTGCTATGCATCAAAAACCTTGAACTCTGCAGAACAAAATTATTCAACTATAGAAAAAGAATTAAAAGCAATCGTTTGGGAAGTAAAGAATTTCAGGCCATTTTTATACGGAAGAAAATTTAAATTAAAAACTGATCATAAACCCTTAGTATGGCTTTTCAATATGAAAAACCCAAATCAAAAACTAATGCACTGGAAATTTAGACGCAAATGATGAAGAAAAATATCACCAACTTTTCGAACCAATACAAAGTAACGAAATAACACTGCAAAAACAAAACGAACTAAATTTAGTAATATCAAACAACATTTCTAAACAATTTAATCAACAACTGCAAAATTTAAAGCATAATGAAGAAATTATTCAAGAAAAAATAATAACGATAATATCTCGATACCAAAATTGGAAAAGTATAATGGGAGTAAATAACCAAATATTAGAATTAATATTATTAACTAAAAATCTTAAAGAATTTTGTGAAGAAATAGAGTTAAGCTTAACTTTCTGCTCACTACATAAATTACACCCCAGCATTATTACATATGATAATCTGATAAAAATCACAAAAAATAAAAATATATGGAATATGAATGAACTCATTGAAACCCACTGTAAATTTAACAACAAACAAATTCACTTTTTAATCACAATACCGAATTTCTCAAAACAAACATACCCTTTATTCCAATTCAGTCCTATACCCGCATACAACGAAGAATATAAATTAATAACAATAAATGAAAATCAAAAATTGTTCTTTAAAAATGGTAATGAAAACTACATAATTAGCAATTGTATTTTAGTAGAAAATAAATATATGTGTGTTACTCAATACATTGAGATAAGCAATTGTATTTTAAACTTAATATATAAACAAAAGAATGATAATTGTTTGTACCACTACATAAATATGGAAAACGATATTGAACAAATTCAAAATACAAATGACGTAATAATCATTTGTCCAAATAAACAACAAGTTCAAATTACTTGTCCGCATAAAAATTTATTTAAAGAAATTCAGGGAATTTATAAGAAAAAAACAAACGAAAAATGTCAGATAAATAAAATCATTTTCGAAATAATTAATCAACATTATAAAGAAATACATATTAAAAATTCGCAAATAAATCATCAAGATAAAATTAATGGAACAATAAATTTACAAAAAGTGGAAAAAATACCAGAATCAATGACCGTTTTACCAAAAATAAAAAATCTAGAACTAAACAACAATTACCATTCTTATCTAATACATATCTTATTAGTTATAATTATTATGGGATGTATTATCAAACTAATACTTAAATATAAGAAAACTTTATGTAAAAAGAAGATAAGGGAAGAAACAGAATTAAACCCTTTATCTTAATCATGCAAATATCGCAATGTCTTGCAAGGGAGGAATTATGCTATACAACTAGTATCACACCGTGCCATATTGCGCATGATTACCTCTACTCTTAAAATAAGTATAGTTAAGTAAAATAAGATTATAAAAACCAATGTAGCTTATCTAATAGTTAAATTCTAAGTCTCATTGTTGTAAACTAAAGTTCTTGTAATAAATAAACAGTTTTTAAAAAGTCTAAACGTCTTTACAAAAACATAATTTACATACATACATACATACATACATACATACATACATACATATATGCATACATACATACATACATACATACATACATACATACATACATACATACATACATACATACATACATACATACATACATACATACATACATACATACATACATACGTACATACATACATACATACATACATACATACATACATACATACATACAAACATACAAACATACAAAATTACAAACATACAAAAATACACAAGCACACACATACTAATTTATTTTAATAAAATATTGAAATTTATTTTGACTGATTATAACATCTCGGTCATGGTTTGTTGATATTTGAGCAAGTATTTGCTTTGTACAGGTGCTATAAGAGATAAACCAAAAATATGTATACGAAATGAATATCAATATTAACAATGTAAAGAAGTTCTAATGTTGTATTACTAAATCACAAAATATCCACAGAAGCAACGAGAAAGGTTATTAATAGTTTGAAAATGGAAGTGAGAAAACATTGAGAAATATTTGTCTTGAAATATTGGGTTAGACAAACACACTTAAAAAGAAATAGCCTTGACTGTTTTATGTTCATATATAAATCATTACAGCATTTGACCTAATTGGTGAAACACTTTACGGCATTTTTGTTGTACTTATAAAAGTTATTTAGTTTCCTTTAAGTTTGGCTGCGATTAATATTTTTCATTTCATTAATCAAACAGGGTTGGAATGTCGTTGCCATGCATGGTTCTAATCAAATAATTACACCAAATATCGATGCTTTGGGATATAATGGAGTTATTTTGAACAAACATTATACAATGCATATCTGTACACCGTCCAGAAGTGCCTTTTTAACCGGAAAACATCCAATTAGAGCGGGTATAGAACATTCGCTATTTCATTTTATAAATCTACGTCATCACTGCCTAATGCTTTTAAGCCCATATTTTCTCTAGCTCACCACGTGCTTTGCCAACTTATATGCCCACAAAGGCTGAGAGCTTGCAGGCACTCGGATACATAACTCACATGGTGGGCAAGTGGCACTTGGGCTTCCACAACAAAAGCGTTTGTCCAGTTGGTCGGGGATTTGAATCTCATATCGGCTATTGGAGCGGTTTTGTGGGATATTTTGATTATGAAATTAATAATTATTTGGTAGGTGTACTTCTATATATAAGTTAAATACACATTTATAACAAAACTAGCGAGTTCTCGACTAAACTGCTTCGCGTTAATATAATTTGATTTGTCTTTTTCAACAATTTTACTGTATATTTTACAATATGGAGTAACGTAATGATTAAAATATAAGATTGCTTTAATTAGGGCCAACAATAAAAGATCTTACATCTTAAATATATTCGATTTTTGTCACTATTTACAAAATAACTGAATGCGATTTATAAAAGAACCTTAAACTTTTTTGACTGGTAAAAACACGACGTGTTCGATTATAGTAGCAATTAGCTCAAAAACTAAAATTTTATTATTTCAAAGAAACAACAATGTACAATCATATAAAAGTCAACAATTATCAAACTGCAAGTTCTGGGTTCAATGACCGGTAACATCTAAAGCATGTTTCTTAATTTCAAATATTTAATATGTTTAACTATATATAAGTATATTCATTTTAATTATAACGCAGATCTATTTTGAAGTCATATTTAATTGCCCAGTATTTTTATCCTTGCATACATTATACTACTAAAAATAAGTCATTTGTTGTGCTTGTTAATTGTATAGCACTTTAATGGTTACGATCTCCATCGTAACAATAAACCTGCCTATGAACATGCAGGAATATATGCCACTCAAGTATTCACCGAGGAAGCAATTAAAATTATAGAGGAGCATCCTGTGGAAGATTCACTGTTTTTGGTTATCAACCATTTGGCTGCCCACACAGGAAAAGACGGCACTGGGCTGGGAGTTATGGACGTCAATAAAACACGTGAACAATATTCTTACATTGATGGTGATAGACATCTTTATGCTGGTAAGTGACACCTCTGAATGAAATTGATAAATACTAACATTAAATGTGATATTAACTGAAGTTACTTAATACAATTAGAAATATTCATATTTTGCATTTGCTCTATTTCAAACTGTGTCGTTTATCTTAATTTATTACCAAACCATCACTGACGCCAGGAGAAGTCCAATTTGTACCTAAGCAATCATTTTTTAGGCTTCAGAAGAGATTTGCGTATACACCATATCATTTTGACAGTATTACCTGTATCGTGAAAATTATTTCATTCGAAAAATGTTTTTCTCGTGCGTATGTAGTTTATGCTATTTCATTCGTAATATTATCTTTCAGGGAGAATTACAGGTTGCAATTTTGAAAAAATCAATTTTTTTGCATTTTTTCAAAGCTACATTTATGTAGAAACAGTGGCCAAAAGAACTATGCGATCCGGAAAGTTTTACGGCTTCTACGGCCACTTATACACATGTACCTCCCGAGCGCTCAGCGGAACGCAGGTTCCGCAGGGTTGTTATTTTTCATTTTTGGATGCCATTTCGGTTCAACCATCATTTATTTTGCAAATTATTATGATTCCGATGCAAATTTCGTCCGCAACACGCTTATATGTTCAATCTCACGAGAATTGGGAAATGCTTTTTTTAACATAATCCGCCATATTGGATCTGTGGACGCTCATTTTTACAATTTGATATCAAAATCTTTAACTTTAAACGCATTTTTCTCGAAACCTCTTTTTAACTTTCTTATACGAAGTATAAGTAAATATTGTAATCATGAAAAATTTCGATCTCGAGATTTCAACGGTAATATACGTTTTGACCTTCCCTGAAACGATTCCAATTATTTTTGGAATGACGTCCGTCTGTGTGTGTGTCAGTGTGTGTGTGTGTACGTTCTCTACAGCCTAAACGGCTGAAGCTAAAATTATGAAACTTTAAACTTAAGATTTGCAAGTGCCTGGAGTGTGCACCTCCTATTTTTGAACAATATATTCAAACCGGAAGTGCCTGTTTACTCTAGTCATTTGTGGCAGTTTCTGAAATTACTCAAAAATCGTTACAGATACAGACAAATTTTATAAACAAAAATTAAAGGTATTCATATTTAGCACAACTTTTGTTCGATTTTTTTTCCAAATAGTGTACTGGTTACAAAATAAATATCTGCGTTTTATATATATTTTTACATAAATCGTATCACCTTCGCCTGTCAATTGTTTAACAAAATAGACGTAAATAATTTGAAGTTTGACATTTAATATATATTCTAAGAAATATATTTAGTGTAAAAGCGATCTAAAGGTTAGAACAAATATTATAAATTAAAAAAATAATGTAACTACGATATGGCTTAAACCATATGCGTATATGAAAGCATGACACTACAGATATTTTTACTCTGTCGTGGATTGCGGTCAAACGACTCGACCAATTGACTTGAAACGAATTGGGCTGAAAACTAAACAAAGTTTACTGGATCTTGAACTTATTTTTGTGCAATTATTGTTAAAGTTTACTATTTTTATCACGTTTTAAGCTCGAAAAAACAATGAAAATTAGATTTTCACATGGTCGCAATTTTGTTTTAATTTCCAAAAATATTCTTGAAATTAGATTCAAGATCCAGCAAATCTATTATAGTTTACTGATCGATGTGCGTTTTTTTATCTCAGATAATCAGAAGGGGCCCGTGGCTCTACATAGTGGGCACAAGTGTTTCGCGAGCGTGGTGCCAAGATGATGATAGTGCTAATATATTGTTGAATATATGATCAATAATAGAGGAAAAATAGATGAATACAACCCGTAAAACTGCATGACTCTACTGATTTTAGTTCTTTCATAAAAACTTTCCAAAGTTAATCTTTTCAGGCCTACAAACTGTAATGCCCCCTGAATATCACAATTAAAAATTCATATAAGGGGTTTCCCTAGTGTTAAAACTGTAAAAAGAGATCTTTTTTTAAAATCGATACTAGATGACGAGCAATAAAAATAGTGATACGATTTTTTGTTATATGTGAAATTATGTATTATGTTATTAAATTTTAAAATATTACAGAATTACGGTTTTTCTACATCTGCGCGGCACAGTGCAGGGATCACAACTTTGATCTGTAAAATAAAAACAAATATTTTTCTGTTAGCATGCAAGATTATTGACGGTAATATGTTGAGGGTTGAACAAAATATTGATTTTTACTATGTTTTTTGGATTGTTCAGGAAGTGATCACGATTTCGTCAACAATATTGCCCTACTAACAGAAAAATTTATGTTTTTATTTTACAGATCAAAGTTGTGATCCTTGTACTGTTCCGCGTCGATGAAGAAATTTCACAGAGCGCGCTTTATCAAGCGGCCGTTTCGACCGTAATTTTTTTTTAAATTTGATAACATTTAAATTTCATATTTATTTGATGTGTACCAAAAATCGTGTTTCTATCTTTATTCCTTTTCATTTAGTATCGATTTTAAAACAAGATATCAAGATAACAAGATTTTACGGTTTTAACACTAGGGAAACCCCATAATACACCTACAATATTTAATACACGTATAAGCCGTGTTGTTATGAAAGTCATTTTAACTACTTTTTACTTTAAAAACTGGAACAATCACAACACACTTTCAATTATTCAGCACTACGCTACTTTTTCTGAAAAAAATTAAATATTTGTACCTACCAATCGACATGCCTTAACATTTTCTCTGCAAATAACGCATTCATCAGCAGCAATTTCAATAATATTTCACTCCCAAAAAAAATAAGCATACTGTATTACTCACCCAATCAAAATTCTTTACAAAAATAGTGAGAACAGATTTGTTTCTTTTAAAATGGCCAAATAAATTAATTTCATAATTAAAATTCTTAATTTTTACCTCTTATAATATAGAATCGAATTTGTCTTTTAGGTGTTGTAACTCATATAGGCGACTCTGTTGGCCAGATCCTGCAAGCATTAGCAAATAAAAATATTTTAAAAGATACAATCGTCATATTTATATCGGACAATGGCGCCCCAACTACGGGTTTCTATGCAAACAATGGCTCAAACTGGCCTTTCAGAGGACAAAGACAAAATATGTATGAAGGTGGCGTGAGAAATACGGCCGTTATGTGGGCTTCGCAATTACTAAAGAAACAATACGTTGATAATAATTTATTTCATATTACTGACTGGCTTCCCACTTTGTATGCGGCTGCAGGTAAACGTGCTAAGTTATTGTAAGATTTAATTAATTATGTCCATTTTTGGACAGGTGGAGATGATGAATACTTTAGGCGATATTGATGGTATTAATCATTGTCCACGATTTACACGAGATCAGCTACCGATATAAAGAGAGGATGTTTTACTTAATATTGATGAAAAGACTGGTCATAAAGCTATTTTATCCTACAATGGCCGTTATAAGTTATTAAAAGGTATAACAAAGTAATCTTGTTAAGATAATTTTATATAATCCCTTATTATTGATTCTTTTAGAATATATTTAAATATTTTCCTTGTTGATAGGCCCTGATTCGCTTGGCTTATACGACAGTTATTACGGTGACACTGGTCGTAATGGTAACGAACCTGAATACAATATAACTGCAGTTCTTAGTAGACGTAAACACAGCCATTGCTAGCCAAAATACTACGAAAACACCAGTCACAGTTACAAAAATCCTATTTCTCCGAAGTCAACTTAAAGTCGACCAACCAACTAATCCTCGGAGAAGTATAAACTGTATTACCCATTATTGTTTGTTTAATTTACAAGTCGATCCATCAGAGACTAAAGATGTATCGCTCAAAAATCCTGCCATTGTGAAGAATTTATTTTTATCTCTCGCGAAATATGCAATTCATCTTATGCCGCAGAGGAATAGAATTATCGATCTCAAATCGAATCCCAAACACTGTAATAACACATGGTTTCCTTGGCGTGATCCTGTTCTGAAATGTGACCTATAAATAAAACTCGCGAACACTATAATGGACAGGGATATCTGAATATGTAACACATCTTCCAAGTCAGATATATATGCTTACGTTTACCATATACACGGAAAGGTGCTTAATAACTTTAAGTCAATCTGATCTAATCATATATTTTATGTACATGTTATACCAACGTATTTCATAGGAGAATAATATAACACCATTTTGAACATGAACTGTGCTAAAAATGCATATTGAGAATTTGCCTTCAATATCTCCATACTCTTCCACAATGATTTTGATTTTCAAATGAATAATAGGTTGATGAATTGGATTATTTGCTTGCATTAAATGTTTGATGAGCCAGAAGTTTATAAAATATATTTAGCACGATGTTTGCAGTCTGAAGTATTGGAAATTTGAGTCTATCTTATACGCTAAAAATATAAAATTAAAAAACGGTATAATTCGGAATAAAATAAATAGTATTTTGCCTATTTAGTATTACATACAATACATTATTGCACTATTTATAATCTAAACTCGATAATAAAAAACTGCATTAATAGAAGCACTATATAATCAAGAAATGCATATAATTGAACAGCAACATGTTTAATCGATAAGATTTATATGCGTCGGTCGCGAATGAAAAGTGGTAAAGCTGCTGGAATTGCTTGCATAACTCTGGAAATGCTAAAATTTGGGAGTGTGTATGTTTGATTGGTTAATAACATGTTTAACTTTTGTTTTTAATTGGGAACGTGGGGAGAGGGTGCGTTTATCATCGTTTTTCACTTCGTATGATTGTCGAAAAGTCGCTTGATAATAATAAAAAGTTGTTTCATGGTTTTCTCGTTTTGAGAAAGGCGTAGTTCATGAGAATTAATGGTTTGTATGAATCGTTGTTAAATGCAATAAAAGTGTTGTGTGCAGTCAGGCGACTGTAAAAGTTGATGGTAAATTGAGTTAATGGATCAATATTGAACGAGGTGTGTGATGAAAATGATGGTGTAACTGTTTCTGCTTTAGCTTATACAGATGATGTGGTTTTTGCCAAAACAGAAGAGCAATTGAGTAGAATGATACAAAGTATAAGTGAAGTTGGAAAGCATATGAATCTTCAAATGAATGTGAATAAATCGAAAGTTGTGGTGTTCGAAAATAATGAATGTGTTTAATGATTGTGAGATTGCGAGAAGAGTGTCTGATGGAAGTAAGATCTTAAGAACATTAGGAATGTTTGTGATACATTTTAATATTTCTGAGCATGCAAGATAATGCATGTAGAATGTTATACTTGCTTCATCCCCTATGTATGGTAGTGAATGCTGGGTAACTGCTGTAGAAATGAAATTTTTTAAAGGATTTTGTGGTATATCGAAGAGAGACAGACGTAGAATAGGTGCGAATCAAATGAGATGGTATGTCCATATCGAATGAAAGATTAACAAGAAAGATTTATGTGGCATAGATGAATAGTGTGAGATTCTGTACCGCATGATTCGCGCACCTGCACCTTGTTACCTTTTCTTACGAACTAAGCATAGTAATCAAATCAATCGATCTTGAGATTCTGATAATTTTCGGAATCTTATATCATTTTATATGATCCAATCATCTTAATTTTATATTTAAAGTTATTATTGTTTTTTCGCACCTGATATTGAAACACTATATTGAAGTAATATTGTACTATGTTAACCCTAACAACATTGAGGCTCAGTTCTGTTAGGGTTAACATAGTACAATATTACATCAATATAGTGTTTCAATATTTTATTCATATTTTTCGGCAATATTGTTTGAATATATCAGACATATATATTAGGTGTAAAAGAAGAAGCCAGTCTTGTCCGTGCTATCAAAGTGAACAGACGTGTTACACTGTGTGATAAGTGCTATAAAAACAAGACGTTACAGAACCTATTAACCACTCGTGAACTAACAATTTAATATTGTCGAACACAATTGTTTATATTAAACATACAAAATATTAAATAGGGCTAAGCCCTGGCCAGGCTGCCCTCACACAATGGCAACAAGGGCTAACATTAAAACCAACATTGTCGATTCCATAACTGTAATGGAAGAAAAGGTAATGGAATCTCTAAGTTCAACAGATGAAGATGAGAACGACCAGTTTCGTCCCGGAAATCCTAAAAAGCGTCACTCCCGCTCACAACTAAACCGCCCTACTTATAAAAAATTTGTCACTGACATTCCAATATTAATCCAAAACCGCTACTCAGTCCTAAGCAATAATGCAAACGACACAACTATAGATGAAAATCGAGACCAACCAGCTATTAAAATACCCTCCATATTTCTAAACGAAGTGAATAACTATCAAGAAATTGTGCAAGACCTAAAAACACTACTCAAAGATGAGTTCACCACAAAACAAAACGGCCCAAATGGATTGAAAGTAAATACTACGTCCATTAACGACTTTAGGACCCTAACCAGCTAATATGATTCACAAAAACTAAAGTTTTACACCTTTAAAGCTAATGATGGTCAACAAATATCAATAGTTATTAAAAATCTGCCAAAATCACTATCAGAGATATAAATTAAGGAGGAGCTTATAAACTTATCTTACCCTGTGATGAAAGTCACCAGATTAATTAATAAACTTAAAAATCCAATACCAGCTTGTGTAGTTGAACTAAAAAAATGCGAAACATCCTCAAATATATTCAATCTAGACAAACTGTTTCATGCAATAGTAACAAGAGAAATGAGACGTAAGAGTAAAGACATCCCACAATGTACCAACTGCCAATTATATGGGCATACAAAAAACTTTTGCAGATTAGACTCAAAGTGTTATAAGTGTACTGGCAACCATCACTTCAGCAAATGCTCAAAACACAAAAACGATCCAGTTTCCTGTGTAAATTGCGCCGAAAACCACCCCGATAATTACAGGGGATGCAAGTTTTACAAGGATATAAAAGAAAAGGTGCTAAACCGAAAATTTTATAATAGAACCACTTCAGCCTGCCACGAATAATCCCCAGCCAAATGACATCCCAGAAAACAAACAAGCTAATACACCAATAACAAATAGCCAAACACAACCATCACATCTAAATTCCTACTCCTCAAAACTCAAAAATAATCTCCCAAATCTGCAACCATCATCAATTCCATAAATTTCGTCCAATAATCCCGAAATTATTCCAACCCTATTAAATTTCCTACTTGATCTAATTAAACCACATATTCAAAAAAAAGCATTCCTCACGACCTTAATCTCGTCATTTATTTGAATCAAATGGAAAATACAAGTATATCCAAACTAAACAATCACAAAATTTTGAACTGGAACGCCGATGGTATTAAAGCGCAAAGAGCAACATTAATTGATTTCTTACAGAGATATGATCTAGACATCGCATGCATATCAGAAACGCATCTCATACTAGGCGAAACTCCTAAAATCCCTCAATATAAAATATACACATGCGACAGAGATACACACTGGGCATCGGGAGGTGCAGCTATATGAATTAAAAACAAACTAAAACACAACGAGCATGTGCTGCCCCAACTTAACACTCTGGAAGCTGTCACTGTAGAAGTTACTCTACAAAATAATGAGACAATAAAATTGTGTCAGCCTACCAGCAACCAAGCAAAAGGATACAAGAAGCAGATATCACATAAGTTTTTAACAACAACATGCCAACCTTACTAATTGGAGATATAAACAGTAAAATACCCAATGGGGCTGCACAGCAAACAATCCAAATGGATTAAGACTTCAAAACATCATTAGTAAACACCTTATACAAATCTCTGCACCCTCCGAACCAACTCATTATCCCTATCGTAAAGGTCACAGACCAGATTTTCTTGATATCATCCTATACAAATATATCCCACGTCCCCTTACTCACAACGTCATCTGGGAGCTTGATTCTGACCACCTGCCCGTAACCATATCATTCGCAAACCAGCCCAAACTAATGACTCCGCCAAACAGTTTACCCTATGGTCAAATAAATTGGAAAATATATAAAAATGAAATAAACAGCAAATTAAATCCAACACTAAAACTTCATAACAAAAATGACATTGACAATGCAATTTCCCATCTAACACTAACAATAATAAACTGGGCAAGAATAGCAATCACTAAAGTCTTCCAAGTTAAACACTTTAGCTCTACTACACCACAACCCATCCTTAATCTTATAAAACAAAAAAATAGAGCAAGGCGACTATGACAAAGCACACATGACAAAAACTATAAAAGAGAACTAAATAAACTTACGCATGAAGTACGAAACCAACTCGAAAACAACCGATTAAGAGAATAACAAAAATACCTACAAGATATAGACGCAGGAGATCCACAAATGTGGAAAGCAACTAATCGCATTATAAGAACCCCAACTATAATCCCACCAATCACAATAGACAATTTTACATTTACTAAAGACGAAGAAAAAAGCAACGCATGTGCCACTTATTACGAAACAGTATTCACAGATCATTCCAATTCAAATCAAGATGTTGATGATGAAGATGAAGAAATCAAAATGAACCCAGATGACGACCCAATTCTAATCTCATCGCAAATAAAACTTACCTCGCCAACGGAACTCATAGAACTCATCAACAAACTTAAGAACAGAAAAACCCCAGGTCTTGATAAGATATCAAACATCATTCTAAAAAACCTACCACGAAAAGCGCTAAGTTTCTCGGCCTCCATTTTAAACTCCTGCCTAGCTAAAGGATACTTTCCCACCAAATGGAAACACGCCAAAATAATAGTTTTCCACAAACCTGGTAAAAGTAAAAAGGTGCCCTCCAGTTACAGACCAATAAGCTTGCTAACATCCCTATCCAAAATCCTCGAAAAAGTGATCAAAACCCGCTTAGACATAATTCTAGATAGTAATAGGACTATCCCACCATTCCAGTTTGGATTTCGAAGCGCCCACTCTACAAACCATCAGCTCCTAAGACTAAATGAAATAACTTTTAAAGGCTTTGAAAGGAAACAATCAACAATCGTTGCATTTCTGGATGTACAACAAGCTTTTGATAAAGTTTGGCACACGGGACTAGTATTCAAACTTAAGCAACTGAATCTCCCTCCATACATATTTCATATCCTGCAATCATTCCAACAAAATAGAAGCTTCCAAGTAAATATCAACATCTGTTTATCAACAACAAAAATTATTCAAACAGAAGTACCCCGGGGCTCACTCTTAGGCCCAACTTTATTTAACATTTACATGCACGCCATTCCTTTCGCACAAAACTCAATACTGGCCATGTATGCGGATGATACCGCCATCATAGCGCAACATTCTGACATCAACATGGCCAGAGGTGCACTAAATTTATTAACGCCTTGGTTAAAAAAATGGAAAATATCACTAAACGCGACCAAATGCGAAGCAAAGATATTCACATTGCAAAGAAATATCTAAGCACAAAACATTACAATCGAGAACGAAAATATTGAATGGAACCCGCGAAACTCAGCCATAAAATATCTAGGTCTATACCTAGATCGACGACTCACCTTGAAAAACAACATCGTACAGAAAATAAAGGAAGGCAACAAATGACTCGTAATGTTATGCCCGTTAATAAACAGCAAATCATCCTTAAGACCGGAATGCACAAAACTAATCTACACTTCAATAATTCGACCCATGATTATGTATGCGTGTCCAATCTGGGGAACTGCATCAAAAACTCATATTAACCAAATTAAAATACTCAGAATAGCCGTAAATGCACCATGGTATGTGCGAAATACGCAACTACATCGAGAACTACAAATTATTACAATAAAAGATTATATCAAATAACAAGCTAGAAACTTTCTCGCAATAATGCCTCTATGTTCAAGCGAAGACCACTATAAATTAGGCAAAAATTCCAAGAAAACGCGGTTAAAAAGGCGACTAACGCAGGATCTACTTCTAAGCTCTAGCAGTGAAGAACTCGCAGACTAATAAGAAATAACACAATCAGCACCCTCATCATGTAATAACACATTGTAGCTAATATAATATAAACTGATAGGGGTAAAATAAAATCCCCGTCAATGACATGTTAATTTATCCTCAATACCATGTATAACATTAACTGTTAATCTGGTAATAAACTATTTATAAAAATAAAGAAGAAATATAAAATTAAGATGATTTAATTTTTGGAGCTAATATGTCAACCAATATTAATATCATAATATTGTGCTACTAGGGCTGTATATATCTATTAGTATCCACTAGTATTATTTATAGGTCACATTTCAGAGCAGGATCAAGCCAAGTAAACCATATGTTGTTACAATTTTTGGGATCCGAGTTATAATCAACAATTGTATTTCTTTGCAGCGCAAGCTGCATTTCATATTTAGTGAGCGATACTAACAAGTTCGTCACAATAGAAGGATTTACGAAAGAAACATCTTTAGTTTCAGTCGGAACGAGCTGTAGATCAAACAAGCAATAATGGGTAATACAATATACTCCATTCCAACTATAATTGATTGCTTGATTTGATGTTCACTTCTGAGAGAGAGAATTTTTGTATCTGTGACAGGCGTTTCCGTAGTAGTAAGGCTAGATATGGCTGTGTTTACGTCACTATTAAGAACTGCAGTTATATTGTATTCAGGTTCGTTACCATAACTACCGGTGTCACCGTAATAACCGTCGTACAAGTCAAACGAATCAGCGCCTATCAACAAAGTAAACATTTAATTTTTGTCTAAAAATTAATCATTTGTTTAGGATCATATAATATATGGTCATTTTGAAATACCTTTTACTAACTTATAACGACCATTGCTGGATAAAATGGCACTATGGCCAGTTCTTTCATCAATATTAAGCAACACGTCCTTTCTTTGTATCGGAAGTGGAGCTAGAGTTAATCGTGTCCATTGATTCACACCAACAATATCCCCTAAGTTACTCACATCTACACCTGTATCCAAATATGCACGTTCGTAATTAAATCTTACAATAACAGAATACGCTTACCTGCAACGACATACAAAGTTGGAAGCCAATCAGTAATATGAAACAAATTATTATCAACGTATTGCTTCTTTAGTAGTTGCGAAGCCCACATAATGGCTGTATTTCTCACGTCTCCTTCATACAAATATTGTTTTTGACCTCTGAATGGCCAGTTTGAACCACTATTTGCATAGGTACCAATAGTTGGGGCGCCATTGTCCGATATAAATATGACGATTGTATCTTGTAGAATATTTTTATCCGCTAATGCTTTCAATGTCTGGCCAATAGAGTCGTCTAAATGAGTTACAACACCTAAAAGATACAATCCATATATTACATTGCTTATATTTTTTTAAACAATGTTACTTATAAGCATTGTAAATATGAGAGCAAATGATATCAATATTTTATAGAAAATAAAACTATTTTGGTAATAATTTTTGTCTGTGTATGTTATTGATTCTTGGTAGGCAGTAAATTGTAAAGGTATTTCAAAACGATTCTATTTCAATTCGAAATCTGCTTCCAGAAATAATGAAGCAAAACACAGTTATTTAATTGTAAACGAAATGCTGGGTGACTCTCATGATGTTTGTTGACTGAAAATTAAAGGTTTGTTGCAACCATAGTCGCAAGAGTGCACAATAAATGTAGAAAAATAAATAATTTGAATTATATTAATGAAAAGATGTTTGAACAGATTTGTGATTACTATGTTGATTTCTGCTCTTAGCTTGAACAGAAAATAATTTATGTAGAGTGTAGTGAAATAAAAAAGTGGCGGCACTGCTGATTGCGTGAAAGTAATATCGAATTATTGTGGCAAGTTCATTTGGCATAGAGAAGATGATCGTGCGAGATGGTATAAATATATTCGTCTTAAATATTTATACCATTTATATAATCCATGAAATGGATTTTAGTTGAGTGTCATATTTTATTAAAACCGTTGTTGATGAATGCTTTATCTGTATGAATAGAAATGCTAAAACTTGGAAGTGTAGTGTGTTCGATTAGTTGGTAAGAATATTATCCATTATGTGAAAATTAGCGTAGAACCGAATGATTGGAATTGAGTGTGATTTTTAACAGAATATGTAGTTCAAATGCCAAAAAACTTATCTTTATGTATAATAATGTATAATTTAGAAATCAATGTAAATATTGCGTATAAAATTGTAAAATTCACAAGTACGCTTTTTGCATGGTTGATTTGCAAATTAATTGATTACTCTTCGTATTGTTGTCGATACTTAACCTAAATAATGTTATTTTGTGGTCCTCTTGATCTAAAAATGTCGAGTGTAGTGTATTACGCGAATATTTCAAGTGAATTTTATTCAATATAATGCGAATGAATTGTTGTTGCACTCAATAAAATTTTTGAATGTAAGGAGTACATCTGCGTTATGTCATAATGGCTATTTAATATATACGTGGGTGTAATATTACGTCAGTCATTAAGTTATGCAATTGATGGGTTTCTGAATTTTAAAGAAATTTCTGTATACAAGAGAAACAAGATGAGAGATCCGTGGGCGTATGAGTATTGCGGTATTCTATAAAATGTTGTACGGAAAATAGGTGAGAGTTAAGAGAGATGATATGCTATGTTGACAGAATATCGAATGAACGGCTGACGAAGAAAATTTATGTGAGCGAATCGGAATACAGTTTCGTCCTCGAAATAAAAAGATAAATATGATTAGGATCAAATTGCGTAGTAAGAAAACTAATTGGAAGAGCGTGTATGAATAATTTGATGAATTTGCATGAATCGAAAGACGTATTAAGGATAGAAGTGGAAGGCGAAAGCTGGTCTAAGTGAGAGTTTTAAAAATATATTTTTTTTATGTTAACCAAATTATATGAAAGTATTTTTTAATATTGGACGCTACTCTCAATTTATAAAGTTATTTGGTAAATTGGTAACGCAAGTGATATTAAGAGTATACTTTCGATGGCATAGTGTATTTTATGAGACGCGCACTGGTCTAGTTAGCATTAATACTTTATTAGGATGCATCCCCACGCCATTAGTGTATTGTTACAAATACCAAATTTAAATAGCAAATAATTAATATGCGACACGGTTTAGAATAGAACAAATGCAGAAATATTAATTCATTCTAATTTAATTAAATATCCTAAGTTAATATCACAATGATTGTTTTTTGGAGTCAACAATATTGATTGATGTCACCTACCAGCAAAGAGTTGTCTATCACCATCAATGTAGGAATATTGTTGTCGTGTGTTATTGACGTCCATAACTTCAAGCTCAGTGCCGTCTTTTCCTGTGTGGGCAGCCAAGTGGTTGATTACCAAAAACAGCGAATCTTCTACAGGATGGTCTTCTATAATTTTGACAGATTCCCCAGTGAATACTTGTGTGGCATATTTACCCGCATGTTCATAAGCAGGTTTAGAGTTGCGATGTAGATCGTAACCATTAAAGCCCTATACAATCAACAACCACAACAAATGAATTGTTTTCTGTAGTCAAGTGCATGTAGTGTTAAAAATGGCTTAGAAATAGACCAATAAAATAATGTTCATAAATACAAATAAATTTGATTAAACATAAAACTAAATGCATCTTCACAATGAGTAGGGTAAAAAATTAAATACAGCGTCATATATGCAACTACGTACTTTGATATTTAAATAAAATTATATGAGTTTTGAATTTATTGGTACTTCTATCAAAGTGGGTCGTATTTTCAACAATCAAAACTGTTTAAGTATATATTTGTTGTAGGATAATCTATGTCATTTTTCCCATTATTAATGACGAGACTGGAAGAAATTTGTTAAGTTGATCTATTTTAATTGAAGCAAATTATAGCGATCTTGTATTTAAATCTTCTTTTCTCTCCTTGATAAAATATGCAGTTCAAATTAGACAACATAACCTTAATTTAAAGCAGTATTGCTGAGTATTCGCTAATTTTGTCAAACATGTTTTAATAATATCTTGAAATACACTTACAAAATAATCACTATTTTCATAATTAAAATATCCCACAAAACCACTCCAATAGCCGATATGAGATTCAAATCCCCGACCAACTGGACAAACACTGTGGTTGTGGAAGCCTAAGTGCCACTTGCCCACCATGTGAGTTCTGTATCCGAGTGCCTGCAAGTGCTCAGCCATTGTGGGCATATAAGTTGGCAAAGCACGTGTTTCTCCAGGAACCAATGGGATACCTTGCATACCTAATGAAATATTATGTAATTATATATCATCTGTATCATAATATAATGTGATTGCAATTTGAATGAAACCAAATGCATATATCCTTTAAGACTGAGCTAGAGAAAGTGTGGGCTTAAAAGCATTAGGCAGTGATGACGTAGATTTATAAAATGAAATAACGAATGTTCTATACCTGCTCTAATTGGATGTTTTCCGGTTAAAAAGGCACATCTGGACAGTGTACAGATATGCATTGTATAATGTTTGTTCAAAATAACTCCATTATATCCCAATGCATTGATATTTGGTGTAAGTATTTGATTAGAACCATGCATGGCAACGTCATTCCAACCCTGTTTGAATTTTACAAACATATGTATTCATCGCGGTCGTATTTAAAGGATATTTAATAGCACGTAAATTATTCAAGTGGGGGAGAACGGGGTTAGTTATTACAAAGGCAAGATGTTACAAAGCCGGTTTTTTAATGTGCTGCGTTGGGTAGGGCCACTAGACAGATTATGCAATTCTGCTGATACCGTCAAAATTTTGTTGCAGAGGGCTTAATAAACGTCAAGTTTAAAGCTTATATGACGTTTTAGCTATCAAAAATAAATCTGATTGTCACTGTTTACATATGCATGAATTTTGTAACAATGTGCCTCTGTTCGGTAACAAATTTCCCCGTCGAGAGGAAACTTGTTCCACTTTACACAAGGGTATAAATATGAATTTTTTTCATTACTACAAACATTTATTATTACAATAAGTGTAAATTATTCTTCTATTATTATTTTACTTATTTTCTCTTATCTCGAATAATTAGGAAATAACTAAGAATTTTTGGTCTTGCTACCTGCCAATCAAACATACATACCTATAAATAAGCAAACATTTGTATTCAAATATTCTGTTTCCCAAGGGGAGCCAACTAATTAAATGCACTTCGAGAAAGGAGAATAATTCAGGGGTCCTGGGCTCTACTCAGGTCCCTGCGAACACCGTCCGAATCGTAAATTCAACAGTTCTGTAAGCTTCTTAATGTACCGGTGCACCACACTATGATGTTGATACCATATTAGCAGAACAGGTGACACTCTTTGATCTTTATGAGTCAAGTCTATACAGAAAACTATCTGCTATATGTAAATTATTATACCCAACAACCACAACGAGATAAATAAACATGCAGATATATAACATATAGTTTGAATTTGGAAATTTTGTGAATTTATAATCTTTTCGAAAATTAAATCAGTATTACCAAACTTCCGAACGATGAGAATACAGAAATATAATTATAATCATAAATATTTTTATGAACAAAAACAAAAAATTAGAACCAAAATAATGAGTTTTCGTTACTATGCTTAGATTAATTTAAGGCCTAACCTTGCGGTCGGGTTAATAAAAGGCGAAGGATTTATTCGCTTAGAAGAGAAACCAGAGTAATTTTCAAAGGGATAACGACGCCTGTTGTCCTTTTTGGCACGCGAAGTATACAAGAGAGGTAAGACTTACCGTATGTGCTGCCTAATATTAACGGATTTTGCTTTAGGGTATACCATAAGCTTCAGAAAATGTAATTATGATATGATAATGAAAAATAATTTACTCTTAGTTCTTATTTAATAAGTATTAATTATCATTATTATTTTCAAAATTGTGGAAGCTTAACAATAATTTGGGCGTATAGAATAGTAAAAGATTATCATTTTGCCTACTTAGCATGCACCAGTGAATACATTATACATAAATGATGCAGATATTGACAAATATTTGTTGCGGAAGGCTTAAGTAACGTAAAGTTTAATGTTTATTGGTGGTTTTATCTAACAAACGTAAAACTGATGGTTGCTGTTTAAAGTTGCCTGTAACCAACATTGTTAGAGGTAAGTGTTTGATCTTTTAGTAACAATAGTATGCTAGTTTGTTCCATCTATGCTCAAAATAGTAAATACATGTAATTGCATCAATTATTGTAATCGCACAGAAATAGAAATCTTATCAATTGGAGCACCTTGTTACAAATCTCAAGGGGCACGTTGTTACAATGCTCTATATGTAAACAACTTTTTTATTTTTACCTACAGAAATTATGTATCTAATGTCAAAGGTGGAACTCAGAATGATAGTTCGTCGAACGATCTTTTTACTTTCTTATACGCATTATAAGTAAGTATTTTAATCATGAAAAATTTCGAACTCGAGATTTTAACGGAAATATACGTTTTGACCTTCTCTGAATCGTATCCGACTATATTTGGAATGACGTCCACCTGTGTGTGTGTGTGTATATATATGTATGTGTATGTTCCTCTGGTTAGAAAATTATTAATAATTAGAGAAACTATAAGAATGTTTTATGATCTAACCAAAATGTGTATAATAAAGTTGAGTGCAAGCCACTGCAGATATTTTCAAAAAAAGTGCTACTGACATATCTTATTATATTTATTTTTACATAAACTGTATCATCTGCACCTATCAATTGCTTAACAAAAAGCAAAATAGGGTCAATTAATTTGGAATTTGACATTTAATAATTATTGTAAGCAATATGTTTAGGGAAGAAGGTTATCGTAGGTGAGTAAAATAAGGAAAATATGATCTAACAAAAATGCGTATGCAAATGTTCAGTGTAAGGTATTGCCAAAATAAAAGTAAAATATTAAATCTGTCATGTCTGACACTGAACTTCCTCTAGATTTAAAAAAATTCAAAAGTTTTAAATTCTATTTATTAAATGCGTATAAGAAAATTTTGTGTCAGACATGTCAGTTATTTATTGTTTCACTAATTGTTCTTTTATAAGTACGTGACACTAATTATATTATTTATATATTTTTTACGCACTGAATATGTTCTAATTTAAGATATGTAGATGGCCAAATTGGGGATCATATTTTTGTAAAACTAACGTTGGCACGACCAATTATACATACATACATACATATCATCACGCCTAATCTCATCTAATGGGGTGGAAGAAAACTTAACATTCTTCACATCTCTACAATCTTACACCATTATACTCTATCCATACCCATTTCTTTCGCTGCCTTGAAACTCATTTAATTATTCATACATTTCTTTCTATTCCTCTTGCTCGCAGCTTGCCTTTCACGCAGCTCATGTCTATCCATTTACTCTTAGGACGGCTTCGCATTCTCACACCATTCGTCTCTCCCACATAAATCTTCTATGTTAATCTTTCATTCGACATTCTTTCGATATTGCCATACCAGCTCATTTGACTCGCACCTATTCTACGTACAGCATTATTTACGACATTGCACTGTTAACACAGGCACGTATTCCGCTTTCTGTCTCTCCTCGATACACTACAAAAACTTGTCACAAATTTCATTTCCACAGCAGTCAAATGCTTTTTATGCTTGATTTGCCAAACTCAACATTCACTACCATACATCAAGGATGGCACAAGTACACCATTATACACGCACAATCTTGCATCCATAGAAATTTCAAAATATCTCGCAAGCATTCCTAACGCTCTTAAGATCTTACATCCAGCAGACACTCTTCTCTAAATCTCGCAATCATACTCTCCATCACTAAAGAATAAGCATCCCAAATAAACCAAACCTTTAACTTACTCCAATTGATGGTCATTCACCACAATATTACACACAGTCCCACATTCATATTTATCGAACACTATAACTTTTAATTTTTTCACATTCAGTTCAGGATCCATATACTTTCCAATTGCACTTATACTTTGAATCATTCTACTCAATTGCTCTTCTGATTCACCAGAAAGGACGACATCATCTGCAAAAGCTAAAGCAGGCATATTATGATACTACAATAACGTTGAGATAAGCATTTTTTATTGTTTCACTAATTGCTCTTTTATAAGTACGTGACATTAATTATATTATTTATGTATTTTTTACGCACTGAATATGTTCTAATTTAATATATGTAGATGACCAAATTGGGGACCAAACCTTTAACTTACTCTAATTGATGGTCATTCACCACAATATTACATACTGTCCCACATTCATATTTTTCGAACACTATAACTTTCAATTTTTTCACATTCAGTTCAGGATTCATATACTTTCCAATTGCACTTATACTTTGAATCATTCTACTCAATTGCTCTTCTGATTCACCAGAAACGACGACATCATCTGCATAAGCTAAAGCAGGCATATTATGATACTACAATAACGTTGAGATAAGCATTTCCTAACCATAATTTAAACCCAAGGTCAGCATAAGTCAGTCCTTCATTGGTTATCGTAACAAAAATACAATCAAAATAATGCCGAAATATTACATTTGTACTTTTTATAATCGAGTTACTTTGGAAAAAGAGACTGTTACGTATATTTCTAAATAATAATAAAATGGCAAGGATTTAATCTTGAGAATTGATAATTGTTTGCATAAAAGCAATCAAGGCTTAAAATGTGTGCTCAAAATATTACGTTTAAAATTGAAAAAATTAATAACTATAGTTGTAAATCATTATCAATTCAAATTGGATCTATGATGAGAAAAATAACTATAGCACTTTCTATTTGGAGCCTCTTTTTTAATTATCTGAGCTCCACTAAATACAGTTCGTAAGTTAAATGAAATAAATGTGTGACTGATTTCTTGAAATAAATTATAATTGCTTTGACATTTTTCAAAGCTCAAGGTGATTTAAGAATCCGTTTATGACTATGGTAAACAAATTGCTTTTTATTTGAAGCGTTTTTACTTTTATTTTACAAAGTAATAAGTATTTGTAATCGTGAAAAAATGCGACTTCAAGATTTTAACGGAAATATACTTTTTGACCAGAATCGAGTCTACCTATTTTTGAGCGTCTTATAGCCTAAACAGTTAAAGGTAAACTTATGAAACTTACTATTATTTTCCCTTTAATTGTGAGTAAACTGGAACATATCTCAAAAGGAATTATCCATTTTTAAGGTGAAGTAGTAGTAGACCCAATTAAATAATTATTTAATCACATTTCATCGTTAGAGTTTGATTTTTATATCACCTCTTCGAAGTAATTATTTCTCTTAATATGCAACTAATACATTAGAAAATAAATGGACAAATTACCCACAGACAAATATATATTAATCTGGCTACAACACATCTATTTAATTAAATGAGATTAATAATCAATAATAATCTTGCAATTATACAGGTGAAAATTTAATTAAATTGCAGATTTATTTCATAATATGTAATTTTTTTTAAAAATTATTATTTGTACTAAATGTTTTAATTCATTGCTTGTAGAAAAATAATATTTAGCGACAATATATCCGTAGTAATTACATGTATAACTACATACATGTATATCTAATTACACGAATCTTAAATTGTAGTTATTTTTAATTAAAAGTTCAATAACATTTAATAATTACGCTATATTTACATATGCATCCATGGTTCATATATATTCTCGCAATTTTATAATAATATTTATGTAATTATGAAAATTTACGAAAATAGCACCAAATTGGAGCGATCCTTGTCAAGATTAAAATATATCGTCGGGTTCTATACTGTAGTACGGTGATAATTCAAGAAATTTATTAACGTAATTCCAATTTAATATTACAATTTTCTATATACCCAAATTTCGGTTTGCAGGCTATTCGCATCCGCCAATTTTCACAGCATAATTCATATCGCACAACTGGTATCTGGACAATTCGTACACTGGTATAATTTGTATACGAAATTTTTCCAACCATGGATATTGCAGGTACGACCTGTATTAAACTAATTATATTATTAAACTATCTTTATATATAGATCTACATAATTCAAAAAATAAATTTCAAAACAATCTGTTACAATTCGGAAAAAGGGTCCATCATAAATAAAACAAGATTCAAAGAAGCCAATCACGTTAACATTTCCCTCAGGTAACCATGCATAATTATTGATCAATAAAATTAAATTTGTCTGTTTTATGTAAATTGCTCTAGAATAAAAGCATCACGATCAGACTTAATATACACATAAGTGCGTTAAGACAATGTTCCATTAAAAAAAATCGACTTTTTTTTCTATAATTTTATTCAAAAATAAATTTAAAAAATATTAATCTAAATTTCCAAACCGTTTCAGAGCTATTAACATTTCTATAAGTTGTAACCGGATTATAAATACGTATTATTTGACACTAAAATAAAACTTTAAACACGTTTTTATCGAGACTACATTTTTAAAAAAGGTTTGCACTTTAGCTGAAAAAATACATAAGCTATTGACTCAAATCTTTTTTTATATTAACTTACTTATTACGCGGAATGCAAACCGACATTTTGACATATATATACATTTGTTCCATTTTTATTCAATCCCAAAGGTCCAATTTTGTGTACAAAAAATAGGATTCTTCTTAAACTCACACTATTGTCTAGGTTTTTTTAAATTTTAACTTTTTATTGGTTTACGGTCCAGGTTATTTTGTTCTAAATAAAACACCATTCGATTTTTTTGTTTCATCATCCTGGACTGGATTTATCGTGCACACCGCAAAAGACCTCATCTCCGCGGCATCTATTTTGTCACCTTTTATATAAGTAACCATGCATAAAAATAAAAGATAAATATTTTTTGTTTATACTGCATGAGTTATTTAATATTGAAAACAAAAATTTAAATCTCTATTTAATATAATAAGAGACAAAAAATTAGTAAAATTAGTCATTTATTTGACCAAAAAATTGAAACATCGCCTTAAATTACAATTTGAATTTAATGTAACAATTTTTCATAGGCACAGCAGATGGCAATGGTGATGCTTTTGGTGAGTAGTTCAGAAAATAATACTTGCCCTATAATACAAGTCATAATTGTTATTAATAATAAAACATCTGTCATGCACCGAATTTTCTTATACGCCATTGGGTTAAATCACATCCTATTTTCATTATTTTTCTAATTTATAATATTTGTTATAACTTTTTGAACACTTTTACACTTAATATATTTCTTTGAATAAATATAAAAATGTCAAATTTCAAATTATTTAAATCTGTTTTTTTGATAAATAATTGACAGGCGCAGATAATACGAATTATGTAAAAATAAATATAATAAGAAGGAATTTCAAGAACCTATTTCTAGATTCCAGTACCGTCTGGGAAAAAAAGTTTCAAGTAAAAGCTGTACAAAATACTGATATCTATAATATCTATTGTAACAATTTTATTGTAACTGCAACCTTTTTTGAGTAATTGCAGAAACCGCAGAAAATGAGTAAAAATACACTTCCGGTTTGAATATTGTTTCCAAAACTAAGAGGTTTTCTGCACAGGGAAATACAAATCTTAAGTTTGATTTTCATAATTTTACCTTCAACCATTTAGGCTATAGAGCGCTCACACACACACAAACTCACAAACACACACACACAGACACACACACACAAACACACACACACAGACGGACGTCATACCAAAAATAGTCGGAATCGTTTCAGGGAAGGTCAAAACGTATATTTCCCTTAAAATCTCGAGGTCGAAATTTGTCAAGATTACAATACTTATTTATACTGCGCATAAAAAAGTAAAACATCTGCAGTGTCATGCACCGAACTTTCTTATACGCATATTGGTTAAACCACATCGTAGTGTCATTATTTTTCTAATTTATAATATTTGTTCTGACCTTTGGAACACTTTTGTGCTAATATATATTTGAATAAATATAAAATGTTAAACTTCAAACTATTTAAGTAACTATTTGCGTATAAGAAAGTTCGGTCCCTGACACTAAAGATGTTTTATTTTGTGTTGATAAATAATTGTTACTGTTTTGTTTTCAATGTACTTAAAATATAATAAAATATGTTATGTGCATAACTATTGTAATTTAATTGAAGTCAGCAAAAAATACAGTTTAATAAAATAAATATATTCTTGATTACACCCAGAAGATTGTTATTTATTTGATCCCGGAAGCTACACGTACACAAGTTCCAACAGGTTATGGGCCCAGATTTGCAACCGTGGACAAGTCTGTCGTAATGGTCATCAGAAATGTCGTAACGATCATCAGAACAATCTTCATTCCGTATCCTTAGAAGGAACAAAAAAGTCAGTCGAAAAAAAAGCAAAGTCGTCAGGCAGAACATTATCTGCAATTGTCAGATAAGATATATATATATATATATATATATATATATATATATATATATATATATATATATATATATATATATATATATATATATTCATTTTATTTATTTTTAATCTTATGACAAACTGTTTTTCGAAATAAATTTTTTTTGTCAATATGGATGGAATTAGAAATCAGTTAGCATGTTTGTCTGAAGATACATTAGGCATCGTAAATTATGTGTCTTGAAAATTCAAGCTAGACCAGACCTTGAAATCCAAAGACTTATTTACTATAGCCTCAGGCGCGGAGAAACAACCCAAAGGCTCCTAAGCCGACACCGTGGTTAAAAAGTATTTAAATGTGCAAACTCTCAAAGGTCTCAACGTTAGCAGTAACATAGCAAGCAAAATAGCGAATTGTAAAACCGCAAATGAAATGGTTGAAAAATTGAAATTTTTATACGGAAAAAAGTCTGATTTAACAATTGAAGGTCTACAGCGACGTTTCTTTAGTTTTCGATACGATACAAGTAAGTCAGCAGTGGAAAACTGCTTGATGATCCAACAGCTCGCAGAGGATCTCAAAGACGAAGGTGAAGAGATCAAGGAAGGGTGGGTTCTGACAAGAATCTTAGGGATACTGCCTCCGAAACTTCATAATTTCCGCACCGCTTGGGACAATGACAGTATTAATGATAAGAATCTCAACACGCTGATGGAAAGACTGAGACTTGAAGAATACAGGCTAAATGAATCGGAAGGGACATGTCAAAACGCGCTGATCTCGAAACAAAACAGAAATTCACACTTCACGAGGACCTGTCAAAGATCGCAAGAAGGTACACAAGTCGAATGTTTTTAATGCGGTAAGAAAGGTTATGTAAAGAAATATTGTAAAAACAAACCGTGTGAAAAATATTTAACCTATTGCAAAAATCATTATCCTTGTAATGTGTGCTACGATAAAGGTCACTTTGCTAGAAACTGTCCCAAACAGTCAACTACCAGAGAAAGCAGTACAGGGTCAGACGAGAATACCAGTAAACAGACCAATCGTCGAGCACTCATCACCATTAGCCTCTCCACAGCCAAGATGGACGACATGAGCACCGATCAGGACCGGGAAAATTCGTGGTTCCGGGACTGTGCTGCCACGCAAAACATGACTTTTCATAGGGACTGGATGTCAAACTTCGAACAACTGGAAGAACCTTCGAAGATCCTGATAGGTGACGCTAATACACTGGATGGAGTTGGAGTCGGCGAAGTAGAGCTAGAGGCCTACAACGGAAAGAATTGGTGCGTAGTGGAGCTGAAAAACGTACTCCATGTACCAGATTTGATGTTTAATTTGTTTTCGGTAACCCAGATGCTCGACAAATTATATCGACAGACAGCAAATGCAGATCAATCTACTTTTGAGTCCGCGAATTGAAAGGAATTCATTGCAATGGCCAGACAGCCCCGCTGAGAATCTGGCACGAACGGTTAGCTCACCAAAACATAAGGCAAGTCAAGAAAATTCTCCAGAAAAATAATGTTGCCTTCACGGATCACTGGAATCATTACGTTTGCCAAGGTTGTGTCTATGGCAAGCTACATCATATCTCTCACCCAACCAACACCAAAACGGCTCAGTTCCATTTGGACATCATCCATGTCGACTTGTGTGAAATGAATCTTCCATCATTAGGAGGAGCGAAATATTTTTTGTAACTGAAGGATGATTTCACTCACTGCAGGACTATTTATTTCTTAAAGACGAAGAATGAGACAATTGAGAAGCTGGAAGTATTTATGAAGAGGGCAGAAAACCAGTTTGGTAGAAAATTCAAGTGTCTAATGTCAGACAATGGCACCGAGATAAAAAATGCTAGTACCAGGAAAATATTAGAAAACCTAGGTGTTTTTCACATTAAATCAAACGCCTATTCGCCACAACAAAATGGCAGAATTGAATGTGAAATGAGTACTGTTGTGGAAGCTGCGCGTGCGGTCATTGTGGGCCAAAGCCGTGAGCTATGCTGTGTTCACAATTAATCAGACTGGTACAAGTAGCATCGAAGGAAAAACTCCGGCAGAACCGTGGTTCGGACGTCAAGTGAATCTCGACAAACTGAAAAGTTTCAGCTGTGAGTGCTTTGTACTTATCCCGAGCCACAAGAGAAAGAAAATGGATAGGAAGTCACAGAGCAGGATACTCGTAAGATACGATCTCGATTCACCCTGTTTCAGAGTCTACATTCCTGAGATACGTGATGTCATCTGCTCTGACAGCGTCATCTTCGATGAGGAAATTGGAACCAACTGTGGTTCTTTGGAAGTCGATAACCTAGAGAATGATAAGCCAGAAGATGAAAAATCCTCCGAGGACACGGATGATAAAAGTTCAGACACAGAACAAGAGCACAAGGACGATCGCGACACCACCGGAAACGTCATATTAGACCCGCAACAAGGACCAAATCTGAGAAACCATCGGGAATTGAGAAAACCAGTCAGATACTTGGATAACGTCATGAATAACTTACGATGCGCAAATCTTGCTATGATTGGTGAAGCTGAAGATCTGTCAGCAACTGAAGCCCTGAAAGTCGAAGGATGGAAAAAAGCTATGCCAGAGAAGTTCGAATCGCTAGTAAAAATGCATACGTGGGAGCTGGTCAACTCACCGGACCATGTAAAACCATTGACATGCCGCTGGGTTTTGCGCGAGAAGCAGAACGGCACATTAAAGGCTCGTCTAGTTGCAGGAGGAGGGTACAAAAGAAGGGAACAAAAGGAGGGTGTGAATTACTCAGAAACCTTTAGTCCAGTTGCCAGTTACGCATCGACTCGATTGATACTCAGCTTGGTAGCCTAACAGAATCTTCAAATGATTACTTTAGATGAAAAACTGCTTTCCTATACGGCGATCTGAAGGAGGAAATCTATATGCGACAGACCGAAGGATTCAGTGACGGAACTACTAAAGTATGCAAGCTAAAAAAGAGTATCTACGGATTGAAGCAGTTCCCGAAAAATAGCAACCAGAAGATAACTACGTTTTTGAATACTCTAAAGTTCACTAGCACCGACGACGACCCCTGTATTTTTTATAATTCAGACAAAAGTATAATAATTGCTCTTTCCTAGACGACGGTTTAATTGCAGGTACCAGACAAGAAGAAATAATACGTGTATTGAAGAAGCTAGGTCGTGAATTCGAACTTACCCCCGACAAAACCTTCGCAAATGAGCTGTCGTACTTAGGAATGAAAATTGAAAAGAAACCAGAAAAAATATTCATCAGCCAGCCCAAGTATACGGAGAAGATCATTCGGTGATTTGAGTTTGAATTCGGTATTTCTACGTTCACTTCAATTGAATGTGGGATGGTGATTGAAGAAGTAATCTTCAAAGACGACCATGTGCCTTATCGAGAAGCTGTGGGAAGCTTGCTTTATCTGTGTACAATTTTTAGACCTGATATAAGTTTCACTGTGAGCCACTTGAGTCATTTCAGCAGTGCCCCCAGAACAAGTCATTGGAAAATGATAAAGAAAGTTTTCCAGTACCTCATAGGAACCAAGAATCTTGGAATATTCTTCAATGGTGGAGACCAGATCGTAACCTACTCAGAATCAGATGAAGGAGGAAACTCGAGCACAGGGAAATCTACCAGCGGAGTCATCATATTGAGAGGCGGAGCAATCGTTTGGTATTCCAAGCGGCAAAGACTGGTCGCAACATCGACTGCCGAAGCAGAGTACCGAGCTGCAGTTGCTTCAATTGACGATGTTTGCTGGATCCGTCGTTTGGCCAGCGCACTGAAAGTTCTAGATTTAATAAAGCCAGAAACTTTATTCGTCGACAACAAGTCTGCAATCCTCATGTTGAAAAGTACCAGCGAAGGAAAAACTACCAAAGGCAAGAAACACATAGAAATTCCTCGACGATCCATCCAGCAACACATCGACACCACTGTATCTCTACAACACATCGCCAGTTCCAGTCTGTTAGCCGATATCCTGACCAAACCACTACCTCGCAAGACCTTCTTGGATTTAAGGCAACAAATAATTATGGGGGAGTGTTGGGGATAATTATTTGACGACACTTGGAAACACTACCTGACAACGAGTTGTTATTTTTTTTTTGTGTTGATAAATAATTGTTACTGTTTTGTTTTCAATATATTTAAAAATATAATAAAATATTGTATGTGCATAACTATTGTAATCTAGTTGAAGTCAGCAAAAAAATACAGTTTAATAAAATAAATATATTCTTGATTACACCCTGAAGAATGTTATTTATTTGATCCCGGAAGCTACATGTACACAAGTTCCAACACGCAGAAAATGACAAGAGTAAACAGGCACCTCCGGTTAGAATATGTTTTTCAAAAATTGGAACTTTTCTTTGCCAGGCAAATACAAAGCTTAAGTTTAAGGTTTTATAATTTTAACATTATCGTTAAGGCAGTAGAGCGCTCACATACATACAGACACATACACACACACACACACACAGACGAACGTCATTCCAAACAATAATTGGAATCGATTCAAGGAAAGTCAAAACGTGAATTTCCAGTAAAATCTCGAGTTCGAAATTTTTCATGATTAGAATACTTGCTTATACTTCGAATAAGAAAGTAAAAACCTCTATAATTTTAACCTTGACATTTAATATTTATTCTAAGAAATATAATTAGTGAAAAAGGTGCTAAAGCTTAGTAAAATATTAATAATTAGATAAATAATAAAAATGTGATGTGATCTAACCCATATGCGTAGAAGAAAGTTCAGTGCATGACCCTGCAGCTGTTTTCATATATTATGAATGTTAAATTGACTTTTAATATGAATTTTTTTTTTTTTGGTGTATAGTTATCATTTTAATAATTAACATAATTTACTTCTACTATGCTATGTTTACAACAATTTTGATATGGGAACATTGAATGGAAAAAAATTCAATACCAGACTGGAAACACAATATGTGTTCTTTTAATTATTAGTTTTTCATGTATTGTGTGGAAACTTTTAATTGTAACGGAAATGTACATTTTCATATTCCATGAAATTCTATTTCTCTGCCAACCGGAGATGAATTTTTACATATTTACGTATTTACATATTTTGGTAACCAAAATTCAAGAAAATGTTATATTTTTTTACGATAAAAACATACCTACAATATTAGCATATACACACAAATCTGCAAGCACGCACTCACACACTCACACATAGACACATACATTATTTATATTCATGGTTAATAATATTAGATTTTAATATCTCATTTATGTATATTATAAATTAGCAACTATCGTCCCTTCATACACTAATAATTTGTACTGTTATTACTTTCTTATACTCAGTATTAGTATGTATAAGTCATGAATGAATTTGATCTCGATACTTTAACGGAAATAGCTACATAATTAAGGTTTCAACCATCTCCGTTTTAAGAACGAAAATTTACTTCTTAAAAATTGACCGATTTTAGATATAATACATGTAGTTATAAAAAAATATATGTAATTCTGTTTTTGGTATTCTAATAATTGACACCAAATTGAATTCTCAGTAACTAAAAGTAATTTTATTTAGATTAATTATACAATATATTATTAAATTATAATATTATTACCTAAAAGAATCAATTTTAAATGTCCTTAATTATCTGTCAAAACCTTTGTCTATATTATTTATAATAACAAAATTAGACAGTTGCCATGATAACCGATATTGTGAGGCAACGTATTAACAATTGATAATACATACGAGTTTCAAATTTATATCTCCCCTCCCTCAGTTTTAGACCTGGGTTTAAAAGTAAATCATCTGGTGGATATATATATATTTTTTTAATTAATATAGTCATTATTCATTAAGCATATTAACTGGTATTAATTTACACGTATGAAATAAATTTCCTTCTTTACGTTTCTTTCCTGCATCAATTTCATAAATCACATTTGAAATTTTTTTTATTATTCGAAATGGACCAATTCTTATCTTATCCAATTTATTCCTATTTAACTTACTTCCATTCGTAACATATACTAGATCATTCTTCTTAAATTCCCATTCTTTCCTATTCTTATCAATTCTTTCTTTATTTATCTTGTAGTTCTTCATTGAATTTAGCAATGCTTGTTCTCTATCTTTACTTATATTACGTATTTCCAGTAACTCATTTGGAATAATTTCATTTTCTCGACCATAAAGTAAGTAATTTGGAGAATATTTCGTTACACTATGTGTTGTGTTATTGTATTCATTTACACATTCCTTTGCAATGCTTGACCATGCTCTTTTACTACTACTACTATTGATTTTACAACGAATTCGGCTTACTAATGTTTGGTTTAACCTTTCATTTAAACCATTTGATTCTGCACAATCAACTGATGTGAATATTAGTAAAATATTTTTTTGTTTTAAATAGTCTTTTATTTCTTTAGAATTTATTCCCGTATATTGATCTGCTAATATTATCTTAACTTCATTTTCATCTGCAGTTTTATCAATTAGATTTATAAAATCTCTTGCTCCTTACCTTTGCTTGTTGAAATGAATGCTCCTCTTGAAAAATGATCTACTAGAATATGCATGAATCTTTTTGACGATCTATTATTACCAAAACCTCCCACTGAATCAATTGACATAATCTCATACGGTTTAGTTGCTGGGCCCAGTTTAGATAATAATCCAATTGGTCTACTAGTTCTTGATTTATTATTTACACATATTTCACATTGTTTACAATATTTGTGTATCATCTTATCCATATTCATGAAATAATAATATGGTCTCAACTTAATAATCATGTGACCGACACCTATATGACCATAAAATTCATGTATCATTTTAATTAGTATTAATCCAAAATTTTGTGTCACATAAATTATGTGTTTGTTTTTTAAGTTTTTATAACTAATATCGCCTTTCTTAATCACTTTCTTTGAATTTTTTATTTCTTTCTCAATCGTTCTTTGATCATCAATTATCTCCTCTAATTTTACCATGTTTACTACTTTTAGTATATCTTCATTGTTTTCAAAGTTTTCTAAAACCGGGTTTCTTGATAAAGCATCAGCCTCCAGATTGTCTTTTCCTGGTGCATAAATAATTTTGAAGTAGTATTGTGATAAATAATGTATTAAATATCCTAGTTCTTCATCTGTTCTTGCCTTTACTTTTAGCGTTTCAAGTGGTTTATGATCTGATATTACTGTGAATTCTCTACCTATTAACCAGTATTGCCAATACACAATTGCTTCTTTGATTGCCAAAGTTTCTAAATAGATTGCCTTCTTCTTTAATTGACTGTCTTTTAATTTTTTTGAAAAATATGCTACTCGATGAAGTATACCATCCTCTTGTGGTTATTTTAGTATGGCTCCTAAGCCATTACCACTTGCATCCGTATGAATGAATATTTCTTTCTCTGGATTATAAATTGCCAGTATTGGACTAGAACATAAATAATCTTTGATATCACAAAATGCTTTTTCACACTCATTTGTCCATTCAAATTTTTCTGTTTTTCTTAGTAAATTGTGTAGTGGTTCTAGTTTCATAGTTGCATTTTCAATGTATTTGTAATAAAAATTTGTTTTACCTAAAAATTGTCTCACATTAGTTTTATTCTTTGGTCTTTGAAAATTTCTGATTGATATCAAATTGTCTTTGTTTGGTCTGATCTTATTTTTTTCTATTATATGTCCAAGATATTTAACAGAATTCTTTGCAAAATTACATTTTAATAGTTTTAGTTTAAATCCTTCTTTTTTAATTACATTCATAAGAAGTTCAATGTGTTTTAGATGTTCTTCAAATGTTTTTGAGAAGATTAATATTTCATCAATGTAATGTATACAAAATTTATTTAATTTATTTCTTCTTATGATGTTTGCAAGAATTCTTTGGAAAATTGCGGATGATGTCTTTAGTCCAAATGGTAAACAAACCCATTGCCAATGTCCGTTTTGTGTTATAAATGCTATTTTTTCTCTATATTCCCTTTTGATTGGAATAGACCAAAATGCTGAATTTATATCAAATGCTGAGAACCAATTACAATCACCAGCTTTAACAATAATGTCTTCGATTCTTGGAAATGGTTGGGGTTCAGATACAACTAGTTTGTTTAGTTCTCTGAAATCGATACATAATCTTGATCTACAACCATCTTCTTTTTTATATGCTAAAGTAACTGGTGATGCGAAAGGTGAACTTGTTTCTTCTATAAGACCCGTTTCTAATAATTTAGCAATTTGAGATTCAATTTCTTTTTGATCTGGTATAGAACACCTGTATGGTCTCTTAGCAATATATTTTTCTTCTGTTAATTTAATCTGTGCTTCTTCATTCTTGACCATACCAACATCAAACTTATCCTTTGCAAATACTGACTCATTACTTTTTATTAATTCTATTATCTTATTCTTCTTATATTCATTTAAATGACTTAAATTATCTTTAAATTTACTAACACCAATGTATGTAGTAGTGTTTATTTTAATATTTTGTTTTTCTACTTCTTTATCTATTTTATTTTTATTTATTCTTTGGTATATTCTCAAATTTTCATCCTGAATTAGTTTAAATTTCTTAATTGCATCTAAACCCAATAATAGATCATAAGAAAAATTATTATTCTTTACAACATAAACATCTAATATGTCTTCAATCTTATTTATCTTTAAATGTAAACGTGCCCGGCTATTTACGAAATTTACACTAATTGTTTTAAATATACTATTATTCTCTATTAACTTAGTTTTCAGTTGTTTCATTATATTATAATTTACTAATGTTACATTTGAACCACTGTCATAAATACCTTTAACTTTCTTTTCTTTATTAATTAGTACGTTCAATTTAATCAATGGAGTAAATTTCACCGGGTAAGCTAGTTTTTTTCTTCATTTAACTCAATTTTCATTAATTCATCAATCTCAGTTTCTGTTACGTTAACACGTTTCATTTCCATGAAATTTTCTTTGTTACGACATAATGTAATTAGATGAAAACGATTTTCTGCTGCTGGATACAATGTCTTACATATGGTACATGGTTTTTTTTTTCTACAAATGTTCTAGTTGTAATAGCATTCTTCTCTGTATTTTTCTTATCAGTTTCTAATGTATTATAGTGTAATCTTGGTTTTATTTCTTTATTTTGTTTATTGTAATACGAATCATACTTTCTCAATTCATTAATTAATTTGTCTGTTGATTTGATTTCTTCACGGTCTAATCTATCTTGAATATTTAATGGTAATCCTACTACAATATGATTTATCTTTGATATGTTTGGCATTTCTTTCTCAATCTCAGATAGTAACCTTTCTTTCTTTAATGCATAATCACTTACTGAACCATTTAAATATCTGAAATTGTATGCATGTCTTACATTTGTCCAACCTTTTTCTGCAAATACCATCAAAAACGAGTCAGACCAAAGTAACCATTGATCTGCCTGGAATTCTTTTAGTTTAATGCAGTACCATTCTTTTGCACTTCCTTCTAAAAATAATTTTAAACAATTTATCTTTTTACTATCATCCATAATCTTGTGTCTTTCACACTCCTTTTCGAAACCACTTAACCAGTCTTTTGCATTTTTTTTACCATCATATTTATCTATTATAAACTTCTTTTCTACATCTGATAAATTCAATTGCTTCTCAGCTAATTGCACTTTCAATTCATTAATTACTTCTATTAATTCACCTTGATTTAAGTTATCTAATGTTGTTTATGTTTTTCTTTTTCTAGTCTCCTCAATTGGTTTTTCTTCTAAATATATGTTTTTGAACACAAAATTACTATCGTCAGCAATGTACAATGGCACAATGATATCTGGTAGTGTTATTTGTAAATTTCGAGATTGACCTGGTTTATTTAAACCAGCAACACCATTTTTGACCGTACTAATCTTGAATAAGTCATTGTGAAAAGATTCATATTGAATATTTACTGGAAATTCATAACACACGGCATCGTTTGGCCATCTTATTGTTTTAACTGCAATTACTACTTTCTTCTTTATATCCAATATCTTCTCAAAATGGATCTTCACCTTAGTCGGCATCTTTGAGAACATAAAATTGATTTGTAATTCTGTTTTTGGTATTCTAATAATTGACACCAAATTGAATTCTCAGTAACTAAAAGTAATTTTATTTAGATTAATTATACAATATAATTAAATTACAATATTATTACCTAAAAGAATCAATTTTAAATGTCCTTAATTATCTGTCAAAACCTTTATCTATATTATTTATAATAACAAAATTAGACAGTTGCCATGATAACCGATATTGTGAGGCAACGTATTAACAATTGATAATACATACGAGTTTCAAATTTATATATATTTTGTAGAAATATTTAATAATAAATTGATATAAAAATAATAGTAATAATGAGTATACAAAAGTTACTAATATCTAAACTTCTTTAACCAATCCATTAAGGTAATATTATACTACACTACAACTACAACTGTCTTTATTTTCAATGTTTTTAAAAGTATGGAATTGTGCTTAAAATGATCCAATCACCAACATTGTACGGGCAATTTATCCAGTCATTTTCCCAATTAATACTAACCCATCAGAAAAGTCGAAGTCAACATTGGCATAATTTTTAAAAATTTTAAATAATTTTTGCTTATTTGTCTTCTTTCTTGACCATAATTTTTTTATTGTTTTCCAAATAGATGATTTTCTTGTCGCGGTCATAATTGTAAAGATTAACTAAGTTTGTTACCTATTAAATGGAAGGAGATTGGAAGAATTTCGAAACGGGCTATTAAATAATCGAAGTGATATTAACATCGAAACGTTTTTCATTGTTCAACTTATTCTTGGAATCGAAATTTGTTTAGGAAGTCTATCATCATGAAGAAAAGATACCATCCAAGTGACAATAACCAAATGGATGGATAAAATAAGATAAACCAAGGGTATTGTATGAATAATGATAAACTTTGAATTCGAGACAAAAGAATGCTCACATTCCGGAACGCACATACACGCTAGTATTTCATTTATAAAAGTAAGATTCAATACTTTCTAAACGAAGTTATGCTTTTGTAAGATTATCTTTTGCGACGTATGGATATAATTATTGATTGCTTTCCCCAAAGACACTGGGGCAAGTCTTATCCGATGACTAAGCTTCATGTTGAATGATCACCTTGATAGCCAATGGATCACGTCTACCATATAGAAATTGTAATCAAGAAGAAAGATAACCACACTCTAATTAAACAATAGATTATATGGTATAAATATAGTAATTTTATATTACGAAAACTATTCCTCGAAATGCCCAACAAAAGGAGCGAATGACGCTAATGATAAAAAACTAATAGTTTCAATAATGTTTTATAGAATTGTGGTGTATGAGAGTTTTACGTTCGTTATGTTTTTTTTTTCTTTCACAAAGAGTACAAAATAGACTCAAATTATTTGGAATATTATATTTTACTATTATACTTCTTTTCACAATATTAACAAATAAAAATAAATTTTGTATTACACGTTTTTTCTATGTAGAATTTGTACACTATACCTTTTGGTTTCATTATTAAAACACACATGCGATGAGCAAGGAAGAAGGTACACATTCAAAATCACAATCTCATAGTATTATGAAATACAAACAAATTAATTGTTACTGCGGGAATCCCACAACACTGCAGAGCTCACACTGAAGAAACCTTAACGGGCGGGGATAGCCCTTGTAGTGTGATTCAAATCCAGTAGTTGGGCGCTAGCGGTACTCACTTTGGAAGTAATAAATATTGGAGAGAGCATTGTGTTGTGCGGGAGCTCTAAAAATGGAATTTACAAAAGTACGGAGAGTGCAAGCACATGATCGGAACAATAAGTACATTTACTCGAACTAGTCTATTTCAAATTACTGATGATACTAATGTATTATATTATAAATTTATATTTTTACGGCGTTAGATGGCTGTTTCTAAAAAATGTATTTGAATATGTTTTCGCAATTTTATGTTATTATTTAAGAGTTCCTAAAAATAAATTAAAAATATAAATAATTTTTTAAATATGATTGTTTTAATCATTTTTATTCTCCTACCGACATTTCGGAAAATTTTAGATACCTTTGTAATGTGACTGCTGAAATTTATTAATTTTAATCATTCAGTGTGTAATAGCGCCGCTGCTAAATTTTTATGTTAGCGGTTCGACCGAGCGGGGTCTTGACGTTTACAACAATTAAAATTAAATAAAATACAAATATTCTGTCGCTCTGATATTTATTTGAATGATGTGCAACTCTTGGATGCTAAATTCTGACTGAATTTACTAACTATTACAAAAAATGATCTTATAACTAACTTAAATGCTATTGGTTAGAAGGTCTCCCTTAAATATTTGGTTTGACCAATGGTGAGTTGGTTAAAGAGAAAACTGACCTATTTAAAAAGGTAGTGAAATTCTTAGAATGGCAACAATTGGCCGGAAAAAACATATTTACGCGGTACCAAATATTATTGGGGTCGTTCTTTATGAGGAGAAGAAAAAACATATCTTAAAAGGGTTTACAATAGTTAGTGACCTTGCCGAAAATAAACGGGTACCATAACTAATAGGCGAAGGTTGACGGTCGATGTATTTATGGTTGGTAACTATATAACACCTCCCCCCTTATTTTAGAGATTTTACTAAGCTAAAAATCTCTTCTCCTCAACTATTAGACATAAACAAAAATTATATATAAACTTAATAATAATAATTGAAAAATAATAATAATTGTATAATAATAATAATAATAATAAATATATGGCATGACATAGCAAAAAAAAAACTGGGGAATAAATTCACTAACACTTTGCACTATACTCGTTGCACTATCATGGGGAGTAAGCATTGTGGACTTATACTATACGCTTTGCATTTATTGTTTAATATAATACTACCAGTTCCATTTATTCTTATTTCTAGGGGGATATTTGAAAATTTACAACTAATAGTAAGGCTTTCTGGGGTGGGGGTTACATAAAGCCAAGTATTAGATGTTGCTTATTGCATATATAGACTATTTTCTAATTCTATTAAATATAAATTTTGAATGTGATAAATGTACGGGGAATGGAGTTTGTTTGAAAACATTAAATAAATGCGGTTCTAACAAAGGCACTTTAATAACATAAACTAATTGTTCTTTATGATCAAAACCGCAATAACAACACTATATATAAAAAAGGAAAGATATTTGTTAATAAACAATCTTTCTGGTAATTAATTTGTTATACTTATCTATTTAACTTTACTTTTATTGAAAGCATAAAATAATTTATTTTATGTCTTTCATAAATTTAATCAAAATATTGCTTTAAACGATTTACATGGACTTTCGTGCTCCTTTTACCACGCTGTATTGTTACATTTAATCCTGAGTCTTTACTAATTACTTTATAAGGACCTGTCCACAAAGCACATAATTTTTTTCTTCTACCTCTTCGTGTAGTTTCGTCATATAGTAAGACTCGATCTCCAATGTCAAAACTATTGATTTGCACATTTTTGACGTAATATTTTTTTGAATTTATTTTACTGTTGATAATGGTAGTTTTCGCGACTTTCCAGGAATATTGCAACTTTTGTTTTAGATCAATAACAAAATCATCATAATTATAATTTAGAGTTGGTGCCTTTTGGATTATATTAGGAAGTGTATCGGGAAAACCATAAATGAGTTCAAAAGGTGTGTACTTGGTTGAAGTGTGTGGGGTAGTGTAATAAGTGAACATGGCCATTGGAATATATGTATCCCAGTCTGTTTGGTCTTCTTTAATAAAATGACGCAAATACTCTGCTAATGTTCTGTGACTTCTTTCTAAAGCACCGTTTGTTTGAGGATGATAAGCCGTAGTTTGAATTTTCTTAATTTTCAATAATTTGCATGTATTTTTAAATACAGTGCTTAGAAAATTGGTACCATGGTCTGTTAAAACTATTTCGGGTATCCCATGTTTACAAATAATATTTTTGACAAAGTTTGAAGCTACTGTGGTCGCTTCTTGGTCTTTTATTGGCATTGCCTCTACAAATCTACTTAAATCGTCTTGGAAGGTTAATATGTATTTATTACCGGCCTCCGTTTCTGTGAGAGGTCCAACAATATCTAGGTAACATTTCTCGAATGGTCTTGAGGCTGTGGTCGTAATTTCCATCGGCATTTTAGGTCTTATATTAGATAATTTATATTTCTGACACTTATCACATTTTTTAATGTATTCTTCTACTTCATTTTGTAAAATTTTCCAACTATAATATTTTTTAATTCTTTTATATGTTCTAGTTGCACCTTGGTGCCCACCTAACGGTGTATCATGAAAATTTTTAAAAATATTTTGCTTTCTCCGATGGTTCGTGTATTTGTTCGCCATGGCATAATAAAATTTCAATATCAAGATCTTTAAATATATATCTAAGCATAGGGCGGATTTTTTCCCATTTAATTTTTCTATTATAATAACTTTTGCTTATTGCTATTTCTTTTATTTTCTTACTTTCACACATGTGCCTGAGATGAATAAAACTTTTCCATGCATTCTCATAATTTATTTTGTCTGATATATTTTCTCTGTCAATTAACAAATAGCAGTGTCTCTTATTTAAATGTGTTTCAACTACCTCCCCCATCTTTTATTTATCGATTTCTGCAACTGCGCGTAAATTAAGGAAGGAGTCGTTTTCAAATATTGTATTTTCGTTATCAAATTTACGGGGTAAAAATGTAGCAAAACTATAATTTTTTGCAACATCATATATATTTAAATGGGTTTCGCTTACATTTTTGTTACTTACTACATTGGACTGCAAGTGTCGCTCGAATGTTTTATAATCAGCGATCTTTGAATCGATTTGATCTGTTTGATCTTTAATAATTTGTTTTTGCGCGTGTGGAAGTCTATATGGCTTAACATTAATCGGTCCCTTTTTGGGGTCAGTTCTTATTTGATGTTTGACTGCAGAGGTATATGTTAATTTGTCATTTTCTAAATGGAATATGTCGCTATATTTAGAACAAATATCATATAAGGATTCCTTTTCCTCGCTATTTAAATGTTCCGTTCGTAACAAGTCTTTTATTTTATTGATTCTATTTTTATTAACATGATGGTAACTTTCTGTTTGGGAATTTATGTTATTTATCTCATTAGAAGCTAATGGCCTTAATGAAATTGTAGGAATTTCGATTAGTTTGTTAGAATTTGATATATTTAATAAGCTAGTTATACATTTATTAGTTTTTACTTGCGTAATGCATGAGCTAACGTATAGGTCTTCATCTAATTTTATAGGATCGCAAATTCCACTTCCATCTTTTAAATTTGAGAATGCCTCGATGATAATTTCTCATCGTGCCGGTATTTTAATACATTTTTCCGAAGGTAATAGTTTCCAGGTATCATTCGCAAGCTTTATAACACCTAGCTCGAAATCAATTTTAACTTTCTGGGTTTGCAAAAAATGTCTCCCCAATATTCCATCATGGTTGAGTAAGGTACAGTCTGGGATAATATGGAAAGGGTGGATAATTATTGAAGAATCCTTATGGAGTATTTCCAATTTAAAAACACCAACTGTAAGAACAGGTTGTGACGATATCCCTTTTAATGCAGTAATTACTGTTTCATCTATTGGAGCATCACTTTGTAGTAAGCTCTCTTTTATTAAACAAATGTCGGCACCCGTGTCTAATATTAAATAAGCTTTGTTGTTTATCACAGCATTCAAGTGCAATTCAACAACATCTAATTTTGTTTCTAAGGTTGACGAATACGCTGATGAAGTTAAAGTGGTTGACTTATTTTTATTCAGCACTTGATTTTGGCAATTTTTACAATTTTCTGCTGAAGGCATTTTAGTTAATGTTGGTTGAATATCTGGCTGATTTTCGTATGGATTTCCGCAGTTTACTAGTTTTAATTGAGATTCTTCGAGTGGCTGTGGACATTCGAAGATTCGTTGGCGTTTCCCGAATTTTGGTGCATTTGTATGATAAGAATAATTATAGTGCGATTGTTGGACTGGACCGTTGTGTCTGGCTTGGTAGTTTGGATGAGAAGGTTGGGGATTATTGTCGCGATGTGATGCATAGTTATGGGCTGGACCGTTGTGTTTGGCTTGGTAATTTAATTGGGAAGGTTGCGGATTGTTGCCGCGATATGATGCATTGTTACCATAATGAGCATTGCTTAAATTAGAATGATTACTACGATATTGAGAATTATATCTTGAATATGTTTGTTCTCTATTTCTTTTCTTTAATTGGAAACAATCATCCGTGAAATGGTTATTCATTCCACAATACTTACAAATTTTAGTGATTGCTTTTATTTCGCTAACATGATTGACTAAACTAGAATTATTTTCCGTATATTTTAATTCGTTTTCGGCTTCGGTAGCTTCTATATATGCTTCTTTTAAAGTTTTAGGCTTAAATGCAATTAATCGATGTTTTATTGTTTCATTTCTTAATCCGCGCTTAAATATAGGCAATACCAACTTGTCGGATAATTTTGTTGATATTCTGTATTCCGCATCCATTAAAGTACCAGAATGCGATGCCATGTAATTTAAATATATTTGCTCTAAACGATTACCGTATTCTTCAGCAGTTTCATTAATATTTTGGCGAGTATGATATAGCTCATAATGCCAATCGTGTACGGGTTTTGCATTCGAAATTATTTTTTGTAAGTGCAATTTCAGATCATTAAAGGAAGCAAATGTTTTATCGGCGCATTTTGACTTCGCTATTCCGGTTAGCTTAAATGTAAATATATAATTTAATAATTTTTTTCTTTCGACTTCCGTACAGTCCTCCAATATCGTTTCGCATTCATTTATAAAATCTTTAAGTTTATTCAAAGTACTTCCATCGTACTCTATTACCAAACTGAACAAAAAGTTAATGTCTGCCATTTTTGTTTCTATATTATTAATATTTAATAAAAAAAAAATTTTTGTTTGGAACTGACGTATAATTGTCAATAATGCAAGCGTACTTACAGTAACATAATGATCTTGTCTGGATACCGATGTTTTCGATCTCTGGAATCTGCTTGATTCTGGATTCGGTAGAATTCCTGGATCTTTGTAATCAGCTGGACTCTGGATTCGGTTGAATTCCTGGATCTTTGTAATCAGGTTGGCTCTGGATCTGCTGAGGTTCTGGCTTCCAATGGATGTCTGGATACTTTTTCGTTTCGCGAATTTATATGTGTCTGTTTATATATATATATATATATATATATATATATATATATATATATATATATATATATTTATTTTTTATATATATAAACAAATCCTTTACCGCTGCCACCAGTTGTAATAGCGCCGCTGCTAAATTTTTATGTTAGCGGATCGACCGAGCGGGGTCTTGGCGTTTACAACAATTAAAATTAAATAAAATACAAATATTCTGTCGCTCTGATATTTATTTGAATGATGTGCAACTCTTGGATGCTAAATTCTGACTAAACTTACTAACTATTACAAAAAATGATCTTATAACTAACTTAAATGCTATTGGTTAGAAGGTCTCCCTTAAATATTTGGTTTGACCAATGGTGAGTTGGTTAAAGAGAAAACTGACCTATTTAAAAAGGTAGTGAAATTCTTAGAATGGCAACAATTGGCCGTAAAAAACATATTTACACGGTACCAAATATTATTGGGGTCGTTCTTTATGAGGAGAAGAAAAAACATATCTTAAAAGGGTTTACAATAGTTAGTGACCTTGCCAGAAAATAAACGGGTACCATAATTAATAGGCGAAGGTTGACGGTCGATGTATTTATGGTTGGTAACTATATAACAAGTGTAACATACATAGATATTTAATATATTAAAGATGATATATATATATATATTTTATTTATTAATTTTTCTGCACCCGTAAAATTATTCATGAGCTGACTACAAAATATTTTGGCATAGTTAATATCTAACATTTTTATGTCTGTACCTACATATGTGTTCCCTTATTTTTATAATCAACTCCCCGTGCGATGACACTATTTTCTGAGAAATCCCAACTATTGTGAAAAGATTATTTCCAGAACTGTTACTGGTGCCCTACTATTTTTGTTTATAATTAAACAAATTTTTATTTCAACATACATATTTTATTCTCCCAAAATCAGAAAGAATTTTCTATATAACATGAAGTATGGAATACATAATGAATACATTGCAATCAATATCTTTGAAGCAATGACAAATACTGCTAGTGGTTTATATATTGACCAAGTCCTGACGGATATATTGAAGAAGAAGATTCGATTGTTGAAGTGAAATGCCTCACGAATAAATAAAAACATATCTTTGGAAGAAGCAGCGAAAAATAAAAATATATGTCTACAGTATGCCAATAACCAACTGTCATTAAATGACATCTGCAGTGTCATGCACCGAACTTTCGTATACGCATATGGGTTAAACCACATCAAAGTTTCATTATTTTTCTAATTTATAATATTTGTTCTGACCTTTGGAACACTTTTACGCTAAATATATTTCCTTAAATAAATATAAAATGTCAAACTTCAAATTATTTAAGTCTGTTTTGTTTTTTTTGATAAACAATTGACAGGAGCAGATGATACGATCAATCTAAAATTAAAAGTAATATGAAGATATTTCGAGAGCCATTTTCTTGATTCCGGAACCGTTTGGGAAAAGTTTCAAATAAAAGTTGTACAAAATGCTGATATCTATAATTTTTACTGTAACAATTTTTCTGTAACTGCAACCGTTTTTGAGTAATTGCAGAAAGTGCAAAAAATGACTCGAGTAAAGATGCACTTCCGGTCGGAATATTGGTTTCAAAAATAGAAGATTTTCCTGCCAGGCATAAATAAATCTTAAGTTTAAAATTTCATAAATTTCCCTTTTGCCGTTTAGGCTGCAGAGCGCTCACATACACACACACAAACAGACACAAACACACACAGACGGAAGTCATTCCTAAAACAATTGGAATCGATTCAGGGAATGTCAAAACGTATATTTCCGTTAAAATCTCGAGTTCGAAAATTTTCATGATTACAATACTTACTTATACTGCGTATAAGAAAGTAAAAACACATTATTTCTATCAGGTAATTAAGTTACTATTTACTTGTTTGAAAAAAAAGTAATATAAATAAATGTTTTTCTTCCTTTAGATACAAGGGCAGTTGCATATTTGTAAAAAGAAACATTTGTTTTTAATATTATTTGTGGGTGTGAACGAACCAATATTTATTCAGAAAATTAATAAAGAAGATGAATTTAGGGCGACAGATATGAAATCCAAATTAATAAATTTTTTTCATAACGGTATGTTACCGGAAATAATTTTATTCTTAAATGAAAAATAAAATGTTTTAAAAATAAAATTTGTTCTGTTCTATCTCCTCCAAAGATATGTTCTATATTTATAACTAAATAGTACTGAATTTAAATTGGACATCATACTCGGTGGCAGAAAACCCGTTACATTTTTTCACATCTTTACAATCTTTTGCCATTCAACTCTATCCTTGCACACTTCTTTCGCTTGATTCAAATTCATTTACTTATTCATACATGCTCTTATATTCCGCTCGCTCGCAACCTTCCTCTCACGCAACTCATTCTCTATCATGTTTATCCATTTACTCCGAGGATAGCATCGCATTGTTACACCATTCATCTCTACCACATAAATCACGTTTGTTAATTTTTAATTCGGAATTTATTCGATATGGCAATATAATCTCATTTTACTCGTAACTAATTTAGGTATATTCGCACATACACTCACGTATTCCGCTATCTGTCTCTCCTAGATACACTACAAATGTCTCTTAAATATTCATTTTCACAGCAGTTACACGCTTTTTATGATTGATTTGCCAAACCTAACATGCACTTGAATACGTCAAGGATAACAAGTACACCATTGTATACGCATAATCTTGTATAGGAGAAGTTTAAAAATATACATTTCTCTTAAATTCGGAAGAATTGTGTAACAACAAAAATTATACATATTCTCCAATACACGAAAAAGAAAGTAAGATTGTTTTTATCCCGGATTTCGTTCTAAAAATATCAAAAAAAAATTATTGATTCTAGTAGAAGTTGTTCGCAAAATGTATTACATTTTTTGTGCACTTTAAATAAAATCATTATAAATGAAAACTATCTTACTAGCTTCTTGATATTCTAAGGTTTCTTTTGGTGTATCGTACTATTTAGTCGATTTGATAAGAAATGAGATCCGTATGTTTCTAGTACATGCATGACGATGAGAATTGCGGAGTGAGATTAATTCAATAAGTGTAAAACTGATTTTTCTAAAAATTATTTAAAATCATCTATGGTTTGACCATAGTTTAAACATCAACTACCAATAAAAATTATGTCTCCATGTGATCCCAATTAATAATTACACATGCCAGAAAACAATGAAAATCGCCGTTTTTGGTGTCGCCGGCCTTTAAGTTCTGCCGATAGATTGTATTGCCCGACAGTGATTGAAATATTTTAATTCAGCATCACACTTTACACCCGGAGAATATTCCCGGTTGGAGCAATGATACCACCGAGAATATTCCACAATCAAAAAAAATCCCGGAAGTTCCCAAAATTTTAAATATTCTAATATTCCCAGTTTTCGGACACTTATGGGTGCCTCAGGAACTTTCCGGGAATATTCCCTTTTTGAGGCAGTTTTTCACGAGGAATATACCTTATGGCACATTGCTAATATTGGGGCTAACTATTGGCTCAAGAGCCTAATATTTGCTGTTCGTAGACCTTTATGTGTAGTTTATAACTGTTTACTTTTGAGGTAGCGCATTTCATTTTATTTCCTTCTAGAAAAACTTTGGTTTCTTCGTAGACTTTATAAATGTTATCTTTGTGTGTTTCAATATAGCTATCCGCTATTATTTCGGGTGATATTTCTTCATAAGATTCGCTAAAATGACTGAAAAGCATATCGTCCGGTGAAAGTTTAGTTACGGAATGAATACTTTGGTTATAAGCTTGCAGAGCGTATCGAACTTTGTTATTGGTGCCTAAATCGTTAAAATCTTTATTTTGCTCTAAGATTCTCATGTGTTCTATGATGGTGGAATGAAATCTTTCAATGTTACCATTACTTTTAGGGTTGTATACGAATTTTCTTTGCTCATAGAATATTATAAATTAGTGGAATTGTTAACCGTTATCTGAAATAAATAATCTAGTGAATCCGAAAATAGCAAAATTTTTGGACTATAGTTAAGGTATTGATTTCGGGAAAATGATAAATTTGGGCATGCTTAGAAAAACTATCAATTATCGTTAAAAAATTTAGTTTCCTTAAGGATAATATATCTATTTGAATTACTTCTAGTGGTTTTGATGCTGTGGGTGTTTTCAGTATAGGAATTTTAGTTGGATTATCTCACAGTTATTTATAAAATTTGAAATAGATATTTGCATATTAGGCCCAATAGTATTTCTGTTTTAATTTTTGTGGGTTTCTACTATACCTCTATGGTTCGTTTTACCAAGTTGATAGTTTTGAATTAATTCTATTTGTTCATCAGATAATTCGATATCTTCTATTTGCGATTGGCAGCTAAATAATTTATAGATTCCAGGTTGAGAATGTACACGCAATTGGGAATTTAATGTGTTTTGAAAATGTTCAGGTACTATATAATGATATTTAATGCCCGGTACACAATATTCTTTTATGACATGTAATAAAGCGTTTTCGCAGCCATTTTTATTAAGCTTAAATAGTTTTTTGATTTCTATGCTGTTTTTTGAATTCGTTTCTTTGAAGATTATCTGATTTTTGCCAAAATTTATAGGGATTTCTTCATAATGAGTCCGTTTATCGGTGACTCATCGTCAGAGTGTTGTGTGCAGCTATCGGTGTCTTTTTCAGCGATAACAGAATTTGCATAATTTTGGATGGTGTCTGGAGTGAAATAATTTATTTGTATATTGGTATTTTGAAAGGTTTGTGTTAGTAAACTTACTATGTCGTACCAATTCTGTTTATCTAATTTAGACATATTGAAAGAATTAATATTATTTTGAAGTAAATATTCTCTTAATTGCTTCAGGCAAGTTTCTATATCTCTTAAATTTGCTATGTCGTAATAATAATTTTTTGTTATTAAATGAATAATCGATTTTGGTGACATTTGAATAGCTATTTTTCCTTGAAATTTAATTTTGTCTAAGTTAATTGTTATTTTGAATATTTCATTATTTTGTTTGGCAAAACCCTGGCTCATTTTAAAGTCTTTAGATATACAGTGTGTTATGAGTTCTGAGTGATCAAAAATGTTTGTGTTTAAGTAATTTATTGCAAAATATTGGGGAATCCTGGACACGTATTCCGCGACATAATTTTGTTTACCGTTTTGGTATTCGATATCATAGTTATATTCGCATAACTTAAGTTTCCATTTTATTAATTTTTGATTGGGTTCTTTCAAACTATTCAGCCAAATTAAGGGTTTATGGTCGGTTATTAATTCGAATTTGTTTCCGTATAGGTACGGGTGGAAATGTTTAATAGACCAAATTATCGGCAGTAGTTCTTTTTCAGGGGTGGAATAGTTAATTTCGTGTTCGTTGAGCGTCCTATTTGCGTCTGCATCTTTTCCTTCAATATTTTGTGAAAGCACTGCGCCTAATGCAGTGTTCGAAGCGTCGGTGGGTAATCTATATTGTTTGGAAAAGTTTGGGTATTGTAGTATTGGTGAATTTGAGAGTAGCAATTTACATTTTTGAAAGCATGAAATATATTCTTTATCCTCAATGTTAATTTTGACAATTTTCTTAAAACATCTAGTGAGAAGTTTTGTTAATTTAGCGAAGTCTTTGATGAATCTTCGATAAGAAACAAGTGGACCAAGAAGTGATTTAATTTCTTTGGGTGATTTTGTTATTGGAAATTTTATTTTAGTTTCAATTTTATTATGGTTTGGTTTTATACCTTCGGTGGTGATTAAATGGCCAAGGTAAGCGACTTCTTTCCGTAGAAATTCGCTTTTTTCTAGTTGTATCTTTAGGTTAGCTTCCCTTAATCTTTGAAAAATGGTTTTAATGTTTTGTATGTGTTCTTGAAAGGAGGTTCCTAATATAATAATGTCATCTAGGTAGACAAAAATTATTTTATTTATTAGATCTTTGAGCACGAAGTTCATTAGCCTTTGAAATGAACTTGGGGCATTTTTCAACCCAAAAGGCATTCTGAGGAATTCAAAATGACCCTGGTCTGTGGAGAAGGCTGTTTTCTCTATAGAACCGTGATCCATTTCTATCTGGTGAAAACCGCTGATTAGGTCAATAGGCGTAAAATAGTTCGCTTTCCTAGTTTGTTAAGAATTTCTGTTATATCAGGGATTGGAAATTTGTCATCTATTGTTTTGGAGTTTAATTTCCTATAATCTATCACCACTTTAAATTTTTCATTTCCTGAGGCGTCTTGCTTTTTGGGTACAATCTAAATTGGACTATTCCAAGGTGAATATGAATGTCAAATTATTTTGTCATCTAGCAATTTATTAATTTGAGAATTTACTTCATCCTTATAAATTATAGGGTATTTATAAGATCTTAGATATACGGGTGTTTTGTCTAATGTATTAATTTTATGTTTGATTTGGTTAGTGAAGATGAGATTTTGATTTTCGGAAATAGTTAAATCTTGAAATTCTTTTATCAATTTCTTTAAGTGGTTAATTTCTATATCGTTTAGATGTTCTGTTCAGAGATTAAGATTATCGCCAATTTCGTGAAAATTGAATTCCAAATTATTTTGGTGGAAATAACTAAATTTGAACTTATGTTTATTTAATAATCTAATCGTTTCATTAGGGTAGTCTGTGATTGCTCGTAATAATCTTAAACCAGAGTTACCTATTACAAAATTGAAATCTTTGTGAAATTCATAAATGTGACATTTTAATTTATATTAAATCGTTCTGCAAAAGCATTATAACTTCCATGAGAGATGGCATTGGCTGTTTGAATTTGAAAATATTCGGGATATATTATGATTTTTTTTTTTTTCGTTTACATTTTTTTGGCTTATAAAATTTTCAGATGATCCGGTGTCTATTAAAATTCGGCAATTTTTATATTGAATGAATGGTAGTTTTGAGGTTTAGTTGGCTAAGGATTTAAATTTTCTTGCGGGAGTATGCAAAAATTTTCATTGTCAATATATGGTTCTGTATATTCAAAATTTTCGTTATCTGTTTGTTCAGCGCTTTCTAAGTCAATTTCGCCCACCCCTTTCTCATCCTTACCCTAAACGTCTATTTGGCAAGAACCCGAGTATATAAGAGGAGTGACCACCCCGGCCACCCTCTTTCAACGTCAAAGCACAATATCATGCATTTTCCATGACAAATTGCAATACAATAATATAACAAAATATATACCTGATGTATTTGGATGATGTTCTGGCATCGCACTAGTAATTGCTTTAAATGCCTCGGAAATTGCATTTTTTATTAAAATGTTTCGGATGTTGTTTATCATACAGCACCGTGAATATTTCATACACTTGAATTAGGAGAAACCTTTCCTCTCTCGACCAATAAGCCAATGTATAAATTTATGGGAAATTTAAAATATCATATAAATGATTAATATTTCATTCAAAATTAATATTTACCTTCTTTTTATTTTTTGGTATCGACCTCATAATTGGTAACCAAACACAATTTTATATTCGGTCTTGCTCGTTTGAAATGTTTTGAGAAACTTAATTCGAATCAAGCATCCACCGGAAAAATTGGGATTTTCGGGGGTGCAGACCCCTCAAAAAGGTCAACATTTTTGACATGATCGGTGTTAAAGTAATTAGTCATAAAGAGTAATAAGCATGGGACTACTATTGAAATAAATAGTTTTCAGATACGGTTGTGAGGTTTATTATATTACGATAAAACGAATTTGAACGTTTGAACACGCACATTTATTTAAATTTTATGAGCTAGCATAATATATTTAAAAAAAACATGTTGACGGGAACATAAAATATTTTTCTCATGTTAGAGTTTTGAACATGCAGAATATTCGCGGGTGCGCCATGTCACTTGAAACCGATCTCTGATTGGTTGTAGCCGAAAGTAGAGGAAACAGATTTGCAATTTTTAGAACATATTCTTAATTTAAAGACTTGCAGAGATAACCTCTAAATGACATTGAAATTTATGATACAGAATTACGAGTTGTAATTTGCTGACATATCTTAAAACTTCTTCGTGAGGACAAGGCTTTAGTAAAACAGAAGCAAAATAATGGGAACGTGAATTCCCATAGAAACCAAGGCCAGCACTGAAATACTTTCTAAATCTATTTTTAACAGAGAGACAGAGATCACCAACCAAATCTATTACACACTAACTAAATCTTTACGTCCCACTTTCAATTTTATAGGAATCACTTCTATAAAATACTTAATTATTTTGTTAATTGTTTATATTGCCTTATATATTGAAATTTTTATAAATATTATGCTCGAACTTGCACTTGCATTACATCCAAACATAAGATAATTTGTTAAAGTATATTTTGTTAGGAGCACATAAATCGTTTCATTTTTACGATTGTTTTCAAATTATACCAAATTGTGTCTTCACGGATAGTGTCATATAACTTTTATTAAAATCAATCTCATGAATGCATATTTAGTTTTTAAGAAAGGTTCTATAATCAAATATTTTGACATATAGTTAAAAAATGACTAAAACTTAATTGACGATTTGATTTCCGGAATGAAATATATGATGGTGTTTCAATTATATTTGTCAGATAAAGAGCAATATCAAACATACAAATAATCTATATTTTAAAAAGGTATATATAATATTTAGAAATAAATTACAATAATGTACCATTATGCGATCGAATTTAACAGAAAATAATTTGCCGGAAACAGCGAGTGAGGAGACCTGAAAAAAAGAAGAGAATATTGCGTTACTATAATATCAGCGGCATAAATACAAATGATATTACTTATTGATCGCATTCTGTACAACTAACATATAACTATAAACATACAATATGAAAAGTTTCGCGGTGGTTCTTTTCATTATTTCATTTGTTTGCGTTATCAAGGTATTTTTTTTTTAATTGTTTATGTAATTGATCTATTCGAATATATTTGATTTGTAAATATAAAAACTTAATGTAAAATTATGTGGAATGAACATTGTTACTTGAGAATTTGTGCATATTATAGAGTTTTTTAATGATATTTATAAAGATTAATGAACTATCACGTTCGCTGTTTGTTTGTAGAATAAAGTAAAATTTTCTTGTCGATTCAAACAAGCACAACTGCCAAGTACTGTCTGCACCGACTCAGACAATTTCATTCGCTTGCTTATCATAGTAAAACACATCGGTTCCTGTGCAGAATAACCAATTATTTATCGTCATGAAACACATTTAATAACCTCCCAATTGAGAATCAAGTCAATATAAAATGATAGATAATTTTGAACTTATGTAAATATAAATACATTATGTGGAATGAATATTTTTACTTCAAAATTATGACTTGAGAATTTGTGCATATTATAGTGTTTTTTAATGATAATTGGGAATCAAATCAATATAAAACGATAGTGTTAAATAATTTTTTAATTTTGAGTTTATGACAGATTTAGTGCTATTGAAACTTTTATATGTGCAAGCAGGATGGACCGGACCAAAGTATGACGAATTCAAACAGATATTGGAAGATTGCAAAACTGAGTCTAATGCTTCTGATGGTAATCTGTAGAAACTTAATGATTTACGCACACTTTCATATAAATTGATTAGTAACTCACAATTCTTATTCTGCAAATAAATAGATGATGTTCAAGAAGTGCTGCAAACACATCAAGCTACTAGCAAAGCTGGTCAATGCTTGATGGGATGTATTCAGATGAAAACTGGACTTGTAAGTTATTTATTCTCTGCATTATAGAATAATAAATTTTTGAATTTTGGTATCATAAACATTGATGAATGCAGATTTCACTATGGACATAAAAAAAGCCAGTTATACAATTTCCATTTATAATTGTAATAAAAAAATGTTTTATTGTTCTTAAGTACATTCAAATGGTTCTGACTATTACAGAAGTTAAATCTCTACTGTAACTAAAAGTATAATATTTCTATTTGTTAAATCAGAATGATTACATAGTGTTTTGTTATCGTTAAACAAGGTCTCTTCATCTCTTCATCGGGAAGATTCAATCTGGATTACGGGGTTGGAATCGGTGTTTCCAGTTCTGTAGATTTTTCTTTTTTTGATTTATGGACTTTTCTTCTTACGTATAATACGGATAGAATAATTCCTGGAATTATTATAATGCCATATAATATTATGATATTATAATTATTGTTGTAAATTTTGAACGGTTCGATGTCTTGATATTTATTGATCAGCAACTTGAGTTCTTGAATTGTGTTAAGTTCGATAGAGATTTTCGGTAATTTTGTTGTATCGAATTGAATTTTGAAGTCTTCCATTATGATTGGTTTTCCGTAGGTTTTGTCTTGGAATGTTATGCGTTTATTTTGTTTGAACATTGATAATTAGTGCCTTTTTTACATGCGGCGTTCAGAGATTTGATTTGATTGTTATTTGTTTTTATAAAGTAGCCTTTACTAGGAATGATAGTTAAGTATTTAGACTGATATTTTGTGGGGATGGACACAAGGTGGTAGAGTTGAAAATCAGTTTCATAATTAATTAGGATCTCTAAAAAATAAATTATTTTATCTGATTGGATTTCACAGTTAACAGTGATTAATTTTTCAAGTTCGTACATATTTTCAAGGGTTGGTTCTACAGGGAATTCGTTTTTGTAATGTTTCAAAATTCTGTTTAATTCTTCATAAAGGTCGTGAGTTTTAATAAAGCTTGGGTGGAGAACGTGCAATTTGCAAAAAGTCAGTGAGTTTTCTATATCTTGTAATATGTTTAAGATTATATTAAATAGTGTAGATAGTTGGTAATAAATATCTTTTTTTCCCTCTCTTTACTGGGTCTTATTAGTAATCAGTTCGCTAGAACTATAAACTAATTTGTTGATGACGCATTTAACATGAGAGAGTTAACACCCAGCGGTGTTACTCACTGTACTTGTTTAAATTTTTCACTCACGCAATGCACTATTACACTTAGTTTGCCAGGTCTAGAACGTGGCGTTTTTTGAGCCTGTAGGTGGTTTCACTATTGTCGAGCAAATTCACTGCAAGTGAGTTTGGGTGGTGTTCTAGTCGTAGTTGGTATTTAGCACTGAATCGTTTGATTTCTTCTTTAACCGTTGGCATCTTTAGGTCGTGGTGAAGAGTCTCATTAGTAACGTACTATGGGGCGTTTGCAATCATGCGCAGAGTAGTTGATTGGAACCGCTGTAATACTGCAGTGGAAGATTTGCTGGCTATACCCCATAATTGGATCCCGTATGTCCAAATGGGTTTTAGAATAACTTTATAGAGCAGCAGTTTGTTTTCCATTAATAGTTACGATTTCATGCCTATGAGCAAGCACATTTGTTTTCTTTTGATGCCGAGTTGTTTTCTTTGGGCCTCTAAGTGGTTGCGCCACGTTAGTCGTCGGTCTAGTGTCATTCCTAGATATTTCGCTGCCTCGACATGGGGTAGTCTTGCGCCGTTGAGATTGACTGCTGGACATGTTTGTCTGTTTAATGTAAATGTTACTTGATTTGATTTATTTGCGTTTAATTGAATTCTCCACTTTTGGCACCAGTCGTGAACTAGGTTGAGATTATCTTGTAGATGTTCTGATGCTGCATTTGGATCGCTATTAACAGATAAAATGCCGGTATCGTCCGAAAATGTCGCTATTGTTGTTCTGGCGCTTGTTGGTAGGTCGGCTGTGAATATAGTGTACATCATTGGCCCCAGGACGCTGCCCTGTGGTACGCCGGATTTGACGGTGCACAGTTTGGTATGATCGCCTTGAAATTTTACTAAGAAATATCTATCAGACAGGTAGGATTTCAAGATGTTGAATATTTTTGATGTCATGATGTTTTTCAGTTTGAAGAAAAGACCGTCATGCCAGACATTATCGAATGCTTGGCTGACATCGAGGAATGTAGCCGAGCAGTATTCTTTATTTTCGAGATAGTTTCTGATGACGTTTGTTACTCTATGGACTTGTTCAATTGTGACATGGTGGTTTCTGAAACCAAATTGGTGGTCTGGAATAATATTCTTTCCTATTAAGATTGGTTTGATTCGTTTAAGTAACATTTTCTCGAATAATTTGGAGGTAATTGAGAGTAGACTAATTGGTCTGTATGAGGCCGGTTCTCTTGGGTCTTTGCCTGGTTTAGGTATTACTACTAATTCGGTGACTTTCCATTGGGCGGGAAAGTGTCCGATTCTTAGAATTGCATTAAAGATTGCAGTGAGCATCATCAGTCCCTTCTTTGGCAGTTCTATTAATGTGCGAACTGTTATAAGGCCGAACCCTGGGGCTATCTTTTCTTTAAATTCTTTTTGAATGCAAAGTAAGATTTCTTTAGCAGCAAAGGCCTTTATTGGTGTTGATTGTTGCCCAGGCTCCTCGAGAAAGTTTGAGATGATTCTTTTGTTAGCAATGTTACCTGGTGGGAATGGTTGGTAAACGTTTTGCAGATGTTCTGCAAAAGTTTCTGCTTTTTCTTTAGGGCTACGGGCCCAGTTTCCGTCTGATTTTCTGATTGGAGGAACCGATGTTTTGGGTCTTTTAAGCCGCCTCGTTGCCTTCCATAGTGAGAGTATGTTGTTGCTGTAGATGTTAAGTTTTTCACATATTCCTCAAAATGTGAATTTTTTAATTCCTGGAGCGCGTCTTTTAATTCTCTATTGGCCTTATTAAGTCTGGTCTTATCTGCGGGCTGGCGAGAATTTTGCCATTTTCTTCTGGTTTTCCTCTTGATTGCTATCAGTTCTTTGATTTGCATTCGTGTAATTTCAAATTGTTTTTCTCGTGGTTTTGTTTTTGGAGTTGCTGACTATGCTGCTTTCTGAATTAGACTGGCAAAATCTATTTCGTCGGGTGATTTTAGTGGGATGTTGAGAAAAATATTTTCTTCTATTATTTTTATAAATTATTTCCAGTTGGTATTATAATTGTGCAGCTTAGGTGGTTTCTGGATGATAGTAGATGAGGAGATGACCATGGCAATAATTGGGGAATGATCAGAGCTTAAGTCCAGACTTGAAGATACTTTCATATGATTATCTGGTATTCCTTTTGTTATGAAGAAGTCCACAAGATCGGGTATTTTGCATCTGTCAGTTGGCCAGTAATTTGGTTCGCCGGTAGAGAGGTAGTTATGGTTATTTTCGTTAGTGGTTTTGTTGTTTCCTTCCTTTTGGATTGGTTAGTCTTGAGCCCCAATTCGGGTGTTTCGCATTATAGTCTCCTCCCGCCAGAAATCTCTGCCCCAGTGTTTGGAAGTATTCTTTATATTCGTCGTCGGTTAGGTTGTGTCTTGGTGAACAGTATATTGCCGCTATTGTCATCGGTCCAATCCAGGTTTCGACTGTGATGGCGGTCGATTGAATTTTTTCCGTTTGAAATTGCATCATTTCGTAGTGAGGAAGGTTATTCCTTACTATAATTGCGGATGCTCCATGTGCAGTTCCATCTGGATGTTTTGTATCATATATTGAGTAATGAGGAATTTTTAAATAACTTCTCTCTGTGTAATGTGTTTCGGATATTAGCATTATGTCTATTTCGTTTGTATTTATAAATGCGCGAATATCATGGTTATGATTAGCCAAGCCGTTTGCGTTCCATGCTGCGAGTTTCAGGAAGTGTGTTATTATTTTTATTTATTGATAACTGTCGACAACAAGTTCATTTGTTCGGATTGTTGCTTCATGAAGGCTCGCATTACTGTGATCATGAGATTCATCGTTTCATTTAGGTTGTTTGATGTGCTGTTTTCTATTGTTTGGTTTTTTTCGCGGTTACTTGCTGCATTTGCGTAGGAGAATCCCGGTTGAAGCGCGCATGTGGGTGTAATTGGTGCAGGCTCGTTTTCCTTTTCGGCTGCTTGCGTTGTTTCTTTGTTCCGGTTTTTGTTTCGAAACGGGGCAAATTTTCGTTCCCGTATATCTTAATATACTTGGCAGCCCTTGTAGTTCGCTGGATGGCTCCCTTCACATGTATTCCTGTGAAAGTCTCGCTACATTTTATGCACATGAATGGTCGGAAACAGTAAAATTTGGAATGCCCGTATCTTTGGCAGCGTTTGCATCGAATAATTTCTCTTTTGACGTGTGGGGGTTCAAATTGTATAATTGCGTTACCTAGTTTCTTGATTTCGTAGATATCTTTGTTATTTTTGCCTGGTTCTTTGTCGATGTAATATAATGATAGGGGTTGCTTGGTGCCGCTATTCCATCTGTACATATGCTTGATTTCTGAATAGGGCGATTTGTTAAATATGGCCTGCTATTAGTCAAGGTCTGGCTTTTTCTTCTAATTATTGGTTGATACTGTTTTTGTGGTCTTGGGTATTCGTCAGAGCGGTTGCTGGTCTACTTTGTGGTGGTGTCAATGTCGGGGTACTTGATGAGCTTGCATCTTGTATGAATGTGGTTGGTTGTATGAATATCTGAGATCTCTCAATTTGAGACATTTGTTCGATGGATTGTTGATTTATTGTTTGTATTATTTGGGCCGCTGCAGAGTGTACGCCGCTGGGTTGGTTCATGTTGAGTCCGAGTGTGGATACGCCACACCCGTACTGGTTCGTTCTTTTCGGCAGCTACAATCGTAGCCTCGCTTTTCAAAGTTTTGATTCACTATTTTCACAGCTATCACGTCTTTGCACTACGATGATCACGCGAATTACGCGAACACTTTGTAGGGGACACAAAATTTTTTGAATATTTGATTGAATAACATACGCTAGAAAAATTTTTTAAGAAACACGTCCGTTCTCTATGAACGCTCGCACGGTTGGAAAATGAAATATCTTTTGCGAATAGAATATCTTGCATTTTAATTTCATTCTTCACGAATTGTGCTAGTTGCATAATTCTTGATTTTAGAACAAGTTCAGTGTGTCTAATTGTTACTATGGTCTGGTTGAATTCGTTGATTAATTTATTGTTAGTGGTATATTGATATTTTAACTGATCATTTATTTTATGTTGATTCTTTTGTAGTTGGCTTAAAATAATGTCGTATCTTTTCTCGTCTTCGGCGTCTAGATTGCTGGTGATAGCTTTAATTATGGATCCTAATCTGTTTACTAGGCCTCTTTTATTTCAATGTTTTTTCGAATGGGTCGTTATATGATTTATTTTGTTACTGATTGAGTATATAACGTATTTAATTATTTTGTCGTTGTTTTGCAGTTCTCTTTGAATAGTTTGGTTGTTGGCGGTTGCTAGTTTGAGGTTATTGTATTGGTCATTTAAGTTATTGTATTCTTTAAATAATATTTGCAAGTCATAAAAATGAAGAAACGTATGTTTTCTTCTTTGTAATATGGCAGGTCCTAGTTTAATTGTCAATAGTCCAGGGTTGTGTGTAATGTTCCTGATACGTATTCCGTAGATGTGGATGGAATAGAGGGATCTGTAAAAGTTGAAGTTTTGTGAGCAATTTCTCTGGGTCTGTATTAGATAAGTGTATTTTAGATTGTTTTTTACTTTTAGGGTCTGGTTCTATAATTGCGGTTTTTAATTTCAAATTTAACTTTTTTATTTTTTCTTTTCTAAAGTTTTCGTTTTTCGTTTTGTTAACGTTTTGTTTATTTTGTACATAAATGGTTTCCGGTATTTCTAATAAATTTTCGCGATTTTCATTTAGTTTATTTATTATTTAATTTTCCTGTTTTGTAGCTGTTCGTTAATATTTTGGTACATTATTTTCGTTTTTTCTTTATGATTTTGTATGTAGTCTTGCTTGACATGTTTTTCTAATTCTACATTGAGTGGTGAATTTGTGTCTAAATGTCCTGTGCTTATTTCGATAGGCTTTAAGTTTGTGGACGTAAGATTGGTATTATTATATGCTAATAATGCATAGTAAATTTAATTTTTTATTGGTTCACTTTTAAATTTATCCTGCACATTAAATAAACGGATGTGTTCACTTAATGTGGAGTGAAACATTTCTACAACTCCATTTGAGTCGGGGTGTTGTGAGCAAGTAAAGTCTATGTCAATTTTATGTAAATTTAATAGTTCCTATTTTATAATATTTTTAAATTCTAAGCCGTTATCTGAGATTATTGATTTTAGTATTCCATGGTGTGAGAAATATTTCTTTAGCTTGTTTGTTATTTCTAAAGCGTTTGTAGATTCAACTTTATATGCTTGAGCATATTTTGAGATAGCAATGACTATTGTTAGGAATTTACACTTTTCTAATGTTAAAATATAGATGTGAATTATTTTGAATGGTTTTTTATGGGTTGGTATTATATTAAATTTTGGTTTTAACGGATTGCGTTCATATTTGGCTACTAAACATATTTCGCACTGATTAATGTAATCTTGGATAGTTTTAAGTTGATTTGGCCAGTAATATAATTTTTACTTTCTTATACGCAGTATAAGTAAGTATTGTAATCATGAAAAATTTCGAAATCGAGATTTTAACGGAAATATACGTTTTGACCTTCCCTGAATCGATTCCGACTATTTTTGGAATGACGTCCGTCTGTGTGTGTGTGTCTGTGAGTATGTGTGTGTGTATGTGAGCGCTCTACAGCCTAAACGGCTAAAGGAAAAATTATGAAATTTTAAACTTAAGATTTGTATGTGCCTGGCACGAAAACCTACTATTTTTGAAAACCATATTCCGACCGGAAGTGCATGTTTACCCTAGTCATTTTTGGCAGTTTTTGCAATTACTCAAAAATGGTTACAGTTACGGAAAATTTTTGTGAACAAAAATTAGTGATATTTATATTTAGCACAACTTTTGTGTCAATCTTTATTCCAAAAAAAGTACTGGTTTCAAAATTAATTTCTGCTTATTATATATATTGTTACATAAATCGTATAATCTGCGCCTGTCAATTGTTTAATAAAATAGACTTAAATAATTTGAAGTTTGACATTTAATATTTATTCTAAGAAACATATTTAGTGTAAAAGCGATCTAAAGGTTAGAACAAATATTATAAATTAAAAAAATAATGTAACTACGATATGGTTTAACCCATATGCGGATAAGAAAGTACGGTGCATGACACTGCAGATATTTTAATCGGATTCGGATTCGCGTGTGCCACGGTGGTTAGTTTTTCCTTCGTGGTAGTTTTTTATTGTGTTTAATATTTCGTCTTCTGCTTCTACGTCTATCAGTTTATTAGTACATTTAATAAATTTAATATCGGAATTTTTAAAATGGCTTTGTAAGACGTTACTTAGTTTTTCGTAAACTGGTTATTCAAAGTATAAATAATATTTTACTTTCGGTATGATATATTCCTTTATAAATTCGATGACGTCTTTTTCGAATTCATTTTGAGATAATTTAATGTGTATTCTTACTTTATCAGCGTGTAATTTGGAGATATTTGGCTTTGAGGGTTAATGTAATACTTCGGTAATTATTATTTGATTTTTGCCTATATTTACGGGTGCTTCACTGACAGCTATTCCAAATATAGGGTCTTCTGAATTTGAGTGAACAGTGTTAACTGTGTCTGATTTATGTCAGATATCTGGTTTAACAATCATGGATTGTGATTCGTTTGCTGGTCGGGAAGTGTCATTGAAATTTTGCATATAATTAAAGAAGTTGTTTGTGCCTAGGTCTGTCGAATTAACATTTATTTCAATTCGAGAGAGTGCATCCGCGTTTTTTTTTTAAATATCCTTTTTATATACTATTTCAAAATCAAATTCTTCTAATTTGAGCCGCCATCTTACTAATTTAGAATTTGGTTCTTTAAGAGAGAATAACCATTGCAAAGGTTTGTGGTCTGTTATAATTTTGAATTTTCTGCCGAAAAGGTATGGCCTAAAGTATTTGGTTGCCCATACTATTGCGAGTAACTCTTTTTCTATGGTAGAATAATTTTGTTCTGAATCATTTAAGGTTCTGCTGAAGTAGGCAATGGGTAAATCAGATCCGATTTTTCCTTGCGATAATATGGCACTAATTGCAAAGTTGCTTGCATCTGTTTTTAAGTTAAAGGGTTGATTAAAGTCAGGGTATTGTAATATTGGTATGTTTATAAAAAGGTTTTTACAAATATTAAAACAGTTTACGTAATTAGGATCGTTTGGTTTTATGTCAACATTTTTCTTTAAACACTTAGTCATTGGTTAGGTTATTTTTGCGAAGTCTTTGATAAATTTCTATAATAACCTAATAGTCCTAAAAATCCTTTGATTTGTTTTGTCGTTTTCGGGAGAGGATAATTTTTTATGGCTTTAATTTTGTCAGGGTTAGGCTTTACGCCTTCCGGTGTTACGATATGGCCAAGATATGCATCTTCTTTACGAAGGAACTCTGATTTATCAAGCTGAATTTTTAAATTTGCCTTTTTTAATCTATCAAATACATTTTTTAAACGGTCTATGTGTTCTTGGAGACTAGTGCTAAATATGATGACATCATCGAGGTAAACAAGACAGATTTCGTTTTGTAATCATTTTAAAGCATTATCCATAACACGTTGAAATGTTGCGGGCGCGTTTTTAAGAACGAATGGCATTCGCGAGAATTCATAATTACCGTTCTCTGTATTAAACGCAGTTTTTGGGATATCGTCTTTGTTAATCTCAATTTGATGAAATCCGGATGCTAGGTCGAGAGTAGTAAAATAGAGACATCTACCGAGTTGGTCTAATAGTTCGTTTATATTTGGTATAGGATATTTATCGTCTATTGTTTTCTCGTTTAATTTCCTATAGTCTATAACGATTCTCCACTTTATCTCGCCTGATGCGTCTAGTTTTTTTGGTACGATCCAAACGTGGGACGACCAGGGTGAATGAGAGGGTCTAATAATTTTTTGGTCTAACATTTTTGTGAACTGTGTTCGAACTTCTTTTCTATGAATCTCGGGGTTTCGGTATGTTTTGCTATAGATCGGTATTTCATCTTTTGTGCGATTATGCTGTTTAATTTCGTTATTAAAAGACAATGGCTTGTCTTTTGAATTAAAAATATCAGTGAATTGATTTATTAATTTAGTTATAGCTATTTTTTCCTTTTTGTTCATGTGATCGGTACGAATTTGGGATATGCCGAAGTTAATGTTTTGTTTTTTGATTTTCAAATTTTCGGTGTCTATTTCGTTGTTGTTTAGGGGTTAGGTAGGTAGGTAGGATTAAAATTTAAAGGCGTATAAGCCTCTTGGGCTATTCACGCCATAAACTATATTAAGAAATAAACTTACATTTTAATTATATATTGTGTAAAAATAAAATCATAAACTTAAAATCTATTAAATGTAAAATATTAATAAAGAGGATTCAAAAATTATATATAAATAAACGAAATGTACAGGTTTAAAATTGTAAATATAAAATGATATTGTAAAAGATTATTGAGTGCTAAAAAATAAAATACGTGTATATATAAAATTAAAGACAAAGCTAGCACTTTTAAATTAAGGCAAATAGACCTGTATTCCTGAGGAACAGGACGACCCTGTCAATGAGTGTCGAATGGTCACCAAGGGCCACCGACAGATCAAGTGACTCCAATAAAACGTGCGCCACTGTCAAAGCAGTGTCTCACGTTTCGCACATCGGAGCCTCCTCACGGCGCAGAAGATGACCATGCGTCCACCAGGTGTGCCCTATTCGGAGTCTCGCCACAGCGACCTCCTTCTTTCGGGATGCCCTACGGGAAGAATCCCATGGCCTTACGTTGTGCTTAACATTTTTAAGCTTGTTGGAAACTATATGACTCCACCTTTCCTGCCACTAATCCATGATCAGATGCTTAAAATAACCTTTGAGGTCATCAGCAAGCACCCGATCACAATCAATGGTGGCCTCGGACAAAACTCGCTTAGCTGCTGCATCAGCTGCTTCATTCCCGCGAATACCAACATGACTTGGTACCCAAATAAAGCGCACGATAGACCCTTTTGACGATAGTGTCATCAAGGTTGCTTGTATCTGCTGCAAGAGAGGATGTTTAGGGTACAAAGAATCAATCGCTTTCAAAGCGCTCATTGAGTCTGACACAATAACATAAGAATTACGTGCGAGTCTGCAAATATAGAGAAGTGCTTGGTAGAGTGCATACAGCTCTGCCGTGTATACGGACGAGAGTTTGTGAAGACGAAACTAACATGTCCCTCTTGCCGATATATAAGCATATGCAGCCCTGTCGTTGCTCTTCGAACCGTCGGTGTAAATGCGAATCCATTGCCGATAGTTGGCAATGATTCGAGCAAACTCACGTTGTAACAGATTGGGTGGAGTAGAGGATCGATTTAGCTTTGAAAGCGCATAGTTGGTATTCGGACGGGAGAATGTCCAAGGAGGAAAGGGGCTGAAAGAAGTGTCTGGGGTTGAAGGAAGTTCAAAATTAACTTCTCCAAAAGTATTGCGAGATCTGATAGTAAAGGAACCCACCGAACGAGCCCTTTTGTCATAAATCTCCGCAAACTGTTGACCAAAGACAGTGTCAAAAACCAGGTGATATGGTTTCGACTTCATGGCTGCCGTGTAGTTCATGGTCAAAGGGCTGCGACGAGCATACAGAGAAGGTTCGCCATCTTCGCACAGTACACTTGGTATTGGGCTGGTGCGAAAAGCACCAGTAGCTACACGAATACCAGTATGGTGTATCGTATCAATGGTTTTGATAACGGATGGCCTGGCAGAAGCGTAAGCGATACCGCCGTAGTCCAGCTTAGAACGTATCAAAGCCCGATACAGGCGCAGCATAGAAATTCTATCGGCACCCCACGGTTTGGAAGAAAGAACTCGCAACAAATTTAGAGAAAGCCGACATTTTGCCTTCAAAGCCACAAGATGGGCACGCCAGTTAAGCGTCTTGTCAAATAGAAGACCAAGAAAACGGACAGTTTCCACAAATGGAAGATCAGTACCGTTGAGAGAGAGAACAGGATCTAAGTGAAGGTGACGGCGTTGACAGAAGTGAATGCACTCTGTCTTGGCTACAGAAAATACAAAACCTTGCTCAGTAGCCCAAGGATGAAGACGATTGATTTGTAACTGCAGCTGACGCTCTATGGAAGCCATATTGCAAGACCTGCAGAAAATCGTCAAGTCGTCCACGTACAACGATCCCAGGACAGGTGAATGAATTCACTGAGCAACACCGTTGATGGCCACAGCAAACAACGTGACACTCAAAATAGATCCTTGCGGTACTCCGTTTTCTTGAGTAAAAATGTTGGAGAGGTCATTTCCCACACGAACTTGAAACTTCCTTAAGGAAAGAAAGCTTTCTAGAAATATAAGAAGATTACCTCTCAAGCCCCAGGAGTGTAAAGTGCGCATAATACCAAAACGCCAAGTGGTATCATAGGCCCGGGCAATATCAAAGAACACAGCTACCATATGTTTCTTGTTGAGAAAAGCATCCCGGATGGTTGATTCAAGTCTTACCAGGTGGTCTGCAGTGGAACGGTAACGGCGGAAGCCGCACTGGATGTTATCCAACAGGTTGTTTGATTCCAGGAACCACACAAGACGCCTGTTGATCATGCGTTCCATGAGCTTGCAGACACAACTGATAAGCGAGACTGGGCGATAGCTAGATGGCAGTGTTTTGTCTTTTCCAGGCTTTGGGATTGGTACAATAATCGCATCACGCCATGGTGTTGGGCATATACCAGAAAACCAAATGCGATTATACATTTGTAAAAGAAACGTTTTTCCAGCAGGATCCAAATGGCGAAGCATCTGGTAGTGAATAGAATCAGGTCCAGGAGCGCTGTCGTGCGAATCTGAAATCGCACTTTCAAGTTCATCCACGCTGAAAGAAAGATTGTAGATTTCGTCGCCCGGAGAAACAAAATTGAGACATTGACGTTCCAAGATTGATTTTCGAGCGAGGAACTCAGCTGGATAGTGATTGGAACTTGAAGTATCCGCGAAAGTGGATGCTATAATATTAGCAACATCAGGCCAACAGGTAATGACATTTCCATTGATTTTTAGGCCAGAAACAGTGCTAGATTTTGAGCGGCCAGATGTTTTTCTGACCTTCTCCCATACCTTTGAAACTGGAGTGGAGGTTGTAATGGAAGAAATGTATTTCTGCCATGACGCTTTCTTACTCTTCCGAACAATTCTTCTAGCTTTTGCCTTGGCTTGGAAGAATTGGATCATATTCTCGGTAGTTGGGAATCGCCTGAAATGGCGAAAAATACGTCGTTTTTCTCGGATAGCAATCTTGCACTCATCGTTCCACCAGGGAACGGGTATTCTTTTAGAATGAACTGGTGTTAAAGGAATACTTTCTTGCGCAGCAGACTTGATTGTATCCGTGAAATACCGAACATGGTCGTCCACGTCAACGAAATCATTTTCGCCAAATACAGCCAACTCCGAGAACAGATTCCAATCTGCTCGCTTTAAAGCCCATTTTGGACAACGAGCATCAGAATCTGAGCTCTGCAAAACTTTAAGAATGATCGGTAAGTGGTCACTTTGATGCAAGTCCGAGTGCACATGCCACTCAAACAATGGAGCTATTGCTGCAGAACAGATCGTTAGATCAATAGCAGTGAAATTTAAGATGACATGCGTACTTGCGGCGAATAGGTGTTCCAAACGGCTACCGCGTTGATCAATAGTTCTTGATCCCCATTCAGGATTATGAGCGTTGAAATCGCCCATAAGAATGAATGGAGCAGGCAATTGATCAATTAAATCAACGATATCACGCATATCGACATTGTAGTTTGGCGGAAGATAGATAGAACATAAAGTGACCAGAAGAGGAATAGCGACACGGACAGCAACAGCTTGCAATTGAGAATTGAAAGCAATCTCCTCACAATACACACTTTCACGAACCAGAATCGCTACTCCACCACGACCTTGGCCATCACTAGGCACATCAGTACGAAATACTGAAAAGCCTCGTAATGCAACAGCTCTGGTGTCTTGAAAATGTGTTTCTTGTAAGCATATGCAAGAGGGAGTCTGCGCGGCATTGAGAACTTTAAATTCTTCGAAATGGCTGTAGAAACCATTACAATTCCATTGTAGTATGGGAGGCATTATTTGGGTGTGGAAGATTTATCTCGCTCAGGCCTATAAAGCTTAACGGTTGTAACTTCCATAGGAGAAGAGGATCTCGAAGATTGAGATCCCTTACTTGGAGAAAATTTGGTAATGGAAGAACTCGAAACACTGGATGTTTCTCGTACCTCCATTGAATGTTTTTTCGAAATAATTTTCGGCGTTTTTGTTTAGGTTTAACGGTTTATTTTGATTTTGGATCGTTTATGATTTTGACAGCTGCTTTCGAAATTGATTTTAAATTTTGACTAACCTTAGATTTAGGAATGTTAGTTTAAACAGAAGGCAAATTCGGAACAGTTGAAGAACTATTAGAGGAAGGAAGATGATCAGTCTGAACGGCAATAGATTTTTATAAAACTGGCGTTGCAGCGATTGTGGCGAAAGAACGGCTAAATGTAGGACTGGTCTGCGTTTTAAACTTTTTACGGGCGTCGAAATAGAATATCTTATCAATAATAATTTTGATTTCGATAATTTTCTTTTCCTCCTGATTGCGTGGGCAATCAGAAAAGAAAGAAGGTTGATTTCCAGAACAATTGACACATCGTGAGGGACCCCTACATTCCTCGCCCAAATGCTCCTGCTCACTGCACTGTGGACACACAGCCTGTGCGTCACAACGAGATGCAGTGTGCCCGAACATCTGGCATTTAAAACATCGCATTGGCCGAGGAAAGTATGGTCTCACAGAAAAACTGTGAAAATCAACCTTATTCTACTCCGGAAGCTTATCTAATCCAAATGTTAGTACTACTGATGTTGTATTTTTTATCGCACCGTTTTTCTTAGTAGTAAGCCGTCGACAATTTATAACCGCTTGACTAGCAAGTTCACGCTGACACTCATCCATCTCAACAAATAGCAGGTCGTAATATGAAATTACGCCCTGGCATGAGTTGAGGGACTTGTGCGCCTCTACTACAATCGGCATTCCAAATAAAACCGTAGCTTTCAATAAAGATTTACTCTGTGAAGAATTGGCAGTTTCAATCAACAGTGAACCATCACGAAGCCGTTTGGTGGATTTGGGTTCTCGACCAGCAAGCTCGTTAAGGCTCCCCGCCAAACCAAAACATGATATTTCGGAGATGGATTTACCATCTTCGGTTCTCTTAATTGTAAGATATTTGGGCGAAAACTTATTTTCGCCCTTCAGAAAAATTTCTTCCTCGCCCGATAAGGGACGAGATCTTTTTGGGGGAGGGGCCCCCGAGGTTTTTGAGGTATTTGCCATAAATAAATAGAACGTTCCATCTCCTGGTCTCGCCACCCACCACGGAGCCACAATTTGGGACGTCACACCACAAACTGGTGTGATCGCCAGGGCTAACTAGGAGATATAGTCCCCCTCACCTGGCAATAAGCTTCAGATCGCTGCGAGCCACTCTCTCCAACGTCCGAAAACTTACCCCCAGGGTCGTGGAACTCACCTTACCGGCACAGAACGTAACGGCAAGCCGATTGGTCAGATAGGGTTAGTATCTGACCGCCCGTTTCGCAAGAATCCGAAGCCAAAGAATTGTGTTGCTTGTAAGCTCAACCACCAGGATCATCTTCTCCTTCCTTACGGGTCTCCACGCACGGCAAACACGCGGGTGAGCAAATGAATAAGAAAGAAAAGTCCGCAGAAGATTGGCCCACTAATCTTCCGGTCAAAGTTCAGATGGAACTGTGTGTTTTTTACGAGGTACATTCCTCGCCCATTGGTCGCCTCTTGCGACCAGCAGAGGTGCTGCGGGCTATTCACGCCTTAAGCTAAATAATGAAATAAACTATCATTTTAAAATATATGTAAAAATTATATTGTAAGCTAAAAATCTATTAAATGTAAAATGTTAATAAAGAGGACTTAAAAATGTTTCTAAAATTGAATAAAATATACATGCTTAAAATTGTAAAAATAAAAGTTATTGTAAAATATAATTGAATGTAAACAAAAATACGTGTAACTTTTATTTCTCACAATACAAGGTTAACAAAAAATGATATCTTGTATAATTTTATTGTACGTGTTTATTATGTTGTTTAAACAGAACAAGATCTGAACAGAATACGTGACTTATATCTAATATTCGGAACAATTATAGGTTTCATAACTTCCACTTGTCACGTGACAATAAGCATGTGTTGTCGAACAAGACAAAGAAATCAAATCATCAGCTAATAATGCAACAAGTAATATGCTTATAATGCACCAATATAACTCCTCCCTTATTAAGAGATGATTTAAGTTCTTTTTACAATATTACCGAGTATCTGACATCTTCCAAAATTATATCGGTATTAATCTTATTTTTCTTAATTTTCAAATATTTAACTCTTACTTTATATATTATTACAATGATTAAAATTACAATTATAATTACTATCATTACAGAGTTAGTTACACTATGTTCTCCGTTAGTAATTATTTCTTTTATCTTTGGGATTTCGGGTAAAATTATATTTTGTTTATGAATAGTGTTGATTTCAAAAGATCTATTAACAATTTTGTCATTTCTGATTTCAAAATTCATGTTTTCAAAAATGATTTCTCTAGCATTATTCATTGTTGGGACTAAATTATAATTATCTATCGTACAATCATTTCCGACAATAAATTTGTATATTCCTATAATTCTCTTTTTAATATAATAACGTGTACAATATATTTCCAAATTTCTTGTTTTACTACTAGCGATGTAAGCTATGTTTGAATTTTCAATTTTGAATAAGGCAAATATTTCATTAATTTTATGATATTCGCATTGTTCATTATTTTGATAGTTTATTAATTGTTTATAACATTCATTGACTTCTATAAAGTTTGTTTTACAATAATTATTATTATTAATTATTTTACAATCATAGACGTAATACAATTTATTATTATGTTTGATAATTATTTCTCTTTCTTTATTTAGCAAATACATCTGATTTTCAATTAACGTTGGTATAGGTGTTGTTTGTATTAATATGTAATTTTGATTTTCGAATAGTGGTATTTCTAGAAGATATTTTATTTGATCTTGTTCAATTTTACAATGACTGGTTATTTGGATATTTAAATCACAAAAATTTAAATTTATATTAAATTCAGATATTAAATGTTTTAATTCATTTATATTTATTATGGAACTATGTAGTTTTCCTATATTGCAAAAAGTAAGGCTGGTCTCTATTTCATCTATCATTTCGAGAATATTAATTAACATGAAAACAATCTGATTTATAATATCTTTTATCCTAAATAAGTTTTCGTAAGTCATTTGATTTTGTAACATCCCATCTAACTGCCTTATTCTGGACCTTATTAAATTTTCGTTATGAAATAGATTTTCGATTTGTTTATTAAATTTATTAATCATTTCCTTATTTAATTTAATATTTTCTATATTTTGTTCTTGTAATAATTTCTGGTTTTCCTTAATTTTTTCGAACATTAATTCATATTTTTCCGCATCTTGTGAATCTAAATTCCCTGTTATACTTTTGATTATATTACCCAGTCCATTTATTAAACATTTTTTTTGACCTTTTATTGAATAAATTTACGAGTTTTGCCTTAACTTTTGCATAGTTATAATTTAGTATATTCAAATTATTTTGTAATTCCCTTTCATAATGTAATTCACTCTCACTATTGCTAATTTTTTCTTTTATATCTACAATATATATTGTTATTTTATCGAATTCTACACTAATTTTACTAAAATTAAAATGATAATATGAATATTTTGAATGCGTATAAATATTTACATTGCCGAGTTCTAATAAATTAATTCCGGCGGTTGAATCGATCCTGCATAAGATTTCTGTTCCTCGGCAGGAACATCTGAAACGAACATACGTTTTTTCTTTAGTTTATTTATTTTAAACTTTCTCCCGTCCTTTAAAGTTACTGTATTTCTAATTTTATTGAATTCTGTCAAGGATTGTTTTTTAAATAGAGGCTTTTTAAATTTTGTTATTAATCTAGGATTTTCTTTTACTAGAACTTCTTTTGTTTTAATTTCTAAATTTTGGTCTTTTGTTGGTTTTTGTTTCAGGAATCTTTTAATTTTATTCATTTCTGCTCTTTGTTTCACCTTCTCGCGTATTTTCTTCAATTTGTCTTTCCAAATGTTTAAATAATCCTGATCTGTATCTTGAAATTTTAGTATTTTATTTTCACAATCGTTTCCAAATAGTACTTCAATCGGGGTACATTCGGTTGAATTTAACGAATTGTTATAGGCTATTATTGCGATATTTATTTTATTAACTGTATCCAAGTTTTTAAATTCATGTCTTTGCTCCAAAATTCGAAGATGTTCTATCAAAGATGAGTGTAAGCGTTCAATTAAACCGTTACTTTGCGGGTTGCTAGTTGAAGTAATATGAAGTACAATTTTATAACCGGTTAATAAATTTTTTATCATTTCATTGTTAAATTCTACACCATTATGGATAATAATTCTGTTAGGCACTTGATATTGGGCGAAATATTCTAATAAATGTTCAACAATTTTAGTGGATGTGGTATTATCTAATAATTTACATGCGGCGAATTTAGTAAAGGAATCTATTATAGTTAAGTACTTTTCTTTATTTAGGGTTAATACATCAAGGTGTAATATATCGAAAGGATGTTTGGCATTGAGAGTTAACTGATCGGGTATTTGGTATGGGTTTCGTTCATACTTACAAGTTTGGCATAATTCGCAGTTATTAATAAATCTCTGAATATTTGAAATCATATTAGGCCAATAATATCTTCTTTTTAATTTCTGATACGTTTCTGTTATACCTCTATGATTTGTTTTTCCTTCATGATACAACTGTATTTGTAAATTTTGATCGTTATCATTTAAAACATCTTCTAATTGTATTGTCGTATGAATAATTTTGAAAGAATTTTTAACAAATGTAGTTTGTAATATATTATTAATTATTGCAATTAAAGCGTTGTCAATTAGACAATAATAATTTACATTTGGTACAAGATAATTTTTAAACATTTCACAAATATTTTTATTTGTATTTTTTTTATCTACGGTTACTATTAGTCTTTGTTTAATTTTGGATAATTTTTCTAAATTTATTTGAAATTTGTCACCTATTTTTATTATTATTTGGTTTTTCAAAAATGTTTTTGTGGGTAAATTTAAGTTCGAATTTGCTTCGTATTCTCGATAAAGCGTCTGCATTGGAGTTCAATGTTCCTTTTTTATATATAATTTCGTAGTCGTATTCTTCGAGTTTAATACGCCATCTCATTAATTTCGAATTTGGGGTCTTTTAGATTCATAAGCCAAACTAGTGGGCGGTGGTCCGTTACGATTTTGAATCTCACTCCATAAACATATGGTCTAAAATATTAACATGCCCAAACTATTCCCAATAGTTCCTTTTCTGTTGTGGAATAATTTATCTCATGCTCGTTAAATGTTCTAGACGCGTATGCCACTGGTAGGTCTTTTCCTTTTACATTTTGGCTTAATACGCCTCCTATGGCGTAATTGCTAGCGTCAGTGGCTATAGTGAAGGTCTTCGTAAAATCAGAATATTGGAGAAGAGGTGATTTTATTAATTGCAATATTGAATTTTCGAAACTTTCAATATATTGTTTATTATTAGTATCTACTTTGTTTCCCTTTTTTAAATAGTTTGTTAAAGGTTTAGTTAGTTTGCGAAATTCGGAATAAATTTTCTATAATAGCAAATAAGTCCTAGAAATTGTTTGATCTCCTTTTGAGTTTTAGGGATGGGAAAGGATTTTACTGCTTCGATTTTTGAAGGGTTAGGTTTTATTCCTTCCTGTGAAATAATATGACCCAAATAAGCAACTTCTTTCCTTAAAAACTCACTTTTATCTAGCTGTATTTTTAAATTATGCAATTTTAATGTTTTAAATACTTTTCTGATATTTCCAATATGCTCTTGTAAACTTGTTCCTAAAATAATAATATCGTCTAAATATACTAAGCAAATTTTATTTAAATGTTCCCTTTAAGCATAATTCATCAGTCGCTGAAAGGTTGCGGGTGCATTCTTTAGGCCAAAAGGCATTCGTGTGAATTCGAAATGTCCTTTATCGGTGTTGAAGGCGGTTTTACTAATAGAATCAGGATGCATCTGGATTTGGTGGAAACCGGATGCTAGGTCGAGAGTTGTATAATATATATTTTTTCCTAATTTATCAAGCACTTCTGTTATGTTGGGTATCGGGAATTTGTCGTCTACTGTTTTTTGATTTAGTTTTCTATAATCGATGACCATTCGAAATTTCTTTTTACCGCTTGCATCTAATTTTTTAGGCACCATTCACACTGGGGACGACCAAGGTGAATAGGATGGTTGGATTATTTTGTCATCTAAAAGTTTGGCTATTTGGTTATTAATCTCTTTTTTATAAATCTCGGGGTGCCGGTAACTTTTTGTGTATATAGGGGTTTCGTCTGTAGTCGTGATTTTATGTTGTATTACACTTGTGTGTGTTAAGGGTTCTTTTTCTTTTGGGAAAATCATTTGGTATTCACAGATTACTTTAAACAGCTCCTTTTCCTCTTCTTCGTTAAAATGATCGCTTCTAATATAAATTTCATTTAATTCGCTGTTGAAACAATTAGTATTATGGGCGTTAAAATATTCGAAGTTACATTTTTTATTGTTTAATATTGCCTTTTTATTCTTTAAATCAATAGATATGCCTAATATTTCTAGAGTGTTAATACCCAATAATAAATTAAAGTTTTTATGGAAATTATTAATATACCATTTAATCGGATTTTTATTAACATTGATTATAACATATGAATCTCCGGAAGATTTGCCACTTGCTGTTTTAAAAGTGAAGTTTTCTTTAAAAATTTTAAACCTATTATTTTTTTTTGTTTTCTGATTCCACAAAATTCTTGTTTATTACATTAATAGTGCTGCCTGTGTCTAAAAGTATAATATAATCTTTAATTCTGATAAAGGGTAATTTTGAATTACAGTTTATATTCATCAATTCTCCTGTTGTGTTATTTCGTCTAAGCCTAAAAAAGAGTGAAATTAGGGATATTGATAAAAACAATGTGTTTAGTTTTACTAAAATTTATTATGAGTTAGTAACTAGTTTCGCCACACAGTGGCATCTTCAGACTATCTAACTTAAACATATTACATCTGGTTTATATAGTTAGGATTCGGGGATTTAAATTTGAGTTGTAGTAAGGGGGATTTTTGTAGGTCGGTTTGTTCATTAAGGCAGGTTTCTAGCGGTTCGTTTATGGATTTATAAATTTCAAGAGTCTCTAATAGGGTCAATTTTAATCCCTTAATTTCAGTGTGTAAGATGGTCGGGCGGTAATTCTCAGATACTAGATGTCCTGTGGCGTGTAGGTGATTCGCGAAGGTGGAATCGGTCTTATTTAGTCTATGTGCCCGAAGATGTTCTTGGAATCTTGTATTAAAGTTTCTGCCTGTTTGTCAGATATATACACTGTCACACTGTTCACACTTTAGTTTATAAACACCAGATTTAGTCAAGGGGTCCCTTTTTTCTTTATGATTGCATAACATTTTAAATAGATTATTGCTGTTATAATATGCCACTTTTGTGAGGTCGGTTTTCAAACTGTTGGCTATTTTGACGGATATGTTATCATAATATGGTAGAGTTACATATTTAAAGTTTACATATTGAGTTGGATAGATTAATTTAATGGCTTTTTTATAATTGTGTTTTGCTATTAATTGGTCTATTATTGCCGGATTATAATTATTATTTATTGCGATCTGTTTTATTGTTATTAATTCTTGGTTATAAGCTAATTTATTTAAGGGTATCGTTAATAATCGATGTATCATCGAATTAAAAGCTGCTAGTTTATGTTGGATGGGGTGTTGTGAGTGGTTATTAATAGTTGTGTCGGTATATGTTGGTTTACGGAAAATGGTAAATACATGAGCATTGTTATATCTCGAAATAGTTAAATCTAGGAAATTTATTTGGTTATTTGTTTCTATTTCTACGGTGAATTGAATGTTTTTATGTAAAGTGTTCATGTAATTCCGCAAGTTTTCTAACGTTCTAACTGTTCCTGTCCAACAGATTAAAATATCATCGACATATCTAAACCAATATTTGATGTTTTTGGACAAAGGTGAAGCTAGGATTTGTTTTTCAATATTGTCCATGAATACGTCTGCCAGAAGAGGGGATAAGGGTGAACCCATAGCTAGTCCGTCTCTTTGTTTATAAAATTGATTGTTGAAGGTAAAATAATTCTGTTTGGAACATAAGTGTAAAAGGTCCAAGATTTCGATTGTTATTAATGGGTCTATATTATTATTGTTAAGTATCGTTTTAACAAGAGGTAAACATTGATCTGGGGGCACATTTGGGAAGAGATTTACGACGTCAAAAGATATTAATTTGTCATTCTTGTTTAAAGAAATATTAGACAATTTTTTGGTAAGTTCTAATGAATTCTTTATGGTATGTTTAGGTTTGAAGTGTGTCAGTCTATGGAATGTATTATTTAGCTTTTCAGCAAGTTTTCTACAGGGAGCTGTAGTGTAAGAGCACACAGGTCTGATCGGTATATTGTCCTTGTGAATTTTTGGGAGACCATAGAGAATAGGCGAAAGTGGATTCATATTGATTAAGTTATATAATTGTGGTTCTGAATATAAACATTTAATAGTTCTGAGGGTATTTTTTAATTCTAATTGGTAGGCTTTAGTGGGGTCTTTGTTTAACTTATCGTAATTATTGTTTTGGAGAAATGATTCAACTTTGTCTACATATGTGTTTTTATTGAGTATCACAATCGTATTACTTTTGTCCGCTTTACTGAGTATTAAATTCTCTTTCTTTAAAATCTTTTTAATTTGAAGGGCATATATGGTTTCTTGATTGTGTGTTGTAGAAACTATGGGGACCAAGTTATATTTTAAACTTAAACTAAAACATCGAATAGTGTCTCAAAACATCTGGTTCAACCAACAGTGTAAAATAAATAAAGTGTATCCTATTTTCATCAACATCAGCAGCAAGTGTACGTCTTGGGCCGCCTCATCAGCTATAGAAGCTGGAAGAAAAACTTGGCTCTATCAAGAAACCAAGAAATGGTTCACAATCCGACAAAACCTACATCTGTACATCAAAATACTCCACGCAGAACTATCGCACCACCTACACCGAGTTGAATTTGAACTTCTCGAAGATTCCATCTACAGTAAAATCTCCACGAGAGTATACAAAAAATACACTAAACAAACCCATAAACTTAAAACTTTAATTCATAACAAACAAATTAAAGTCAAAAACTCAACAAATGATATACAATTTCACACAAGAGTTCAAAACCTATCAAACTTTAAATTCAATCAAAATCACCTTAACTTACTAAACAAAGGACTTAAATACAACATACCGTCGAACACTACAAAAAACCAGTTAGAAATCTTAGCAGTAGAGTCAGAAATTGCACTTAAAGGTAACTCGAACAGCCAACTACTCAAACATATAATTGCTAAAGACTTATCTAATGCCATAGTTTCTACAACACACAATCAAGAAACCATATATGCCCTTCAAATTAAAAAGATTTTAAAGAAAGAGAATTTAATACTCAGTAAAGCGGACAAAAGTAATACGATTGTGATACTCAATAAAAACACATATGTAGACAAAGTTGAATCATTTCTCCAAAACAATAATTACGATAAGTTAAACAAAGACCCCACTAAAGCCTACCAATTAGAATTAAAAAATACCCTCAGAACTATTAAATGTTTATATTCAGAACCACAATTATATAACTTAATCAATATGAATCCACTTTCGCCTATTCTCTATGGTCTCCCAAAAATTCACAAGGACAATATACCGATCAGACCTGTGTGCTCTTACACTACAGCTCCCTGTAGAAAACTTGCTGAAAAGCTAAATAATACATTCCATAGACTGACACACTTCAAACCTAAACATACCATAAAGAATTCATTAGAACTTACCAAAAAATTGTCTAATATTACTTTAAACAAGAATGACAAATTAATATCTTTTGACGTCGTAAATCTCTTCCCAAATGTGCCCCCAGATCAATGTTTACCTCTTGTTAAAACGATACTTAACAATAATAATATAGACCCATTAATAACAATCGAAATCTTGGACCTTTTACACTTATGTTCCAAACAGAATTATTTTACCTTCAACAATCAATTTTATAAACAAAGAGACGGACTAGCTATGGGTTCACCCTTATCCCCTCTTCTGGCAGACGTATTCATGGACAATATTGAAAAACAAATCCTAGCTTCACCTTTGTCCAAAAACATCAAATATTGGTTTAGATATGTCGATGATATTTTAATCTGTTGGACAGGAACAGTTAGAACGTTAGAAAACTTGCGGAATTACATGAACACTTTACATAAAAACATTCAATTCACCGTAGAAATAGAAACAAATAACCAAATAAATTTCCTAGATTTAACTATTTCGAGATATAACAATGCTCATGTATTTACCATTTTCCGTAAACCAACATATACCGACACAACTATTAATAACCACTCACAACACCCCATCCAACATAAACTAGCAGCTTTTAATTCGATGATACATCGATTATTAACGATACCCTTAAATAAATTAGCTTATAACCAAGAATTAATAACAATAAAACAGATCGCAATAAATAATAATTATAATCCGGCAATAATAGACCAATTAATAGCAAAACACAATTATAAAAAAGCCATTAAATTAATCTATCCAACTCAATATGTAAACTTTAAATATGTAACTCTACCATATTATGATAACATATCCGTCAAAATAGCCAACAGTTTGAAAACCGACCTCACAAAAGTGGCATATTATAACAGCAATAATCTATTTAAAATGTTATGCAATCATAAAGAAAAAAGGGACCCCTTGACTAAATCTGGTGTTTATAAATTAAAGTGTGAACAGTGTGACAGTGTATATATCTGACAAACAGGCAGAAACTTTAATACAAGATTCCAAGAACATCTTCGGGCACATAGACTAAATAAGACCGATTCCACCTTCGCGAATCACCTACACGCCACAGGACATCTAGTATCTGAGAATTACCGCCCGACCATCTTACACACTGAAATTAAGGGATTAAAATTGACCCTATTAGAGACTCTTGAAATTTATAAATCCATAAACGAACCGCTAGAAACCTGCCGTAATGAACAAACCGACCTACAAAAATCTCCCTTACTACAACTCAAATTTAAATCCCCGAATCCTAACTATATAAACCAGATGTAATATGTTTAAGTTAGATAGTCTGAAGATGCCACTGTGTGGCGAAACTAGTTACTAACTCATAATAAATTTTAGTAAAACTAAACACATTGTTTTTATCAATATCCCTAATTTCATTATGGAGTTTTACAAAGTAACGGCCAACACCATCGAAGAACTAAAAAAGAGTTTTCGTCAGTGGTGTTTTCTGAAAACCTATTTTTTGTTTTGTTTTCTGATTCCACAAAATTCTTGTTTATTACATTAATAGTGCTGCCTGTGTCTAAAAGTATAATATAATCTTTAATTCTGATAAAGGGTTATTTTGAATTACAGTTTATATTCATCAATTCTCCTGTTGTGTTATTTCGTCTAAGTCTAAAAAAGAGTTTTCGTCAGTGGTGTTTTCTGATTCGTCAATGTCTTCGACATTTTCGTGCAAGGGTAAATTATTATCATCTTCGTTTGTGTTAAGTTCTTTTACAATGTAATTTGGTGTGGTTGTGCCGAATTGTCTATTTTGTCTCATAAAGTTACTGTTAGGTTGATTGGAACTAGTTGTCATTCTGGATTGGGTTGACATGGGTGTTGGTGGTTTTTGTCTTTGGTTATTAATAATATTTTGACGTGGGGCGAATCTTTTGGGTTGGTTACTAGTAAAATTCCTGTAGATTGGTCCGGTAGGGAAGTTTGTATTTGCTAATGGCAATATCGTAGGAAGAATATTCGGTAAAGGGCGGATTTTATTTTCTGAATAATGCATATATTGAAAATCATTTAATAATAATTTTTCAATATCACTAATAGTTTGCGGATTTCGTGTAGCCAAGTTATTTCGCATAGGGTCTCTCAATGAACTAATGAAATGAGTTACTATTAAAGACTCGTTAAATTTTTTTAATTCGTTTGCAACAATATTGTCATAGGTGGTGATCATTTTAGTTTTGAATAATTCAAATTTATCTTTTATATTATTTAATATCATTCTCGTTCTGGCACTCGTAGTGAACGGACGTACAGTTACAGAGCTCCTAAACGATTAGATCACTTCAAATTATGACTAACTAGTCATAATTATATATTATATCATCATACTATTAAAGCTAAATACAACTAAAATAAACACCTGGCCACAAATACAATTTCAAAACACGGAGGCCACTGGCCAACGTGTTTTTAACAACAAATAATATGAGTGCAACTCAAGAAATACAAAAGGGCCAATGGCAAGTTACTAACAGAACTAGAATAAAAAGAAAAAATGATACTGAAACAAACAATATACGAATGGTAAAACCTAAAATCATTTCACAACCAAACGCCGGTACCTTCCCAGTACCGACACAAAATAAATTCCAATCCTTAAGTGATATATCCGATATATCTGAAAGTGAACATCAAGAAACACCCACACCGAAAATATTACTAGATGAAGAAGCAAAAACAAACTACTTCTTAAAAACAATAGCCAATAAACAAGTCAAAATCCAACCAACTAACATCGAAAGTTACAGGAAAATAATAAGTCGTTTTACAAAAGATAATATATTTTATCATACTTATCAAATAAAACAAAACCGATCATATTGAGTATACGTTAAAAATCTACATCATTCAACAAACATAAATGATCTAAAATTGGAAGTAGAAGATAAAGGACACAAAGTAATTAATATATTTAACTTAAAGCACAGAACAGAGAAATATCCTCTACCTATCTTCATAATAGAAATTGAACAAAATATCAACAATAAAACAATATATGATATACAATATCTACAATATACAAAAGTAACTATTGAACCACCCAGACCAAGAAAAGAAATCCCTCAATGTGCCAGGTGCCAAAGATATGGCCACACTAAAACCTATTGCGCAAGGAAAGAACGCTGTGTAAAATGTAGTGAAAACCACGCAACTAAAAATTGCTCTAAAATCGAAAACACCCGGGTTAAGTGTGTGTTATGTAATGGAAATCATCCGGCAAATTATAAAGGATGCACGATCTACAAAGAAATATATAAGAGAAAATATCCACTACTGAGACAAAGAACAACGGCAGAAGAAACTAAAATTAATAATACACAGCAAGTCAATCCAAACACTACATACGCACAAAAAGCCAATACAATCGACCCAAATAATTTACCGCAACCACAGATAAAATCAAGCAACAAATCATCACAAAATAAACTAGAACAGATGATGATTCAACTAATGGGAAGGATGGATACCATCTTAAACCTGCTCACAGCGCTAGTTTCAAAACTTTCATAATGCAACTAAATCTAACCATAGCATTATGGAATGCCAATGGCTTGGCTCAACGAAGCCAAGAGTTAAAATTATTCTTAATAAAACACAATATCGACATTATGCTCATCTCTGAAACCCATTTCACAAACCAAACCTACTTAAAAATACCACGATATACTATATATGATACACAACACCCTGATGGCACAGCCCATGGAGGTACGGCAATAATCATAAAAAATTCTTTAAAACACCACATACTACCGGAATACATGATGGATCATCTCCAAGCAACTACTATATTAATAGAAGAATCGACGGGACCTATTACTCTGTCGACAATATATTGCCCCCCCAAAACATAATATCAAAAAGGAAGACTTTGAACAGTTCCTAAATACTCTCGGTAATAAGTACATTATAGGCGGAGATTATAATGCGAAACATACGATATGGGGCTCCCGGTTAATTACCACACGCGGAAGAGAATTATTAAAAGCAATACAAAGTAACAACCTGGCATATCACTCGACCGGCAAACCAACTTACTGGCCTACAGACACCAATAAAATACCAGACCTCATAGACTTCTATATAACGAAAAATATACCGCAAAATAAACTACATTTAACAGAAAACCTAGACTTATCATCAGATCATACACCAATAATATTAACGATGGGATCAAACATAATTAGAAAAACGAAACCACCAACCTTGCACAATAAGCACACTGACTGGGACTACTTCAGAGATCAATTAAAAGAGAAAATAAACCTAAATATACGCCTGAAACAAAACAAAGACATAGACGACGGAATTCAGCACCTCACTCAATCCATTCAACAAGCAGCTTGGGAAGCAACTCCTGTTGTGCCCGAGAAAGAAAATGAAATATCGATCCCAAACATCATCAAACAGGCAATTAGGGAAAAGCGCCGCATACGTAGACTATGGCAACAAAATCGTAACCCACACGACAAAAACACCCTCAACCGAATGGAAAGAGAATTTAAAAAGATGCTTTATGAATGGAGAAACAATACCACCCAAGAATACCTAAGCAACCTAACCCATACGCAAGCTACAGATTATTCCCTGTGGAAGGCAACTAAATACCTTAAAAGGCCAACACAAAGAATACCACCAATTAGGAAACTAGACAATAATTGGGCAAGAAGTGACCAAGAAAAATGCGAAAGTATAGCAGAACACTTATCCCAAGTATTCAGTCCTTTACCAATAAATAATAACACACCAGAAGAAGAGGAAATTAAACAATTTTTAGAAGTAGCGAATCAAATGTCATTACCAATAGAAAAGACAAATAAATATGAAATAGGACATCTAATCAAAACAATGCACCCAAAGAAAGCTCCCGGTTACGATCTCATCACTGGAAGAATATTAAAAGAACTACCAGAAAAAGCTGTAAAGCTTATTACCTTTATCTTCAACGTTATAATAAGATTAAATTATTACCCCACACAATGGAAAATAGCCCAAATAATCCCAATACAGAAACCAGGAAAGCCTGCTGAGGAACTGACTTCATATCGACCAATCAGTCTCCTACCTATTCTGTCAAAAGCGTTCGAAAAAATCCTGCTTCAAAGATTAAGACCAATACTATTAAAAGAAAATCTCATACCCGATCATCAATATGGATTCAGAGAACGACACTCTACTATCGAACAAATTCATCAAATTGTTAACAAAATTAGAAGCGACCAAGAAGAGAAAAGGTACTGTTCAGCCGCCTTCTTAGATGTAGCCCAAGCCTTTGATATGGTTTGGCATGAAGGACTTCTCTACAAAATTAAAAAACAACTGCCAAGTACGTACTACCAGTTATTAAAATCGTATCTTAGCGAAAGATATTTTATAGTGAAGATCCAAAACGAACACTCCGACCTAACTCCCATCCAGTCCGGGGTACCGCAAGGAAGCGTCCTTGGCCCGGTACTGTATCTCCTATATACCGCAGATTTACCCATATCAGCTCTTGCTACAACCGCTACATTCGCCGACGATACAGCACTATTAGTATCCCATGAAGACCCACAAATGGCCTCCCAAATACTACAAGAGTATCTCCACGTAATAGAAAAACGGCTGAATACATGGAAAATAAAAGCAAACGCAACAAAATCAGCGCACATTACCTTCACAAATAGAAGAAATACATGCCCGACAGTACAATTATACAATCAACCATTACCACAAGTAAACGAAGTTAGATACCTGGGACTACATATGGATAGAAGACTAACATGGACCAAACATATAAAAACTAAAAGAAAACAACTTAATATAAAAGCTAAACAAATGTACTGGATGTTAGGTAAAAAATCTAAATTATCCACTGAAAATAAACTCTTATTATACAAGACCATGTTAAAACCTATATGGACATACGGTATCCAACTTTGGGGTACCGCAAGTAACTCTAATATAGAGATTATACAAAGTTTCGAAGCAAAGACACTAAGAACTATACTAAACGCACCATGGTACGTTAGAAATAACACCATATATAATGATCTGAAAATGGAAAATGTGAAACAAGAAATAAAAAATTTCAGTAAAAAGTACATGCAACGCCTAGAGAAACATCCCAACCACACCGCAATGAACTTACTGGACAACAGCCTGGAAACAAGAAGATTAACACGCCACACCGCATTGGACCTACCATACAGATTTACATGATGAATGTACATACATACCATATACCCATGTAGGTATATACTTATACAAGAAGGTAGTGTCACTGGACACCGCCTTCGCAATGCTCTGTTTTATATATATTCGAACATTTACTTATTGTTATATTGTAACAGATTGTAAATAAAATGTCACCAATAAAAAAATATATTATTTAATAGCGTTTCGAACGTCACTCTTTTCGGAGATCCTACCGACTGCGCCACTTTTATTTCTCACAATACAAGGTTAACAAAAAATGATATCTTGTATAATTTTATTGTACGTGTTTATTATGTTGTTTAAACAGAACAAGATCTGAACATAATACGTGACTTATATCTAATATTCGGAACATTTATAGGTTTCATAACTTCCACTTGTCACGTGACAATAAACATGTGTTGTCGAACAAGACAAAGAAATCAAATCATCAGCTAATAATGCACCAATATAACTTGTATAAATAAAATTAAAGAGAAAACTAGCACTTTTAAATAAAATCAAATAGACCTGTATTCCTGAGGAACAGGACGACTCTGTCAATGAGTGTAGAATGGTCACCAAGGGCCACCGTCAGGTCAAGTGATAGACCCGCCCTGTTTCGCTGCTCGGTAAACTGGGAGCACTCCAACAATACGTGCGCCACTGTCAAAGCAGTGTCACACGTTTCGCACATCGGAGCCTCCTCACGGCGCAGAAGATGACCATGCGTCCACCAGGTGTGCCCTATTCGGAGTCTCGCCACAGCGACCTCCTTCTTTCGGGATGCCCTACGGGAAGAATCCCATGGCCTTACGTTGTGCTTAACATTTTTAAGCTTGTTGGAAACTATATGACTCCACCTTTCCTGCCACTAATCCATGATCAGATGCTTAAAATAACCTTTGAGGTCATCAGCAAGCACCCGATCACAATCAATGGTGGCCTCGGACAAAGCTCGCTTAGCTGCTGCATCAGCTGCTTCATTCCCGCGAATACCAACATGACTTGGTACCCAAATAAAGCGCACGATAGACCCTTTTGACGATAGTGTCATCAAGGTTGCTTGTATCTGCTGCAAGAGAGGATGTTTAGGGTACAAAGAATCAATCGCTTTCAAAGCGCTCATTGAGTCTGACACAATAACATAAGAATTACGTGCGAGTCTGCAAATATAGAGAAGTGCTTGGTAGAGTGCATACAGCTCTGCCGTGTATACGGACGAGAGTTTGTGAAGACGAAACTAACATGTCCCTCTTGCCGATATATAAGCATATGCAGCCCTGTCGTTGCTCTTCGAACCGTCGGTGTAAATGCGAATCCATTGCCGATAGTTGGCAATGATTCGAGCAAACTCACGTTGTAACAGATTGGGTGGAGTAGAGGATCGATTTAGCTTTGAAAGCGCATAGTTGGTATTCGGACGGGAGAATGTCCAAGGAGGAAAGGGGCTGAAAGAAGTGTCTGGGGTTGAAGGAAGTTCAAAATTAACTTCTCCAAAAGTATTGCGAGATCTGATAGTAAAGGAACCCACCGAACGAGCCCTTTTGTCATAAATCTCCGCAAACTGTTGACCAAAGACAGTGTCAAAAACCAGGTGATATGGTTTCGACTTCATGGCTGCCGTGTAGTTCATGGTCAAAGGGCTGCGACGAGCATACAGAGAAGGTTCGCCATCTTCGCACAGTACACTTGGTATTGGGCTGGTGCGAAAAGCACCAGTAGCTACACGAATACCAGTATGGTGTATCGTATCAATGGTTTTGATAACGGATGGCCTGGCAGAAGCGTAAGCAATACCGCCGTAGTCCAGCTTAGAACGTATCAAAGCCCGATACAGGCGCAGCATAGAAATTCTATCGGCACCCCACGGTTTGGAAGAAAGAACTCGCAACAAATTTAGAGAAAGCCGACATTTTGCCTTCAAAGCCACAAGATGGGCACGCCAGTTAAGCGTCTTGTCAAATAGAAGACCAAGAAAACGGACAGTTTCCACAAATGGAAGATCAGTACCGTTGAGAGAGAGAACAGGATCTAAGTGAAGGTGACGGCGTTGACAGAAGTGAATGCACTCTGTCTTGGCTGCAGAAAATACAAAACCTTGCTCAGTAGCCCAAGGATGAAGACGATTGATTTGTAACTGCAGCTGACGCTCTATGGAAGCCATATTGCAAGACCTGCAGAAAATCGTCAAGTCGTCCACGTACAACGATCCCAGGACAGGTGAATGAATTCACTGAGCAACACCGTTGATGGCCACAGCAAACAACGTGACACTCAAAATAGATCCTTGCGGTACTCCGTTTTCTTGAGTAAAAATGTTGGAGAGGTCATTTCCCACACGAACTTGAAACTTCCTTAAGGAAAGAAAGCTTTCAAGAAATATGGGAAGATTACCTCTCAAGCCCCAGGAGTGTAAAGTGCGCATAATACCAAAACGCCAAGTGGTATCATAGGCCCGGGCAATATCAAAGAACACAGCTACCATATGTTTCTTGTTGAGAAAAGCATCCCGGATGGTTGATTCAAGTCTTACCAGGTGGTCTGCAGTGGAACGGTAACGGCGGAAGCCGCACTGGATGTTATCCAACAGGTTGTTTGATTCCAGGAACCACACAAGACGCCTGTTGATCATGCGTTCCATGAGCTTGCAGACACAACTGATAAGCGAGACTGGGCGATAGCTAGATGGCAGTGTTTTGTCTTTTCCAGGCTTTGGGATTGGTACAATAATCGCATCACGCCATGGTGTTGGGCATATACCAGAAAACCAAATGCGATTATACATTTGTAAAAGAAACGTTTTTCCAGCAGGATCCAAATGGCGAAGCATCTGGTAGTGAATAGAATCAGGTCCAGGAGCGCTGTCGTGCAAATCTGAAATCGCACTTTCAAGTTCATCCACGCTGAAAGAAAGATTGTAGATTTCGTCACCCGGAGAAACAAAATTGAGACATTGACGTTCCAAGATTGATTTTCGAGCGAGGAACTCAGCTGGATAGTGATTGGAACTTGAAGTATCCGCGAAAGTGGATGCTATAATATTAGCAACATCAGACCGACAGGTAATGACATTTCCATTGATTTTTAGGCCAGAAACAGTGCTAGATTTTGAGCGGCCAGATGTTTTTCTGACCTTCTACCATACCTTTGAAACTGGAGTGGAGGTTGTAATGGAAGAAATGTATTTCTGCCATGACGCTTTCTTACTCTTCCGAACAATTCTTCTAGCTTTTGCCTTGGCTTGGAAGAATTGGATCATATTCTCGGTAGTTGGGAATCGCCTGAAATGGCGAAAAATACGTCGTTTTTCTCGGATAGCAATCTTGCACTCATCGTTCCACCAGGGAACGGGTATTCTTTTAGAATGAACTGGTGTTAAAGGAATACTTTCTTGCGCAGCAGACTTGATTGTATCCGTGAAATACCGAACATGGTCGTCCACGTCAACGAAATCATTTTCGCCAAATACAGCCAACTCCGAGAACAGATTCCAATGTGCTCGCTTTAAAGCCCATTTTGGACAACGAGCATCAGAATCTGAGCTCTGCAAAACTTTAAGAATGATCGGTAAGTGGTCACTTTGATGCAAGTCCGAGTGCACATGCCACTCAAACAATGGAGCTATTGCTGCAGAACAGATCGTTAGATCAATAGCAGTGAAATTTAAGATGACATGCGTACTTGCGGCGAATAGGTGTTCCAAACGGCTACCGCGTTGATCAATAGTTCTTGATCCCCATTCAGGATTATGAGCGTTGAAATCGCCCATAAGAATGAATGGAGCAGGCAATTGATCAATTAAATCAACGATATCACGCATATCGACATTGTAGTTTGGCGGAAGATAGATAGAACATAAAGTGACCAGAAGAGGAATAGCGACACGGACAGCAACAGCTTGCAATTGAGAATTGAAAGCAATCTCCTCACAATACACACTTTCACGAACCAGAATCGCTACTCCACCACGACCTTGGCCATCACTAGGCACATCAGTACGAAATACTGAAAAGCCTCGTAATGCAACAGCTCTGGTGTCTTGAAAATGTGTTTCTTGTAAGCATATGCAAGAGGGAGTCTGCGCGGCATTGAGAACTTTAAATTCTTCGAAATGGCTGTAGAAACCATTACAATTCCATTGTAGTATGGGAGGCATTATTTGGGTGTGGAAGATTTATCTCGCTCAGGCCTATAAAGCTTAACGGTTGTAACTTCCATAGGAGAAGAGGATCTCGAAGATTGAGATCCCTTACTTGGAGAAAATTTGGTAATGGAAGAACTCGAAACACTGGATGTTTCTCGTACCTCCATTGAATGTTTTTTCGAAATAATTTTCGGCGTTTTTGTTTAGGTTTAACGGTTTATTTTGATTTTGGATCGTTTATGATTTTGACAGCTGCTTTCGAAATTGATTTTAAATTTTGACTAACCTTAGATTTAGGAATGTTAGTTTAAACAGAAGGCAAATTCGGAACAGTTGAAGAACTATTAGAGGAAGGAAGATGATCAGTCTGAACGGCAATAGATTTTTATAAAACTGGCGTTGCAGCGATTGTGGCGAAAGAACGGCTAAATGTAGGACTGGTCTGCGTTTTAAACTTTTTACGGGCGTCGAAATAGAATATCTTATCAATAATAATTTTGATTTCGATAATTTTCTTTTCCTCCTGATTGCGTGGGCAATCAGAAAAGAAAGAAGGTTGATTTCCAGAACAATTGACACATCGTGAGGGACCCCTACATTCCTCGCCCAAATGCTCCTGCTCACTGCACTGTGGACACACAGCCTGTGCGTCACAACGAGATGCAGTGTGCCCGAACATCTGGCATTTAAAACATCGCATTGGCCGAGGAAAGTATGGTCTCACAGAACAACTGTGAAAATCAACCTTATTCTACTCCGGAAGCTTATCTAATCCAAATGTTAGTACTACTGATGTTGTATTTTTTATCGCACCGTTTTTCTTAGTAGTAAGCCGTCGACAATTTATAACCGCTTGACTAGCAATTTCACGCTGACACTCATCCATCTCAACAAATAGCAGGTCGTAATATGAAATTACGCCCTGGCATGAGTTGAGGGACTTGTGCGCCTCTACTACAATCGGCATTCCAAATAAAACCGTAGCTTTCAATAAAGATTTACTCTGTGAAGAATTGGCAGTTTCAATCAACAGTGAACCATCACGAAGCCGTTTGGTGGATTTGGGTTCTCGACCAGCAAGCTCGTTAAGGCTCCCCGCCAAACCAAAACATGATATTTCGGAGATGGATTTACCATCTTCGGTTCTCTTAATTGTAAGATATTTGGGCGAAAACTTATTTTCGCCCTTCGGGGGAGGGGCCCCCGAGGTTTTTGAGGTATTTGCCATAAATAAATAGAACGTTCCATCTCCTGGTCTCGCCACCCACCACGGAGCCACAATTTGGGACGTCACACCACAAACTGGTGTGATCGCCAGGGCTAACTAGGAGATATAGTCCCCCTCACCTGGCAATAAGCTTCAGATCGCTGCGAGCCACTCTCTCCAACGTCCGAAAACTTACCCCCAGGGTCGTGGAACTCACCTTACCGGCACAGAACGTAACGGCAAGCCGATTGGTCAGATAGGGTTAGTATCTGACCGCCCGTTTCGCAAGAATCCGAAGCCAAAGAATTGTGTTGCTTGTAAGCTCAACCACCAGGATCATCTTCTCCTTCCTTACGGGTCTCCACGCACGGCAAACACGCGGGTGAGCAAATGAATAGGAAAGAAAAGTCCGCAGAAGATTGGCCCACTAATCTTCCGGTCAAAGTTCAGATGGAACTGTGTGTTTTTTACGAGGTACATTCCTCGCCCATTGGTCGCCTCTTGCGACCAGCAGAGGTGCTGCGGGCTATTCACGCCTTAAGCTAAATAATGAAATAAACTATCATTTTAAAATATATGTAAAAATTATATTGTAAGCTAAAAATCTATTAAATGTAAAATGTTAATAAAGAGGACTTAAAAATGTTTCTAAAATTGAATAAAATATACATGCTTAAAATTGTAAAAATAAAAGTTATTGTAAAATATAATTGAATGTAAACAAAAATACGTGTAACTTTTATTTCTCACAATACAAGGTTAACAAAAAATGATATCTTGTATAATTTTATTGTACGTGTTTATTATGTTGTTTAAACAGAACAAGATCTGAACAGAATACGTGACTTATATCTAATATTCGGAACAATTATAGGTTTCATAACTTCCACTTGTCACGTGACAATAAGCAAGTGTTGTCGAACAAGACAAAGAAATCAAATCATCAGCTAATAATGCAACATGTAATATGCTTATAATGCACTAATATAACTCCTCCCTTATTAAGAGATGATTTAAGTTCTTTTTACAATATTACCGAGTATCTGACATCTTCCAAAATTATATCGGTATTAATCTTATTTTTCTTAATTTTCAAATATTTAACTCTTACTTTATATATTATTACAATAATTAAAATTACAATTATAATTACTATCATTACAGAGTTAGTTACACTATGTTCTCCGTTAGTAATTATTTCTTTTATCTTTGGGATTTCGGGTAAGATTATATTTTGTTTATGAATAGTGTTGATTTCAAAAGATCTATTAACAATTTTGTCATTTCTGATTTCAAAATTCATGTTTTCAAAAATGATTTCTCTAGCATTATTCATTGTTGGGACTAAATTATAATTATCTATCGTACAATCATTTCCGACAATAAATTTGTATATTCCTATAATTCTCTTTTTAATATAATAACGTGTACAATATATTTCCAAATTTCTTGTTTTACTACTAGCGATGTAAGCTATGTTTGAATTTTCAATTTTGAATAAGGCAAATATTTCATTAATTTTATGATATTCGCATTGTTCATTATTTTGATAGTTTATTAATTGTTTATAACATTCATTGACTTCTATAAAGTTTGTTTTACAATAATTATTATTATTAATTATTTTACAATCATAGACGTAATACAATTTATTATTATGTTTGATAATTATTTCTCTTTCTTTATTTAGCAAGTACATCTGATTTTCAATTAACGTTGGTATAGGTGTTGTTTGTATTAATATGTAATTTTGATTTTCGAATAGTGGTATTTCTAGAAGATATTTTATTTGATCTTGTTCAATTTTACAATGACTGGTTATTTGGATATTTAAATCACAAAAATTTAAATTTATATTAAATTCAGATATTAAATGTTTTAATTCATTTATATTTATTATGGAACTATGTAGTTTTCCTATATTGCAAAAAGTAAGGCTGGTCTCTATTTCATCTATCATTTCGAGAATATTAATTAACATGAAAACAATCTGATTTATAATATCTTTTATCCTAAATAAGTTTTCGTAAGTCATTTGATTTTGTAACATCCCATCTAACTGCCTTATTCTGGACCTTATTAAATTTTCGTTATGAAATAGATTTTCGATTTGTTTATTAAATTTATTAATCATTTCCTTATTTAATTTAATATTTTCTATATTTTGTTCTTGTAATAATTTCTGGTTTTCCTTAATTTTTTCGAACATTAATTCATATTTTTCCGCATCTTGTGAATCTAAATTCCCTGTTATACTTTTGATTATATTACCCAGTCCATTTATTAAACATTTTTTTTGACCTTTTATTGAATAAATTTACGAGTTTTGCCTTAACTTTTGCATAGTTATAATTTAGTATATTCAAATTATTTTGTAATTCCCTTTCATAATGTAATTCACTCTCACTATTGCTAATTTTTTCTTTTATATCTACAATATATATTGTTATTTTATCGAATTCTACACTAATTTTACTAAAATTAAAATGATAATATGAATATTTTGAATGCGTATAAATATTTACATTGCCGAGTTCTAATAAATTAATTCCGGCGGTTGAATCGATCCTGCATAAGATTTCTGTTCCTCGGCAGGAACATCTGAAACGAACATACGTTTTTTCTTTAGTTTATTTATTTTAAACTTTCTCCCGTCCTTTAAAGTTACTGTATTTCTAATTTTATTGAATTCTGTCAAGGATTGTTTTTAAATAGAGGCTTTTTAAATTTTGTTATTAATCTAGGATTTTCTTTTACTAGAACTTCTTTTGTTTTAATTTCTAAATTTTGGTCTTTTGTTGGTTTTTGTTTCAGGAATCTTTTAATTTTATTCATTTCTGCTCTTTGTTTCACCTTCTCGCGTATTTTCTTCAATTTGTCTTTCCAAATGTTTAAATAATTCTGATCTGTATCTTGAAATTTTAGTATTTTATTTTCACAATCGTTTCCAAATAGTATTTCAATCGGGGTACATTCGGTTGAATTTAACGAATTGTTATAGGCTATTATTGCGATATTTATTTTATTAACTGTATCCAAGTTTTTAAATTCATGTCTTTGCTCCAAAATTCGAAGATGTTCTATCAAAGATGAGTGTAAGCGTTCAATTAAACCGTTACTTTGCGGGTTGCTAGTTGAAGTAATATGAAGTACAATTTTATAACCGGTTAATAAATTTTTTATCATTTCATTGTTAAATTCTACACCATTATCGATAATAATTCTGTTAGGCACTTGATATTGGGCGAAATATTCTAATAAATGTTCAACAATTTTAGTGGATGTGGTATTATCTAATAATTTACATGCGGCGAATTTAGTAAAGGAATCTATTATAGTTAAGTACTTTTCTTTATTTAGGGTTAATACATCAAGGTGTAATATATCGAAAGGATGTTTGGCATTGAGAGTTAACTGATCGGGTATTTGGTATGGGTTTCGTTCATACTTACAAGTTTGGCATAATTCGCAGTTATTAATAAATCTCTGAATATTTGAAATCATATTAGGCCAATAATATCTTCTTTTTAATTTCTGATACGTTTCTGTTATACCTCTATGATTTGTTTTTCCTTCATGATACAACTGTATTTGTAAATTTTGATCGTTATCATTTAAAACATCTTCTAATTGTATTGTCGTATGAATAATTTTGAAAGAATTTTTAACAAATGTAGTTTGTAATATATTATTAATTATTGCAATTAAAGCGTTGTCAATTAGACAATAATAATTTACATTTGGTACAAGATAATTTTTAAACATTTCACAAATATTTTTATTTGTATTTTTTTTATCTACGGTTACTATTAGTCTTTGTTTAATTTTGGATAATTTTTCTAAATTTATTTGAAATTTGTCACCTATTTTTATTATTATTTGGTTTTTCAAAAATGTTTTTGTGGGTAAATTTAAGTTCGAATTTGCTTCGTATTCTCGATAAAGCGTCTGCATTGGAGTTCAATGTTCCTTTTTTATATATAATTTCGTAGTCGTATTCTTCGAGTTTAATACGCCATCTCATTAATTTCGAATTTGGGGTCTTTTAGATTCATAAGCCAAACTAGTGGGCGGTGGTCCGTTACGATTTTGAATCTCACTCCATAAACATATGGTCTAAAATATTAACATGCCCAAACTATTCCCAATAGTTCCTTTTCTGTTGTGGAATAATTTATCTCATGCTCGTTAAATGTTCTAGACGCGTATGCCACTGGTAGATCTTTTCCTTTTACATTTTGGCTTAATACGCCTCCTATGGCGTAATTGCTAGCGTCAGTGGCTATAGTGAAGGTCTTCGTAAAATCAGAATATTGGAGAAGAGGTGATTTTATTAATTGCAATATTGAATTTTCGAAACTTTCAATATATTGTTTATTATTAGTATCTACTTTGTTTCCCTTTTTTAAATAGTTTGTTAAAGGTTTAGTTAGTTTGCGAAATTCGGAATAAATTTTCTATAATAGCAAATAAGTCCTAGAAATTGTTTGATCTCCTTTTGAGTTTTAGGGATGGGAAAGGATTTTACTGCTTCGATTTTTGAAGGGTTAGGTTTTATTCCTTCCTGTGAAATAATATGACCCAAATAAGCAACTTCTTTCCTTAAAAACTCACTTTTATCTAGCTGTATTTTTAAATTATGCAATTTTAATGTTTTAAATACTTTTCTGATATTTCCAATATGCTCTTGTAAACTTGTTCCTAAAATAATAATATCGTCTAAATATACTAAGCAAATTTTATTTAAATGTTCCCTTTAAGCATAATTCATCAGTCGCTGAAAGGTTGCGGGTGCATTCTTTAGGCCAAAAGGCATTCGTGTGAATTCGAAATGTCCTTTATCGGTGTTGAAGGCGGTTTTACTAATAGAATCAGGATGCATCTGGATTTGGTGGAAACCGGATGCTAGGTCGAGAGTTGTATAATATATATTTTTTCCTAATTTATCAAGCACTTCTGTTATGTTGGGTATCGGGAATTTGTCGTCTACTGTTTTTTGATTTAGTTTTCTATAATCGATGACCATTCGAAATTTCTTTTTACCGCTTGCATCTAATTTTTTAGGCACCATTCACACTGGGGACGACCAAGGTGAATAGGATGGTTGGATTATTTTGTCATCTAAAAGTTTGGCTATTTGGTTATTAATCTCTTTTTTATAAATCTCGGGGTGCCGGTAACTTTTTGTGTATATAGGGGTTTCGTCTGTAGTCGTGATTTTATGTTGTATTACACTTGTGTGTGTTAAGGGTTCTTTTTCTTTTGGGAAAATCATTTGGTATTCACAGATTACTTTAAACAGCTCCTTTTCCTCTTCTTCGTTAAAATGATCGCTTCTAATATAAATTTCATTTAATTCGCTGTTGAAACAATTAGTATTATGGGCGTTAAAATATTCGAAGTTACATTTTTTATTGTTTAATATTGCCTTTTTATTCTTTAAATCAATAGATATGCCTAATATTTCTAGAGTGTTAATACCCAATAATAAATTAAAGTTTTTATGGAAATTATTAATATACCATTTAATCGGATTTTTATTAACATTGATTATAACATATGAATCTCCGGAAGATTTGCCACTTGCTGTTTTAAAAGTGAAGTTTTCTTTAAAAATTTTAAACCTATTTTTTTTTTTTGTTTTCTGATTCCACAAAATTCTTGTTTATTACATTAATAGTGCTGCCTGTGTCTAAAAGTATAATATAATCTTTAATTCTGATAAAGGGTAATTTTGAATTACAGTTTATATTCATCAATTCTCCTGTTGTGTTATTTCGTCTAAGTCTAAAAAAGAGTTTTCGTCAGTGGTGTTTTCTGAAAACCTATTTTTTTGTTTTGTTTTCTGATTCCACAAAATTCTTGTTTATTACATTAATAGTGCTGCCTGTGTCTAAAAGTATAATATAATCTTTAATTCTGATAAAGGGTTATTTTGAATTACAGTTTATATTCATCAATTTTCCTGTTGTGTTATTTCGTCTAAGTCTAAAAAAGAGTTTTCGTCAGTGGTGTTTTCTGATTCGTCAATGTCTTCGACATTTTCGTGCAAGGGTAAATTATTATCATCTTCGTTTGTGTTAAGTTCTTTTACAATGTAATTTGGTGTGGTTGTGCCGAATTGTCTATTTTGTCTCATAAAGTTACTGTTAGGTTGATTGGAACTAGTTGTCATTCTGGATTGGGTTGACATGGGTGTTGGTGGTTTTTGTCTTTGGTTATTAATAATATTTTGACGTGGGGCGAATCTTTTGGGTTGGTTACTAGTAAAATTCCTGTAGATTGGTCCGGTAGGGAAGTTTGTATTTGCTAATGGCAATATCGTAGGAAGAATATTCGGTAAAGGGCGGATTTTATTTTCTGAATAATGCATATATTGAAAATCATTTAATAATAATTTTTCAATATCACTAATAGTTTGCGGATTTCGTGTAGCCAAGTTATTTCGCATAGGGTCTCTCAATGAACTAATGAAATGAGTTACTATTAAAGACTCGTTAAATTTTTTTAATTCGTTTGCAACAATATTGTCATAGGTGGTGATCATTTTAGTTTTGAATAATTCAAATTTATCTTTTATATTATTTAATATCATTCTCGTTCTGGCACTCGTAGTGAACGGACGTACAGTTACAAAGCTCCTAAACGATTAGATCACTTCAAATTATGACTAACTAGTCATAATTATATATTATATCATCATACTATTAAAGCTAAATACAACTAAAATAAACACCTGGCCACAAATACAATTTCAAAACACGGAGGCCACTGGCCAACGTGTTTTTAACAACAAATAATATGAGTGCAACTCAAGAAATACAAAAGGGCCAATGGCAAGTTACTAACAGAACTAGAATAAAAAGAAAAAATGATACTGAAACAAACAATATACGAATGGTAAAACCTAAAATCATTTCACAACCAAACGCCGGTACCTTCCCAGTACCGACACAAAATAAATTCCAATCCTTAAGTGATATATCCGATATATCTGAAAGTGAACATCAAGAAACACCCACACCGAAAATATTACTAGATGAAGAAGCAAAAACAAACTACTTCTTAAAAACAATAGCCAATAAACAAGTCAAAATCCAACCAACTAACATCGAAAGTTACAGGAAAATAATAAGTCGTTTTACAAAAGATAATATATTTTATCATACTTATCAAATAAAACAAAACCGATCATATTGAGTATACGTTAAAAATCTACATCATTCAACAAACATAAATGATCTAAAATTGGAAGTAGAAGATAAAGGACACAAAGTAATTAATATATTTAACTTAAAGCACAGAACAGAGAAATATCCTCTACCTATCTTCATAATAGAAATTGAACAAAATATCAACAATAAAACAATATATGATATACAATATCTACAATATACAAAAGTAACTATTGAACCACCCAGACCAAGAAAAGAAATCCCTCAATGTGCCAGGTGCCAAAGATATGGCCACACTAAAACCTATTGCGCAAGGAAAGAACGCTGTGTAAAATGTAGTGAAAACCACGCAACTAAAAATTGCTCTAAAATCGAAAACACCCGGGTTAAGTGTGTGTTATGTAATGGAAATCATCCGGCAAATTATAAAGGATGCACGATCTACAAAGAAATATATAAGAGAAAATATCCACTACTGAGACAAAGAACAACGGCAGAAGAAACTAAAATTAATAATACACAGCAAGTCAATCCAAACACTACATACGCACAAAAAGCCAATACAATCGACCCAAATAATTTACCGCAACCCCAGATAAAATCAAGCAACAAATCATCACAAAATAAACTAGAACAGATGATGATTCAACTAATGGGAAGGATGGATACCATCTTAAACCTGCTCACAGCGCTAGTTTCAAAACTTTCATAATGCAACTAAATCTAACCATAGCATTATGGAATGCCAATGGCTTGGCTCAACGAAGCCAAGAGTTAAAATTATTCTTAATAAAACACAATATCGACATTATGCTCATCTCTGAAACCCATTTCACAAACCAAACCTACTTAAAAATACCACGATATACTATATATGATACACAACACCCTGATGGCACAGCCCATGGAGGTACGGCAATAATCATAAAAAATTCTTTAAAACACCACATACTACCGGAATACATGATGGATCATCTCCAAGCAACTACTATATTAATAGAAGAATCGACGGGACCTATTACTCTGTCGACAATATATTGCCCCCCCAAAACATAATATCAAAAAGGAAGACTTTGAACAGTTCCTAAATACTCTCGGTAATAAGTACATTATAGGCGGAGATTATAATGCGAAACATACGATATGGGGCTCCCGGTTAATTACCACACGCGGAAGAGAATTATTAAAAGCAATACAAAGTAACAACCTGGCATATCACTCGACCGGCAAACCAACTTACTGGCCTACAGACACCAATAAAATACCAGACCTCATAGACTTCTATATAACGAAAAATATACCGCAAAATAAACTACATTTAACAGAAAACCTAGACTTATCATCAGATCATACACCAATAATATTAACGATGGGATCAAACATAATTAGAAAAACGAAACCACCAACCTTGCACAATAAGCACACTGACTGGGACTACTTCAGAGATCAATTAAAAGAGAAAATAAACCTAAATATACGCCTGAAACAAAACAAAGACATAGACGACGGAATTCAGCACCTCACTCAATCCATTCAACAAGCAGCTTGGGAAGCAACTCCTGTTGTGCCCGAGAAAGAAAATGAAATATCGATCCCAAACATTATCAAACAGGCAATTAGGAAAAAGCGCCGCATACGTAGACTATGGCAACAAAATCGTAACCCACACGACAAAAACACCCTCAACCGAATGGAAAGAGAATTTAAAAAGATGCTTTATGAATGGAGAAACAATACCACCCAAGAATACCTAAGCAACCTAACCCATACGCAAGCTACAGATTATTCCCTGTGGAAGGCAACTAAATACCTTAAAAGGCCAACACAAAGAATACCACCAATTAGGAAACTAGACAATAATTGGGCAAGAAGTGACCAAGAAAAATGCGAAAGTATAGCAGAACACTTATCCCAAGTATTCAGTCCTTTACCAATAAATAATAACACACCAGAAGAAGAGGAAATTAAACAATTTTTAGAAGTAGCGAATCAAATGTCATTACCAATAGAAAAGACAAATAAATATGAAATAGGACATCTAATCAAAACAATGCACCCAAAGAAAGCTCCCGGTTACGATCTCATCACTGGAAGAATATTAAAAGAACTACCAGAAAAAGCTGTAAAGCTTATTACCTTTATCTTCAACGTTATAATAAGATTAAATTATTACCCCACACAATGGAAAATAGCCCAAATAATCCCAATACAGAAACCAGGAAAGCCTGCTGAGGAACTGACTTCATATCGACCAATCAGTCTCCTACCTATTCTGTCAAAAGCGTTCGAAAAAATCCTGCTTCAAAGATTAAGACCAATACTATTAAAAGAAAATCTCATACCCGATCATCAATATGGATTCAGAGAACGACACTCTACTATCGAACAAATTCATCAAATTGTTAACAAAATTAGAAGCGACCAAGAAGAGAAAAGGTACTGTTCAGCCGCCTTCTTAGATGTAGCCCAAGCCTTTGATATGGTTTGGCATGAAGGACTTCTCTACAAAATTAAAAAACAACTGCCAAGTACGTACTACCAGTTATTAAAATCGTATCTTAGCGAAAGATATTTTATAGTGAAGATCCAAAACGAACACTCCGACCTAACTCCCATCCAGTCCGGGGTACCGCAAGGAAGCGTCCTTGGCCCGGTACTGTATCTCCTATATACCGCAGATTTACCCATATCAGCTCTTGCTACAACCGCTACATTCGCCGACGATACAGCACTATTAGTATCCCATGAAGACCCACAAATGGCCTCCCAAATACTACAAGAGTATCTCCACGTAATAGAAAAACGGCTGAATACATGGAAAATAAAAGCAAACGCAACAAAATCAGCGCACATTACCTTCACAAATAGAAGAAATACATGCCCGACAGTACAATTATACAATCAACCATTACCACAAGTAAACGAAGTTAGATACCTGGGACTACATATGGATAGAAGACTAACATGGACCAAACATATAAAAACTAAAAGAAAACAACTTAATATAAAAGCTAAACAAATGTACTGGATGTTAGGTAAAAAATCTAAATTATCCACTGAAAATAAACTCTTATTATACAAGACCATGTTAAAACCTATATGGACATACGGTATCCAACTTTGGGGTACCGCAAGTAACTCTAATATAGAGATTATACAAAGTTTCGAAGCAAAGACACTAAGAACTATACTAAACGCACCATGGTACGTTAGAAATAACACCATATATAATGATCTGAAAATGGAAAATGTGAAACAAGAAATAAAAAATTTCAGTAAAAAGTACATGCAACGCCTAGAGAAACATCCCAACCACACCGCAATGAACTTACTGGACAACAGCCTGGAAACAAGAAGATTAACACGCCACACCGCATTGGACCTACCATACAGATTTACATGATGAATGTACATACATACCATATACCCATGTAGGTATATACTTATACAAGAAGGTAGTGTCACTGGACACCGCCTTCGCAATGCTCTGTTTTATATATATTCGAACATTTACTTATTGTTATATTGTAACAGATTGTAAATAAAATGTCACCAATAAAAAAAAATATTATTTAATAGCGTTTCGAACGTCACTCTTTTCGGAGATCCTACCGACTGCGCCACTTTTATTTCTCACAATACAAGGTTAACAAAAAATGATATCTTGTATAATTTTATTGTACGTGTTTATTATGTTGTTTAAACAGAACAAGATCTGAACATAATACGTGACTTATATCTAATATTCGGAACATTTATAGGTTTCATAACTTCCACTTGTCACGTGACAATAAACATGTGTTGTCGAACAAGACAAAGAAATCAAATCATCAGCTAATAATGCAACAAGTAATATGCTTATAATGCACCAATATAACTTGTATAAATAAAATTAAAGAGAAAACTAGCACTTTTAAATAAAATCAAATAGACCTGTATTCCTGAGGAACAGGACGACTCTGTCAATGAGTGTAGAATGGTCACCAAGGGCCACCGTCAGGTCAAGTGATAGACCCGCCCTGTTTCGCTGCTCGGTAAACTGGGAGCACTCCAACAATACGTGCGCCACTGTCAAAGCAGTGTCACACGTTTCGCACATCGGAGCCTCCTCACGGCGCAGAAGATGACCATGCGTCCACCAGGTGTGCCCTATTCGGAGTCTCGCCACAGCGACCTCCTTCTTTCGGGATGCCCTACGGGAAGAATCCCATGGCCTTACGTTGTGCTTAACATTTTTAAGCTTGTTGGAAACTATATGACTCCACCTTTCCTGCCACTAATCCATGATCAGATGCTTAAAATAACCTTTGAGGTCATCAGCAAGCACCCGATCACAATCAATGGTGGCCTCGGACAAAGCTCGCTTAGCTGCTGCATCAGCTGCTTCATTCCCGCGAATATCAACATGACTTGGTACCCAAATAAAGCGCACGATAGACCCTTTTGACGATAGTGTCATCAAGGTATACAATATCTACAATATACAAAAGTAACTATTGAACCACCCAGACCAAGAAAAGAAATCCCTCAATGTGCCAGGTGCCAAAGATATGGCCACACTAAAACCTATTGCGCAAGGAAAGAACGCTGTGTAAAATGTAGTGAAAACCACGCAACTAAAAATTGCTCTAAAATCGAAAACACCCGGGTTAAGTGTGTGTTATGTAATGGAAATCATCCGGCAAATTATAAAGGATGCACGATCTACAAAGAAATATATAAGAGAAAATATCCACTACTGAGACAAAGAACAACGGCAGAAGAAACTAAAATTAATAATACACAGCAAGTCAATCCAAACACTACATACGCACAAAAAGCCAATACAATCGACCCAAATAATTTACCGCAACCACAGATAAAATCAAGCAACAAATCATCACAAAATAAACTAGAACAGATGATGATTCAACTAATGGGAAGGATGGATACCATCTTAAACCTGCTCACAGCGCTAGTTTCAAAACTTTCATAATGCAACTAAATCTAACCATAGCATTATGGAATGCCAATGGCTTGGCTCAACGAAGCCAAGAGTTAAAATTATTCTTAATAAAACACAATATCGACATTATGCTCATCTCTGAAACCCATTTCACAAACCAAACCTACTTAAAAATACCACGATATACTATATATGATACACAACACCCTGATGGCACAGCCCATGGAGGTACGGCAATAATCATAAAAAATTCTTTAAAACACCACATACTACCGGAATACATGATGGATCATCTCCAAGCAACTACTATATTAATAGAAGAATCGACGGGACCTATTACTCTGTCGACAATATATTGCCCCCCCAAAACATAATATCAAAAAGGAAGACTTTGAACAGTTCCTAAATACTCTCGGTAATAAGTACATTATAGGCGGAGATTATAATGCGAAACATACGATATGGGGCTCCCGGTTAATTACCACACGCGGAAGAGAATTATTAAAAGCAATACAAAGTAACAACCTGGCATATCACTCGACCGGCAAACCAACTTACTGGCCTACAGACACCAATAAAATACCAGATCTCATAGACTTCTATATAACGAAAAATATACCGCAAAATAAACTACATTTAACAGAAAACCTAGACTTATCATCAGATCATACACCAATAATATTAACGATGGGATCAAACATAATTAGAAAAACGAAACCACCAACCTTGCACAATAAGCACACTGACTGGGACTACTTCAGAGATCAATTAAAAGAGAAAATAAACCTAAATATACGCCTGAAACAAAACAAAGACATAGACGACGGAATTCAGCACCTCACTCAATCCATTCAACAAGCAGCTTGGGAAGCAACTCCTGTTGTGCCCGAGAAAGAAAATGAAATATCGATCCCAAACATTATCAAACAGGCAATTAGGAAAAAGCGCCGCATACGTAGACTATGGCAACAAAATCGTAACCCACACGACAAAAACACCCTCAACCGAATGGAAAGAGAATTTAAAAAGATGCTTTATGAATGGAGAAACAATACCACCCAAGAATACCTAAGCAACCTAACCCATACGCAAGCTACAGATTATTCCCTGTGGAAGGCAACTAAATACCTTAAAAGGCCAACACAAAGAATACCACCAATTAGGAAACTAGACAATAATTGGGCAAGAAGTGACCAAGAAAAATGCGAAAGTATAGCAGAACACTTATCCCAAGTATTCAGTCCTTTACCAATAAATAATAACACACCAGAAGAAGAGGAAATTAAACAATTTTTAGAAGTAGCGAATCAAATGTCATTACCAATAGAAAAGACAAATAAATATGAAATAGGACATCTAATCAAAACAATGCACCCAAAGAAAGCTCCCGGTTACGATCTCATCACTGGAAGAATATTAAAAGAACTACCAGAAAAAGCTGTAAAGCTTATTACCTTTATCTTCAACGTTATAATAAGATTAAATTATTACCCCACACAATGGAAAATAGCCCAAATAATCCCAATACAGAAACCAGGAAAGCCTGCTGAGGAACTGACTTCATATCGACCAATCAGTCTCCTACCTATTCTGTCAAAAGCGTTCGAAAAAATCCTGCTTCAAAGATTAAGACCAATACTATTAAAAGAAAATCTCATACCCGATCATCAATATGGATTCAGAGAACGACACTCTACTATCGAACAAATTCATCAAATTGTTAACAAAATTAGAAGCGACCAAGAAGAGAAAAGGTACTGTTCAGCCGCCTTCTTAGATGTAGCCCAAGCCTTTGATATGGTTTGGCATGAAGGACTTCTCTACAAAATTAAAAAACAACTGCCAAGTACGTACTACCAGTTATTAAAATCGTATCTTAGCGAAAGATATTTTATAGTGAAGATCCAAAACGAACACTCCGACCTAACTCCCATCCAGTCCGGGGTACCGCAAGGAAGCGTCCTTGGCCCGGTACTGTATCTCCTATATACCGCAGATTTACCCATATCAGCTCTTGCCACAACCGCTACATTCGCCGACGATACAGCACTATTAGTATCCCATGAAGACCCACAAATGGCCTCCCAAATACTACAAGAGTATCTCCACGTAATAGAAAAACGGCTGAATACATGGAAAATAAAAGCAAACGCAACAAAATCAGCGCACATTACCTTCACAAATAGAAGAAATACATGCCCGACAGTACAATTATACAATCAACCATTACCACAAGTAAACGAAGTTAGATACCTGGGACTACATATGGATAGAAGACTAACATGGACCAAACATATAAAAACTAAAAGAAAACAACTTAATATAAAAGCTAAACAAATGTACTGGATGTTAGGTAAAAAATCTAAATTATCCACTGAAAATAAACTCTTATTATACAAGACCATGTTAAAACCTATATGGACATACGGTATCCAACTTTGGGGTACCGCAAGTAACTCTAATATAGAGATTATACAAAGTTTCGAAGCAAAGACACTAAGAACTATACTAAACGCACCATGGTACGTTAGAAATAACACCATATATAATGATCTGAAAATGGAAAATGTGAAACAAGAAATAAAAAATTTCAGTAAAAAGTACATGCAACGCCTAGAGAAACATCCCAACCACACCGCAATGAACTTACTGGACAACAGCCTGGAAACAAGAAGATTAACACGCCACACCGCATTGGACCTACCATACAGATTTACATGATGAATGTACATACATACCATATACCCATGTAGGTATATACTTATACAAGAAGGTAGTGTCACTGGACACCGCCTTCGCAATGCTCTGTTTTATATATATTCGAACATTTACTTATTGTTATATTGTAACAGATTGTAAATAAAATGTCACCAATAAAAAAAAATATTATTTAATAGCGTTTCGAACGTCACTCTTTTCGGAGATCCTACCGACTGCGCCACTTTTATTTCTCACAATACAAGGTTAACAAAAAATGATATCTTGTATAATTTTATTGTACGTGTTTATTATGTTGTTTAAACAGAACAAGATCTGAACATAATACGTGACTTATATCTAATATTCGGAACATTTATAGGTTTCATAACTTCCACTTGTCACGTGACAATAAACATGTGTTGTCGAACAAGACAAAGAAATCAAATCATCAGCTAATAATGCAACATGTAATATGCTTATAATGCACCAATATAACTTGTATAAATAAAATTAAAGAGAAAACTAGCACTTTTAAATAAAATCAAATAGACCTGTATTCCTGAGGAACAGGACGACTCTGTCAATGAGTGTAGAATGGTCACCAAGGGCCACCGTCAGGTCAAGTGATAGACCCGCCCTGTTTCTCTGCTCGGTAAACTGGGAGCACTCCAACAATACGTGCGCCACTGTCAAAGCAGTGTCACACGTTTCGCACATCGGAGCCTCCTCACGGCGCAGAAGATGACCATGCGTCCACCAGGTGTGCCCTATTCGGAGTCTCGCCACAGCGACCTCCTTCTTTCGGGATGCCCTACGGGAAGAATCCCATGGCCTTACGTTGTGCTTAACATTTTTAAGCTTGTTGGAAACTATATGACTCCACCTTTCCTGCCACTAATCCATGATCAGATGCTTAAAATAACCTTTGAGGTCATCAGCAAGCACCCGATCACAATCAATGGTGGCCTCGGACAAAGCTCGCTTAGCTGCTGCATCAGCTGCTTCATTCCCGCGAATACCAACATGACTTGGTACCCAAATAAAGCGCACGATAGACCCTTTTGACGATAGTGTCATCAAGGTTGCTTGTATCTGCTGCAAGAGAGGATGTTTAGGGTACAAAGAATCAATCGCTTTCAAAGCGCTCATTGAGTCTGACACAATAACATAAGAATTACGTGCGAGTCTGCAAATATAGAGAAGTGCTTGGTAGAGTGCATACAGCTCTGCCGTGTATACGGACGAGAGTTTGTGAAGACGAAACTAACATGTCCCTCTTGCCGATATATAAGCATATGCAGCCCTGTCGTTGCTCTTCGAACCGTCGGTGTAAATGCGAATCCATTGCCGATAGTTGGCAATGATTCGAGCAAACTCACGTTGTAACAGATTGGGTGGAGTAGAGGATCGATTTAGCTTTGAAAGCGCATAGTTGGTATTCGGACGGGAGAATGTCCAAGGAGGAAAGGGGCTGAAAGAAGTGTCTGGGGTTGAAGGAAGTTCAAAATTAACTTCTCCAAAAGTATTGCGAGATCTGATAGTAAAGGAACCCACCGAACGAGCCCTTTTGTCATAAATTTCCGCAAACTGTTGACCAAAGACAGTGTCAAAAACCAGGTGATATGGTTTCGACTTCATGGCTGCCGTGTAGTTCATGGTCAAAGGGCTGCGACGAGCATACAGAGAAGGTTCGCCATCTTCGCACAGTACACTTGGTATTGGGCTGGTGCGAAAAGCACCAGTAGCTACACGAATACCAGTATGGTGTATCGTATCAATGGTTTTGATAACGGATGGCCTGGCAGAAGCGTAAGCAATACCGCCGTAGTCCAGCTTAGAACGTATCAAAGCCCGATACAGGCGCAGCATAGAAATTCTATCGGCACCCCACGGTTTGGAAGAAAGAACTCGCAACAAATTTAGAGAAAGCCGACATTTTGCCTTCAAAGCCACAAGATGGGCACGCCAGTTAAGCGTCTTGTCAAATAGAAGACCAAGAAAACGGACAGTTTCCACAAATGGAAGATCAGTACCGTTGAGAGAGAGAACAGGATCTAAGTGAAGGTGACGGCGTTGACAGAAGTGAATGCACTCTGTCTTGGCTGCAGAAAATACAAAACCTTGCTCAGTAGCCCAAGGATGAAGACGATTGATTTGTAACTGCAGCTGACGCTCTATGGAAGCCATATTGCAAGACCTGCAGAAAATCGTCAAGTCGTCCACGTACAACGATCCCAGGACAGGTGAATGAATTCACTGAGCAACACCGTTGATGGCCACAGCAAACAACGTGACACTCAAAATAGATCCTTGCGGTACTCCGTTTTCTTGAGTAAAAATGTTGGAGAGGTCATTTCCCACACGAACTTGAAACTTCCTTAAGGAAAGAAAGCTTTCTAGAAATATAAGAAGATTACCTCTCAAGCCCCAGGAGTGTAAAGTGCGCATAATACCAAAACGCCAAGTGGTATCATAGGCCCGGGCAATATCAAAGAACACAGCTACCATATGTTTCTTGTTGAGAAAAGCATCCCGGATGGTTGATTCAAGTCTTACCAGGTGGTCTGCAGTGGAACGGTAACGGCGGAAGCCGCACTGGATGTTATCCAACAGGTTGTTTGATTCCAGGAACCACACAAGACGCCTGTTGATCATGCGTTCCATGAGCTTGCAGACACAACTGATAAGCGAGACTGGGCGATAGCTAGATGGCAGTGTTTTGTCTTTTCCAGGCTTTGGGATTGGTACAATAATCGCATCACGCCATGGTGTTGGGCATATACCAGAAAACCAAATGCGATTATACATTTGTAAAAGAAACGTTTTTCCAGCAGGATCCAAATGGCGAAGCATCTGGTAGTGAATAGAATCAGGTCCAGGAGCGCTGTCGTGCAAATCTGAAATCGCACTTTCAAGTTCATCCACGCTGAAAGAAAGATTGTAGATTTCGTCACCCGGAGAAACAAAATTGAGACATTGACGTTCCAAGATTGATTTTCGAGCGAGGAACTCAGCTGGATAGTGATTGGAACTTGAAGTATCCGCGAAAGTGGATGCTATAATATTAGCAACATCAGACCGACAGGTAATGACATTTCCATTGATTTTTAGGCCAGAAACAGTGCTAGATTTTGAGCGGCCAGATGTTTTTCTGACCTTCTACCATACCTTTGAAACTGGAGTGGAGGTTGTAATGGAAGAAATGTATTTCTGCCATGACGCTTTCTTACTCTTCCGAACAATTCTTCTAGCTTTTGCCTTGGCTTGGAAGAATTGGATCATATTCTCGGTAGTTGGGAATCGCCTGAAATGGCGAAAAATACGTCGTTTTTCTCGGATAGCAATCTTGCACTCATCGTTCCACCAGGGAACGGGTATTCTTTTAGAATGAACTGGTGTTAAAGGAATACTTTCTTGCGCAGCAGACTTGATTGTATCCGTGAAATACCGAACATGGTCGTCCACGTCAACGAAATCATTTTCGCCAAATACAGCCAACTCCGAGAACAGATTCCAATCTGCTCGCTTTAAAGCCCATTTTGGACAACGAGCATCAGAATCTGAGCTCTGCAAAACTTTAAGAATGATCGGTAAGTGGTCACTTTGATGCAAGTCCGAGTGCACATGCCACTCAAACAATGGAGCTATTGCTGCAGAACAGATCGTTAGATCAATAGCAGTGAAATTTAAGATGACATGCGTACTTGCGGCGAATAGGTGTTCCAAACGGCTACCGCGTTGATCAATAGTTCTTGATCCCCATTCAGGATTATGAGCGTTGAAATCGCCCATAAGAATGAATGGAGCAGGCAATTGATCAATTAAATCAACGATATCACGCATATCGACATTGTAGTTTGGCGGAAGATAGATAGAACATAAAGTGACCAGAAGAGGAATAGCGACACGGACAGCAACAGCTTGCAATTGAGAATTGAAAGCAATCTCCTCACAATACACACTTTCACGAACCAGAATCGCTACTCCACCACGACCTTGGCCATCACTAGGCACATCAGTACGAAATACTGAAAAGCCTCGTAATGCAACAGCTCTGGTGTCTTGAAAATGTGTTTCTTGTAAGCATATGCAAGAGGGAGTCTGCGCGGCATTGAGAACTTTAAATTCTTCGAAGTGGCTGTAGAAACCATTACAATTCCATTGTAGTATGGGAGGCATTATTTGGGTGTGGAAGATTTATCTCGCTCAGGCCTATAAAGCTTAACGGTTGTAACTTCCATAGGAGAAGAGGATCTCGAAGATTGAGATCCCTTACTTGGAGAAAATTTGGTAATGGAAGAACTCGAAACACTGGATGTTTCTCGTACCTCCATTGAATGTTTTTTCGAAATAATTTTCGGCGTTTTTGTTTAGGTTTAACGGTTAATTTTGATTTTGGATCGTTTATGATTTTGACAGCTGCTTTCGAAATTGATTTTAAATTTTGACTAACCTTAGATTTAGGAATGTTAGTTTAAACAGAAGGCAAATTCGGAACAGTTGAAGAACTATTAGAGGAAGGAAGATGATCAGTCTGAACGGCAATAGATTTTTATAAAACTGGCGTTGCAGCGATTGTGGCGAAAGAACGGCTAAATGTAGGACTGGTCTGCGTTTTAAACTTTTTACGGGCGTCGAAATAGAATATCTTATCAATAATAATTTTGATTTCGATAATTTTCTTTTCCTCCTGATTGCGTGGGCAATCAGAAAAGAAAGAAGGTTGATTTCCAGAACAATTGACACATCGTGAGGGACCCCTACATTCCTCGCCCAAATGCTCCTGCTCACTGCACTGTGGACACACAGCCTGTGCGTCACAACGAGATGCAGTGTGCCCGAACATCTGGCATTTAAAACATCGCATTGGCCGAGGAAAGTATGGTCTCACAGAACAACTGTGAAAATCAACCTTATTCTACTCCGGAAGCTTATCTAATCCAAATGTTAGTACTACTGATGTTGTATTTTTTATCGCACCGTTTTTCTTAGTAGTAAGCCGTCGACAATTTATAACCGCTTGACTAGCAAGTTCACGCTGACACTCATCCATCTCAACAAATAGCAGGTCGTAATATGAAATTACGCCCTGGCATGAGTTGAGGGACTTGTGCGCCTCTACTACAATCGGCATTCCAAATAAAACCGTAGCTTTCAATAAAGATTTACTCTGTGAAGAATTGGCAGTTTCAATCAACAGTGAACCATCACGAAGCCGTTTGGTGGATTTGGGTTCTCGACCAGCAAGCTCGTTAAGGCTCCCCGCCAAACCAAAACATGATATTTCGGAGATGGATTTACCATCTTCGGTTCTCTTAATTGTAAGATATTTGGGCGAAAACTTATTTTCGCCCTTCAGAAAAATTTCTTCCTCGCCCGATAAGGGACGAGATCTTTTTGGGGGAGGGGCCCCCGAGGTTTTTGAGGTATTTGCCATAAATAAATAGAACGTTCCATCTCCTGGTCTCGCCACCCACCACGGAGCCACAATTTGGGACGTCACACCACAAACTGGTGTGATCGCCAGGGCTTACTAGGAGATATAGTCCCCCTCACCTGGCAATAAGCTTCAGATCGCTGCGAGCCACTCTCTCCAACGTCCGAAAACTTACCCCCAGGGTCGTGGAACTCACCTTACCGGCACAGAACGTAACGGCAAGCCGATTGGTCAGATAGGGTTAGTATCTGACCGCCCGTTTCGCAAGAATCCGAAGCCAAAGAATTGTGTTGCTTGTAAGCTCAACCACCAGGATCATCTTCTCCTTCCTTACGGGTCTCCACGCACGGCAAACACGCGGGTGAGCAAATGAATAGGAAAGAAAAGTCCGCAGAAGATTGGCCCACTAATCTTCCGGTCAAAGTTCAGATGGAACTGTGTGTTTTTTACGAGGTACATTCCTCGCCCATTGGTCGCCTCTTGCGACCAGCAGAGGTGCTGCGGGCTATTCACGCCTTAAGCTAAATAATGAAATAAACTATCATTTTAAAATATATGTAAAAATTATATTGTAAGCTAAAAATCTATTAAATGTAAAATGTTAATAAAGAGGACTTAAAAATGTTTCTAAAATTGAATAAAATATACATGCTTAAAATTGTAAAAATAAAAGTTATTGTAAAATATAATTGAATGTAAACAAAAATACGTGTAACTTTTATTTCTCACAATACAAGGTTAACAAAAAATGATATCTTGTATAATTTTATTGTACGTGTTTATTATGTTGTTTAAACAGAACAAGATCTGAACAGAATACGTGACTTATATCTAATATTCGGAACAATTATAGGTTTCATAACTTCCACTTGTCACGTGACAATAAGCAAGTGTTGTCGAACAAGACAAAGAAATCAAATCATCAGCTAATAATGCAACATGTAATATGCTTATAATGCACTAATATAACTCCTCCCTTATTAAGAGATGATTTAAGTTCTTTTTACAATATTACCGAGTATCTGACATCTTCCAAAATTATATCGGTATTAATCTTATTTTTCTTAATTTTCAAATATTTAACTCTTACTTTATATATTATTACAATAATTAAAATTACAATTATAATTACTATCATTACAGAGTTAGTTACACTATGTTCTCCGTTAGTAATTATTTCTTTTATCTTTGGGATTTCGGGTAAGATTATATTTTGTTTATGAATAGTGTTGATTTCAAAAGATCTATTAACAATTTTGTCATTTCTGATTTCAAAATTCATGTTTTCAAAAATGATTTCTCTAGCATTATTCATTGTTGGGACTAAATTATAATTATCTATCGTACAATCATTTCCGACAATAAATTTGTATATTCCTATAATTCTCTTTTTAATATAATAACGTGTACAATATATTTCCAAATTTCTTGTTTTACTACTAGCGATGTAAGCTATGTTTGAATTTTCAATTTTGAATAAGGCAAATATTTCATTAATTTTATGATATTCGCATTGTTCATTATTTTGATAGTTTATTAATTGTTTATAACATTCATTGACTTCTATAAAGTTTGTTTTACAATAATTATTATTATTAATTATTTTACAATCATAGACGTAATACAATTTATTATTATGTTTGATAATTATTTCTCTTTCTTTATTTAGCAAGTACATCTGATTTTCAATTAACGTTGGTATAGGTGTTGTTTGTATTAATATGTAATTTTGATTTTCGAATAGTGGTATTTCTAGAAGATATTTTATTTGATCTTGTTCAATTTTACAATGACTGGTTATTTGGATATTTAAATCACAAAAATTTAAATTTATATTAAATTCAGATATTAAATGTTTTAATTCATTTATATTTATTATGGAACTATGTAGTTTTCCTATATTGCAAAAAGTAAGGCTGGTCTCTATTTCATCTATCATTTCGAGAATATTAATTAACATGAAAACAATCTGATTTATAATATCTTTTATCCTAAATAAGTTTTCGTAAGTCATTTGATTTTGTAACATCCCATCTAACTGCCTTATTCTGGACCTTATTAAATTTTCGTTATGAAATAGATTTTCGATTTGTTTATTAAATTTATTAATCATTTCCTTATTTAATTTAATATTTTCTATATTTTGTTCTTGTAATAATTTCTGGTTTTCCTTAATTTTTTCGAACATTAATTCATATTTTTCCGCATCTTGTGAATCTAAATTCCCTGTTATACTTTTGATTATATTACCCAGTCCATTTATTAAACATTTTTTTTGACCTTTTATTGAATAAATTTACGAGTTTTGCCTTAACTTTTGCATAGTTATAATTTAGTATATTCAAATTATTTTGTAATTCCCTTTCATAATGTAATTCACTCTCACTATTGCTAATTTTTTCTTTTATATCTACAATATATATTGTTATTTTATCGAATTCTACACTAATTTTACTAAAATTAAAATGATAATATGAATATTTTGAATGCGTATAAATATTTACATTGCCGAGTTCTAATAAATTAATTCCGGCGGTTGAATCGATCCTGCATAAGATTTCTGTTCCTCGGCAGGAACATCTGAAACGAACATACGTTTTTTCTTTAGTTTATTTATTTTAAACTTTCTCCCGTCCTTTAAAGTTACTGTATTTCTAATTTTATTGAATTCTGTCAAGGATTGTTTTTTAAATAGAGGCTTTTTAAATTTTGTTATTAATCTAGGATTTTCTTTTACTAGAACTTCTTTTGTTTTAATTTCTAAATTTTGGTCTTTTGTTGGTTTTTGTTTCAGGAATCTTTTAATTTTATTCATTTCTGCTCTTTGTTTCACCTTCTCGCGTATTTTCTTCAATTTGTCTTTCCAAATGTTTAAATAATTCTGATCTGTATCTTGAAATTTTAGTATTTTATTTTCACAATCGTTTCCAAATAGTATTTCAATCGGGGTACATTCGGTTGAATTTAACGAATTGTTATAGGCTATTATTGCGATATTTATTTTATTAACTGTATCCAAGTTTTTAAATTCATGTCTTTGCTCCAAAATTCGAAGATGTTCTATCAAAGATGAGTGTAAGCGTTCAATTAAACCGTTACTTTGCGGGTTGCTAGTTGAAGTAATATGAAGTACAATTTTATAACCGGTTAATAAATTTTTTATCATTTCATTGTTAAATTCTACACCATTATGGATAATAATTCTGTTAGGCACTTGATATTGGGCGAAATATTCTAATAAATGTTCAACAATTTTAGTGGATGTGGTATTATCTAATAATTTACATGCGGCGAATTTAGTAAAGGAATCTATTATAGTTAAGTACTTTTCTTTATTTAGGGTTAATACATCAAGGTGTAATATATCGAAAGGATGTTTGGCATTGAGAGTTAACTGATCGGGTATTTGGTATGGGTTTCGTTCATACTTACAAGTTTGGCATAATTCGCAGTTATTAATAAATCTCTGAATATTTGAAATCATATTAGGCCAATAATATCTTCTTTTTAATTTCTGATACGTTTCTGTTATACCTCTATGATTTGTTTTTCCTTCATGATACAACTGTATTTGTAAATTTTGATCGTTATCATTTAAAACATCTTCTAATTGTATTGTCGTATGAATAATTTTGAAAGAATTTTTAACAAATGTAGTTTGTAATATATTATTAATTATTGCAATTAAAGCGTTGTCAATTAGACAATAATAATTTACATTTGGTACAAGATAATTTTTAAACATTTCACAAATATTTTTATTTGTATTTTTTTTATCTACGGTTACTATTAGTCTTTGTTTAATTTTGGATAATTTTTCTAAATTTATTTGAAATTTGTCACCTATTTTTATTATTATTTGGTTTTTCAAAAATGTTTTTGTGGGTAAATTTAAGTTCGAATTTGCTTCGTATTCTCGATAAAGCGTCTGCATTGGAGTTCAATGTTCCTTTTTTATATATAATTTCGTAGTCGTATTCTTCGAGTTTAATACGCCATCTCATTAATTTCGAATTTGGGGTCTTTTAGATTCATAAGCCAAACTAGTGGGCGGTGGTCCGTTACGATTTTGAATCTCACTCCATAAACATATGGTCTAAAATATTAACATGCCCAAACTATTCCCAATAGTTCCTTTTCTGTTGTGGAATAATTTATCTCATGCTCGTTAAATGTTCTAGACGCGTATGCCACTGGTAGGTCTTTTCCTTTTACATTTTGGCTTAATACGCCTCCTATGGCGTAATTGCTAGCGTCAGTGGCTATAGTGAAGGTCTTCGTAAAATCAGAATATTGGAGAAGAGGTGATTTTATTAATTGCAATATTGAATTTTCGAAACTTTCAATATATTGTTTATTATTAGTATCTACTTTGTTTCCCTTTTTTAAATAGTTTGTTAAAGGTTTAGTTAGTTTGCGAAATTCGGAATAAATTTTCTATAATAGCAAATAAGTCCTAGAAATTGTTTGATCTCCTTTTGAGTTTTAGGGATGGGAAAGGATTTTACTGCTTCGATTTTTGAAGGGTTAGGTTTTATTCCTTCCTGTGAAATAATATGACCCAAATAAGCAACTTCTTTCCTTAAAAACTCACTTTTATCTAGCTGTATTTTTAAATTATGCAATTTTAATGTTTTAAATACTTTTCTGATATTTCCAATATGCTCTTGTAAACTTGTTCCTAAAATAATAATATCGTCTAAATATACTAAGCAAATTTTATTTAAATGTTCCCTTTAAGCATAATTCATCAGTCGCTGAAAGGTTGCGGGTGCATTCTTTAGGCCAAAAGGCATTCGTGTGAATTCGAAATGTCCTTTATCGGTGTTGAAGGCGGTTTTACTAATAGAATCAGGATGCATCTGGATTTGGTGGAAACCGGATGCTAGGTCGAGAGTTGTATAATATATATTTTTTCCTAATTTATCAAGCACTTCTGTTATGTTGGGTATCGGGAATTTGTCGTCTACTGTTTTTTGATTTAGTTTTCTATAATCGATGACCATTCGAAATTTCTTTTTACCGCTTGCATCTAATTTTTTAGGCACCATTCACACTGGGGACGACCAAGGTGAATAGGATGGTTGGATTATTTTGTCATCTAAAAGTTTGGCTATTTGGTTATTAATCTCTTTTTTATAAATCTCGGGGTGCCGGTAACTTTTTGTGTATATAGGGGTTTCGTCTGTAGTCGTGATTTTATGTTGTATTACACTTGTGTGTGTTAAGGGTTCTTTTTCTTTTGGGAAAATCATTTGGTATTCACAGATTCTTTAAACAGCTCCTTTTCCTCTTCTTCGTTAAAATGATCGCTTCTAATATAAATTTCATTTAATTCGCTGTTGAAACAATTAGTATTATGGGCGTTAAAATATTCGAAGTTACATTTTTTATTGTTTAATATTGCCTTTTTATTCTTTAAATCAATAGATATGCCTAATATTTCTAGAGTGTTAATACCCAATAATAAATTAAAGTTTTTATGGAAATTTTTAATATACCATTTAATCGGGTTTTTATTAACATTGATTATAACGTATGAATCTCCGGAAGATTTGCCACTTGCTGTTTTAAAAGTGAAGTTTTCTTTAAAAATTTTAAACCTATTATTTTGTTTTGTTTTCTGATTCCACAAAATTCTTGTTTATTAGATTAATAGTGCTGCCTGTGTCTAAAAGTATAATATAATCTTTAATTCTGATAAAGGGTTATTTTGAATTACAGTTTATATTCATCAATTCTCCTGTTGTGTTATTTCGTCTAAGTCTAAAAAAGAGTTTTCGTCAGTGGTGTTTTCTGAAAACCTATTTTTTTGTTTTGTTTTCTGATTCCACAAAATTCTTGTTTATTACATTAATAGTGCTGCCTGTGTCTAAAAGTATAATATAATCTTTAATTCTGATAAAGGGTTATTTTGAATTACAGTTTATATTCATCAATTCTCCTGTTGTGTTATTTCGTCTAAGTCTAAAAAAGAGTTTTCGTCAGTGGTGTTTTCTGATTCGTCAATGTCTTCGACATTTTCGTGCAAGGGTAAATTATTATCATCTTCGTTTGTGTTAAGTTCTTTTACAATGTAATTTGGTGTGGTTGTGCCGAATTGTCTATTTTGTCTCATAAAGTTACTGTTAGGTTGATTGGAACTAGTTGTCATTCTGGATTGGGTTGACATGGGTGTTGGTGGTTTTTGTCTTTGGTTATTAATAATATTTTGACGTGGGGCGAATCTTTTGGGTTGGTTACTAGTAAAATTCCTGTAGATTGGTCCAGTAGGGAAGTTTGTATTTGCTATGGCAATTTCGTAGGAAGAATATTCGTTAAAGGGCGGATTTTATTTTCTGAATAATGCATATATTGAAAATCATTTAATAATAATTTTTCAATATCACTAATAGTTTGCGGATTTCGTGTAGCCAAGTTATTTCGCATAGGGTCTCTCAATGAACTAATGAAATGAGTTACTATTATAGACTCGTTAAATTTTTTTAATTCGTTGGCAACATTATTGTCATAGGTGGTGATAATTTTAGTTTTGAATAATGAAGAAGTGGAAAAAAAATATCTGCAATGTCATGCACCGAACTTTCTTACCCGCATATGTGTTAAGCCATTTCGTAGTTACATTATTTTTCTAATTTATAATATTCGTTCTAACATTTAGTTTGCTTTTACAGTAGATATATTTCTTAGAAACAATATAAAATGTCAAACTTCAAATTATTTAAGTCTATTTTGTTAAAAAATTGACAGGCGCAGATGATACGATTTATGTAAAATATATATAATAAGCAGAAATTTTATTTGAAGCCATTACTCTTTTAGAAAAAATAATTCAAACAAAAGTTGTGCTAAATATAAATACATGAAATTTCTCTGTAACTGTAACCTTCTTTGATTAATTGCAGAAAATGCAAAAATTGACTAAAGTAAACAGACACACACACACACACACACACGCACACACACACAGACGTACGCCATTCCAAAAATAGTTGGAATCGATTCAGGGAAGGTCAGAACGTATATTTCCGTTAAAATCTCGACATCGAAATTTTCATGATTACAATACTTACTTATACTGCGTATAAGAAAGTAAAAATCATCAGAACAAGTTGTAGAAAATGTTCATCTAAATCATAGTGCAATAAGAATGCAAGGTAATGCCTATTTATCAGACAAATTTAATTTTCCTGATCCATTAACAAATAAAAATAAGCGGTTTATAATTGAAAATGGTCCCGGTCAACCAATGGCTCTCTTTCAAAAACATCTGCAGTTTCATGCACCGAACTTTCTTATACGCATATGGGTTAAACCACATCATAGTTTCATTATTTTTCTAATTTATAATATTTTTTCTGACCTTTGGAACTCTTACGCTAATTATATTTCTTTAAATAAATATAAATGTCAAACTTCAAATTATTTAAGTCTGTTTTGTTTTTGTTTTTGATAAACAATTGTCAAGTGCAGATAATACGATTTATCTAAAAAAAAACGTAATATGAAGAAATTTCAAGAGCCATTTTCTTGTTTCTGGAACCGTTTCAAATAAAAGTTGTACAAAATGCTGATATCTATAATTTTTACTGTAACAGTTTTTCTGTAACTGCAACCCTTTTTGAGTAATTGAAAAAACTGCAAAAAATGACTAGAGTAAACATGCACTACCGGTCGGAATATTGGATTCACAAATAAGAGGTTTTCTTTCCAGGCATATACAAATCTTAAGTTAAATATTTCATAATTTTCCCTTTAGCAGTTTGGGCTGTAGAGCGCTCACATACATACATACATACACACACACACACACACACACACACACACACACAGACGGACGTCATTCCAATAATAGTTGGAATCGATTCAGCGAAGGTAAAAACGTATATTTCCGTTAAAATCTCGAGTTTTTCATGATTACAATACTTATACCAATTTTCTATTTGTGTACAGTAGCACACATCTACATTAGGATTTGAATACAGAAACACTATAAAGAAAATTGTGATATTATTGTAAATAGTTTTATTTTTCTATAATCTATATATAATAAAACATTCATTATCTATAGCATATTAATTGTAATCTACAATGATTCTCAGTTTTCTAAAATTTGTAATTTACTTTTAACATATTGTTCAATTAGAGTCGCCTGTAAATAGTCAACAATGAAAGGCATTGCAGGCGCATTGAAATCAAAAGGATGTCAATCTTTCTTATTAACACGTCAACATCATAACACAACATAATATAATCTACAAACAATAATAATGAAGTAATTATTCTCCGGTCCAAGAACATAAAAATGCGCTCGGCAATTCGCTACAGGCATTACTTAATGCATGAACGTAAAACAATTCTATTACATTGTCTCTGTATCTGCGATTTTTTAACAGTCTTAAATTACATAGAACCCAGTTTCTCACATCAGAAATGCGGTTTAATACAAAATTAAATTTCATTATCTAGCGCTTTTTTGCTTCAGCTTCAAACTGCACTTACAAACATATATTCATTTTGTCCAACTATTAACATTTTTTATCAACTGTATCGTGTCGTGAGATAGTGCTAAATAAAAGGTTATAATTGCTAATTATTATATACTCCAACTTTTTTTTTTTAATTCGTCCCATCCGTTTACTATTTTCTTACATTATATCCGTTGGAATTTTAATTATAAGACTAAGGGCGCTGGTTAGATATTTATTTTTCAATATATTGAATATTAAAGACATTTTTTTATAGATTGTTTAAATTTTTTAAATTCTATAACCATGCAGTGCTAATTCATGCTTCCTCGTATTATGCTTCTATATACGTAACTTGGAATATCTGTTAAATTATTTATATATAGTGTTTTATTTTCTTATCTCTAAGATATAGATTTAAACCTAGTTATTATAATGAATACATGTACGTTGACATCACATATAAGAAAAATGTAACTTCTGTGACAATACGTGACAATTACGAACTTGCATTATTTGCAAAACGTGTACAATAGAAAAACAGGACCAATATATTGTAAGTATCAAATAACATATATATGATTCAAAATTATGACCTAATTATTTTTATTTTGCGACTTAATTCTAATTGCACATTGTCGGCAAAATATTGTTTTATTTTTAACAAAGCTCGTTTTATATTTATTATTTCGATTTTTGCCAAAAAAGAAAACTACGTCTGATCTATAGTGTAAAAATGTTCACTTATTTACTTTTTTAAAATAATCGATATTTTTTATAATATAAGTTTTTGAACGTAAATAAATAAAATTAACCACGATACATGTGACACTCCTTCCGCTGTATGTATGCAAACTTGTTACTCCATATTAAAGAGAGAGTCTACTGGCATATCCGGAGGAGCCAAGCCAAGCCATGCCGTGCCATCTATGCGCACAGCCATAACGCACAGATGGCTATCAAACAGCTACAGATCCACATCAATATCCTGCATCAATACTGGGACAAATGGAAAATAACTATAAACGCCATTGTCTTCACACGGAAATACACTTATCTCAAAATACACACGCCTGTAGTCATTCACAACCACAAAATCACCACCATAAAACATGTTAAATACCTCGGTTTCCATCTCACACCTCGACTCAATCATGCACATCACATTAAACAACTTATCCTAAAAACTCAACTATCCCTCCGCAATATATACTGCCTTCTAACCAAAAACAGCCCATTATCCCTTAAAACCAAACTTCTCCTTTACAAATCCCTCCTACGACCAATCCTTACCTACGCAGCTCCAGCCTGGTGTGGCGCCCCATACACTACTACCCTACCAGTACAGAGGTTTCAAAATAAATGTTTACGCCTTGCCGCATAGACTTCAAGATACATTCGCATCACAGATCTTCACCTACTGACCAACATGCCTTACATCAATGACTACATCACCCAACAAGCACAAAAATGTTACACACAAACTACTACCAACCCCAATCCACTCATTCAAAACATCACCCTCATCAAAGCACACAACGTTCCCTTCAGGACAAAGCACAAGCTCCCCTACGAATTACTTCCAGTATACCACGAGCGCTCCCCAGAGCAAATCACCTAACAAAGGCACACCAATCATACCTCATCTCATACCACACACTAAACACACAAACCCTTCATAAACACAACCAGCTATTAAAGAATACAACATATCCCACATGCAGGCCCCTCATGCATATACAACCACTACCACACATAGAGCATGAGCCAACCAAACCAAACAACACTCAACAAACAAAATTAACTACAAAAAATTCTAAACATATCATGCACAACTAACATTATTATACCATCCATCACCACAACCTAATTGTTTTTAATTAATTAAGAGTAGATTTAAGTTTTACAAGAAATGTTTTTTCATTTGTAAATAAATGGGTTTTTATTTCCTCCTTTTCCCATATGTAATCCACAACTCACAAAACAAAATCACAATTATTATAAAATTTACACATTTCATACTATGGTTATTTCATACACATCTCATTGTTAAACTCCTTTGTGAGTAGGATCTCTGATAAAACCCGCTATGCGTTCCAAATAGATTAATTATTAATTAATAATCTGTAATAAAAATATTAAAATAATGAAGAAATTTTGAAATGAAATGAATGCATGGACAATGATGTAATGTGAAGTAATTTCACGCTATGTAAATGCAACGACGACAATCACACTGCAACGTTGCGAATCTAATTGCAACGTTCATTGTCGTTTGATGGCATTGCAGTACGGCCAGGACATGAACCTTTCCTACTTTCTTTACTACAATCAACTAACTGCACAAAGCAAATGTGTGTAACATCTTTTGTGTTTACAAACGTACAAAATACCTGTTTGTTTGTACATTTTTAAGTCTATTTCATGAAGTCATATTTATAAGCAACTATTTCATTGCCGAAAAACTGAGAAATATATCATCTAAATTTTCACCGAAATTCATATTTTGTTTTTAATAAAAATATACGTATTTCAAAAGTTCTATGACCTGAAAGTTTAAGTTTTACAGGTTGTCGGTCTAGAGTAATATATGAGCCATTGTTTTATGCAGTCCGCATATAAATGGAAATATAGTTCAGAATTCTAGATCAGCCCTACAACATGCGAATATAAACAAGTTGGAGTGAGACGGTGCGATGAACCTGATAGGATTTAGAATCAAATCTCCATACATCTATTACTGCTCCGTTGCTGGATGTTGTTATTCCTGCAACTTGTACAAAATTGTTTCCATTCTTGGTTTGCAAGAAATAAAAACTAGAGCTTTCATGGAACGAATTCAATTAATTAAAGTTTATATGATACCAACGCTTGCTTACTAAATAGTAAATAAACAGGAAGCTAATAGTTGTGTAACGGTCGGAATTTTTCGTTATCTCTCGCGCTGGTATTATTCAGCGGTGCCGGGTTCAGAGAGAGAATCGGAGCAAAAGAAATAATAAAACTGACGTGTTTCGTTTACACATAAAAATATAAATGTTTATTTAACCCTCATAAAACTAATACAAAAAATATATATATATATATATATATCCATGTACAATCTTAGAAACTAAAACTTAGCTAAATGCCTTAACTAAACACGCTAAAAAAAATAATAAATGAAAAGTATGATAGAAAACAAGCATGCATCGCAATCTAAACCCGTATCGTGCACGCTCGCGGTGCGGTGAGCGCGTTGCTGTTCTGGGATCCGGTGCTAGGTCGCCTCGCTAGATTGATGGATGCAAGGAGACGAGAACACCCGTATCGGGAGCTGGTGCTAGGACCGAGTACCCCCGGTGATGATTGGGTACACTAAATCACAACAGGTAGGTCTGGTGGAACGAGAACACCCGTATCAGGAGCTGGTACTGGGACCGAGTACCCCCGGTGATGATTGGGTACACTAAATCACAACAGGTAGGTCTGGTGGAACGAGAACACCCGTATCAGGAGCTGGTACTGGGACCGAGTACACCCGGTGATGATTGGGTACACCCAATCACGGCAGGTAGGTCTGGTGAAACGAGAACGCCCGTCTGGTGAATCGGTATACGGAACCGAGTGCACCCGGTGATCAGGTAAGTAGCGAGAAAGTTCCGGACTGTGGGCCTCAAACAAAACTCTGGTCAGGTAGGTCGGTAGGTAGGCAGATAGTGAGATCCCTACTCGGACAGAGCTGGATGTGATCTCCCGTTGAACGTGCATGCTGCTGCTTATATAGCCCCGGAAAGCCCACCGCTGAGCGCTCCCACTCCGCTGAGTGGAGTGGTGGTGCAGCGCTGTGGTTACTGCGTTGATGCATGGCTGCAGGTGTCGCACGCAGCGCGGGTGAGGAAGAATAATCGGGTATGACTCTGTATATGTGTTTTATTCTGGTAACGTCAAATAAATGCAAAATATAACATAAAATAAACGGACAAACGGTATTCCATATTAGGGTCCACAATCAATACGAAACTTTGATTATAAAAATACATTTAAATCATAAAACTACTCTAGTCTTTAGTACAAAAATAAATTATTAAACAAAAAATAAAACAATACTGGATTCAGGAACGGGGCAAAATGATGCACCGTTACATCACCCCCCCCTCTTTAGGCGGAGAGTTTACTCACCAAGGATACGGCTCCGGTTGGGGAGAAACGGATCAGCCACCTATTCCCACTTGGGAGTCGGGCCTTGTATTTCCACGAAATGGTCGCGGCGAAGTAGGGCACCTCCACGGTGACGCCTGGTTCCACTTGGACGGGGATCGGGCAGTGTTGGTCGATTGGTTTGGCGATACCCTTGCTGACTAGCGATTCAGTCGGTCGCGGCTTTTGTGGTTGGCCCGTTGGTTCGGGGATCCAGGCTTCGGTGCCTTGACCCTCCATTGATGTGGCACGTGGTCCGGCCACCATTCGCGGTCGCGTTGGTTTGCGACGGGTGTTGATGTTGATAGAAGTCGGTGGGGCTTCTCTTATTTTCGGCCCGGGCGCTCTGGCAGGTTTAGGCTTGGCCTTCGGCAAGCTGCCGGCAGGTTTGGCGGTAGGTGGTTGAGACTGGTTAGCGCCTGTCGCGGCCTTGGTTGTGGCTAAGCGCTGGTGGAGCGGCACTGGGCGGATACCCACTCGCTGACACTTCTTCCGTATTGAGACCCTGGTCCCACTTTTCTTCGTGGTGGTCGGTTCCGGTACTGTCCGTAGAAGGATGGCCAGTCGCTTCTGCGTAATCGCCGCGCTTTGGGTGGCGGCGCCCACTCGAATGGATTTAGGTCCTCATGGTACCGTTGAGCTGGTAGCCCGCTGGTCGGACACTGGTGGTATTGGGGCTTTCTCCATGTCCTGCTGGCGGTTCACTTCCCTCATCAATTGGTCGAGGAGCGTGCTTAAATCGTCGCCTTGACTTGATGCCATGGTGTCTGGATCGTAACTGAAAAACTTTTACCATGTGGCTCGTCGTTGTTATGGCGGTTGTCCCCACTGCTTTCTATGCTTAGGGTGGGGATGGATAGGGCGGCGCACGCCGGGTTACTGGTCTACTCGGTCTTGCGCTGTTCCGGAGAGACTTTGAGGTCTTGAATATGGATATGCCGGTACCACTTTCCCCTCTCGACCCTCAAGTCCACAACGACAGGGGAAATTATTCCCCGGCCAGTAATACAGACGTGCCATTCTGGCGATAATCTTGGCGACCCCCAGGTGCCCCGCGGTAGGATCGTCGTGGTTCCGGCCAAGAAACTCGCTACGGAGTTCCTTTGGGACACATTGCTTCCACTGCTCTTCTGGTGGTACCTCGTTGAAGCTAAGGTCGTGCAGGATGTGTCGGTACACTTTCCCATCCCGGATATCATAGTCGGCGTAAGCGGTCGGGTCATCGTTGATACCGGTCATGAGTCGGTAGTACCATTTGCAGGTCGGCTGGTGGTTTACGGCACATAGCAATGGTTCACGCGATAGTGCGTCCGCGACTTTATTGAGTGCCCCTCTTCGGTACCGTATCGTGATGTCGTACTGTTGTAGCTCGAACATCCATCGAGCTAGGCGACCGGTAGGAGTTTCTAGGCGTTGCAGCCAACGAAGAGACTGGTGATCGGTGATTACCATAAACTGATAACCCTCCAGGTAATCTTTCATGCGTCGGATGCCACAAACTACGGCTAAACACTCAAGTTCGGTGGCACTGTAATTCTTCTCGGCGCCATTTAGTGTGCGGCTAGCGTAGGCGATTACTCGTTCTCCTTCGTCGAAGTTCTGTGTTAGGACGGCTCCCAGGCTGGAGTAACTGGCGTCCGTTTGCAGCGTGAATTCGCGGTTGAAATCTGGGCATGCTAGCACTGGTGCGGAGACTAGAGCATGTTTTAGCTGACGGAACGCTGTTGCCTCTTCTTCATTCCACGTCCATTTAGCGATTTTGCGTGTTAATCGGGTGAGCGGACTTGCTGTCGTCGAGAAGTTTTCGATGAAACGTCGGTACCATGATGCCATTCCCAGAAATTGGCGAACCTTTTTCACGGTTGTAGGAGCTGGCCAATCGGCGAAGGCCCGGACTTTGTCTGGGTCGGTACGGATGCCCTTCTTGTCCACGATGTGGCCAAGATACCGTAGTTGGTTGGTACAAAAATGGCATTTTTCGGGATTCAATTTCAACTTGGCCGCTCGGAGACGCTGGAATACTTCTGCTAACAGGCGTATGTGTTCTTCAAACGTTCGGCTGACGACTATGATATCGTCCAGGTATACGAATACATGTGGCTCAAGTTCGGGTCCGATGATCGAGTCTAGAAGTCGTTGGAAGGTAGCTGGAGCGGAATGCAAACCAAAAGGCATGACGCGGAATTGCATCAACCCTTTTCCCGGTACGGTGAAGGCGGTTATTGTACGGCTTTTTGGACGGAGTGGCACTTGCCAATACCCGTTCTTCAGGTCTAACGTAGACAGATAGCGAGCCCCATTTAATTTATCGAGAATGACGTTTACGAGCGGTAACGGGTAGGCATCTTTTTCGGTAACTTCATTTACTTTCCGGAAATCGATGCAAAAGCGATGTTTGCCATCTTTTTTTTTACCACCACAAAGGGTGAGCTCCACGGACTCTTTGATGGTTCAATAACGCCGGCTTGCTCCATCTCCTCCACCTCCTGGTTGATTACTGCTTGCATTGCAGGGTTTCGTGGTCGGTAGCGTTGTTTTATCGGTGTTTCAGTCTTCAGGCGTATATGATGCTGGCTTCGGTCGGTGAGTCCGCTGACGTTGTCGAATTTGGTGAGTTCGACAGTCAGAAACTCATGTAGCCGTTTGTTTTCTTCGGGTGAGCGCTTTGTTAATCCTTCGGAAATCAGGCAGTTCGGTGTTGCTATGGGTGCCTCTGGCTTCAATGGTGGCGGAGGTATCAGTATCCGTAGGCGTGCCCATAAGTCAGCACCGATAAATATGTCGGGATTAAGAGTTGGCATCACGAGGAATTTGTGCTGATACGTGTTTCTTCCGATGGTTACTGGTAGTGTCATTTCTCCTTGTAGTCTGCTGGATGCTCCGTCTGCCAGGTTTACCTCACTGGTGGTGCTGTTTAAGTGGTGCCCATATTTTCGAGCGAACTTGACTATTTTCGCGTTTATGAACGATAATTCGGAGCCAAAGTCTAGCAGCGCTTGGAAATACCGTTGGTGTAGTGAGATGGTGAGGTTCGGTCGGGGTGAGGAAGAATAATCGGGTATGACTCTGTATATGTGTTTTATTCTGGTAACGTCAAATAAATGCAAAATATAACATAAAATAAACGAACAAACGGTATTCCATATTAGGGTCCACAATCAATACGAAACTTTAATTATAAAAATACATTTAAATCATAAAACTACTCTAGTCTTTAGTACAAAAATAAATTATTAAACAAAAAATAAAACAATACTGGATTCAGGAACGGGGCAAAATGATGCACCGTTATAGTTGATAAGCGATAGTAAACTTTTTGCTTCGACAAGTAAACTGTCAATTATAAAATGTTTCATTTTTTTTTAAATTCAAAGACAAATATATTCAATTTTGATTTTTCATTCTATGTACGTTTCATTTTTTATTCCTATACAAACTCTTTTGTTTAGTTTTAGAGTCAGCTTAATTAATCATTAAATCGAACATTATTTATAAATTCGACAAAAAATAATTACATTTTTAACATATTTTAAATTTCCTTATGTTTATTTCTAAATATAAATGATTTTGTTTAGCATATACATAAATTGAAAATATACTATTATTACCTCATAACATTTATTCATTTGATTGTATCTTTTAAATAAATCAAAAATTGTTGTATAATTTTACAGTCAGCGCGATCTAAAGATAATATTTGTGTTGCATATTAAATAAATTATGATTTAGTTGAGTTCGTTTTGAAATATAAATATTCGTAACAATTTCACGAATATTTATTTTCCATATTCAAACTCGTTAAAAATTTTAACTTCATCTTAAATACACGCTTATAAACTAGAGGATTATTTTGTTTGATCTACATTAAGTTGAGATAAACAAAACATATTCCATTTAGAATTGATTAAGATGTTTAAACATAAACAACGTTTTGAATATGAGCGTGGGCTGCGACAGGTGTGACAAATCAGATGATGAATTAGTTCAATCTAACGTTCAAAGAATATGGATTATAAAAACGAATGCAAAGAAGAATGATAAATAATCGTCGCGTTATTGAGCTGTCAACACGTATTTGAGAACTATAAACTACCGAAATCTGATAACATCGTAACGTTTTATTAACTGCACAACGGACCAGTGCAGCATCTCATTTGGGATCACGGTGCTTGCACAGAAAAAAAAACAAAAACGTTCTGGCATCATGTCAAACACGTTATTATAATAATGGTTTTTAAATTATGTTAATAACAAACTGTGCTTTGCTTTCATTGATTATCGCAACTGATATTTTTATTTTTACTTTACGATGTAATTGTAACTATACGATTACTGTAAGTTAGTGATGTTCAAGAACAAATTGATGTCAATTTGTTCTATAGATGGCATTAGGGTAGTAGGGAAACACCATTCCTAGCACAGTTCAAGGTCTCGCTTCTGATTGGTCGGGACGTTGTTGACGTCATAGGGTGTGCTAGGTTAACGTGAATGTAAAGCGGGTTGTATGATATTTGGGATTCTTTAAGCACAGATTTAATATATACAGATAGACAATGTAAATGGGACTACGCGTAGCGCGTCGTTATAGTTCTTTTTTGTACCAAGAGATGGTGCTAGGAGTGCTATCATGAAGTTTTGAATATACGTACAGTCACAGCCATAAACTTTGTTGTAGCAAATACAATCTTGAAAAAGCCGAACGCTTGTCTGAATCAATGAGAAGCGTGGAGTGTACGAAAGTCGGACGTTTGGTTTTTGCAATGTCTCCACATTGCGTTTTAGAAATAATTTTGTTATTTTCGTACGAACGAAATATTAAATATATATATATATATATATATATATATATATATATATATATATATATAAATATATATATATATATATATATATATATATATATATATATAAATATATATATATATATATATATATATATATATATATATATATATATATATAAATAAAATACTTGATAATTTCCACGAATTATTATTTTATTTAAAAATCGACGCGTTTCGAATCTACAGTCATCATCAGGTAATTAGTGTTACAAAGGTTCTTTACAACAATGTCTACAAAATCTATCACTTATAAACTAAAATTTTATGTTATATCTAGCTGTTCGTTCAGTATATTTTATTTGGGAATTAACGGCTTTTCTGATTTCTAAGTTCTCAAGTAAATTAAGTCTGTATCCTTTCGGTTCAATATGGAGTATCCTGTAATCTTTTAATGCGTGTTTGTTCAATGCGATGTTGAGAAAAGCCTGTTGTCTTTGTATTCGTTTCAATAGATTTAATATGTTCTTTGAACCTAGTTTTAAAATTTCTGCCGCTTTGACCTACCTATATATTTCACGTAGCATTTGTTTCTAGTATAAAAAATTTATTAATAAAATATTTAAGGTACTTTTTTTAATTTAAATATATTATTAAAATACAGATAATTCAAAGTATAATATTATTTCACTTGTAATTATTGTCTTTTGAAATAAAACTTTTTTTTTCTAATTTTGTTTTACTGTCCATTACTTTTGTGACCCACTGTATATGGCATTGCAGTCTTTACATTGAATTTCATAAACTCCAGATAATTCGTTATTCTAGATTTTAGGTTTGGTATTTGATAATAAACTTCTTAATGTTGTTTTATTTGTGGAAATGGTTTTTATGTTATGTGTTATGAAAATTGATGTTCCTGTTTGGGTAATTTTAGGGATATAATTTAAATAAACCCAGTTATTATTTGTATTAATATCTGTTTCTACATAGATATTATTAGAAATACACAAAAATTTTAAAACAAGGTTCAAAGAACATATTAAATCTATAGAAACAAATACAAACACAACAGGCTTTTCTAAACATCGATAGATTTTGTAGACATTGTTGTGAAGAACCTATGCAACAATGATTACCTGATGATGACTGTAGAGTCGAAACGCGTCGATTATTAAATAAAGTAATTATTCCTGGAAATATATATACATATATATATATATATATATATATATATATATATATATATATATATATATATATATATATATATATTTATTTTAAATTTTTTTCCTTGTTATATAAAATCCAATTTCTTTTATAACTAATATTATTTTTACTTTAATCTGTACAAGCGGTAATGACCATAGCCGGAAATTATTAAATCAATTAAAAATAAACTTCAAACTAATAAATTAATTTTGTCTAAAGCAGATAAAGGCAATACTATTACTATATTAAATGAATCAGACTATATACACAAAATTAACAACTTTATAACAGACAGCAATATAACTATATTAACAAAAAATCCTACCGATAAATTTCAATTGGATTTAAAACAGATTGTTAAAAAATGTAATAACCTTATACCGACTGCGACTCAGTTTAAATACGTCCACATGAACCCCAGCGCACCTATTCTCTATGGATTACCCAAATTACACAAGAAACTTATACCTATCAGACCAGTAGTATCTTATATGAAAGCCCCCACATACAAAATTTGCAAGTTTTTAAATACACTTCTCCCCGAATTACTATCAACCTAAATATACTTTAAAAAATAGTTTAGATTTAATTAATAAGCTGAAACCTATATTATTACCTAATAATGCTAAGCTCGTTTCTTTTGACGTTTCTCGCTTATTTACTTCCATACCCATCATCGAACTAAATAAAATATCTTAAAATTACATTTAAATAAATCAAATGTTGATATATCCATAATACTGAAATAACTTCGATGTTAAATGTCTGTGTAGATCAGAATTATTTCCAATTTCAAAACCAATTTTATAAACAAAACGAGGGTTTACCGATGGGTTTCTCCACTAAACCTTCTCTTAGCTGATATATACATGAACAATTTCAATAGCAACGTACTTAATTCTAACCATAGCTTAATTAAAAATAAATAATATTCTGGTATCGCTACGTAGATGATGTAATATGTCTGTTTACAAGCTCTGATAGACAGTTAGATCAATTCTTAAACTTATTAAATACCCAAAATAAAGCAATAAAATTCACTATAGAAATAGAAAAGAATCGTAGTTTAAATTTCCTAGATATAACCTTGACGCGATTAGATAAATCATTTGACTTTAATATTTACAGGAAAGACACATAAACTGACACAATTATACCCTATACATCTAACCACCCACTGAATATAAAATTATCATCTTTCAATAGCTTTATCAATAGACTCTTAAATATTCCTATGTCTCCTATAAATTACAATAAAGAACTAAATATCATTAAACACATTGCATTGAATAATGGGTATAACCAGAACTTGATAGACCAAATGATCAACAAAATTAATAACAAAACCTTACAAAAAGAAGTATATAATGGGACAATTAATCTATCTCAGAACAAAAATTACATGAAATTTAATTTCTTAGGTCAGTCGTGTACTAGATGCCAGAGTGTATGGACGTTCTTTACGTGAGCTCTGTGCGAATACATTCAAATTGTAAACAAACAAATTTCTTAGGACTTAGGTTTTTTCTCGATCGTTTGTGTTTATTTTGTTTTGTATGGTGTTGTGTTGGTCGTTTATCGACTGTTTTCGTTCGGTATTTTATTCATTTCGAATAAATATAGTTTCTTTTTCGTAGTTTTGGCTACTTTCTCTAAATTCCAGGTGAATTTTTTGATTTTCTTTCTTTTTTAACTGTCCGCGTTGGCGAACGGGATGTTCGACGGAGGGGGCAACCCCTCCGTTCATTCTAACCCTGCTAAAAAGCAGAAAATGATGAATGAGCCAGTTGACGGTGGGTCAAACACCCCGGTTTCTGGTCATCAAGAAAAAGGACGGATCCGATTTTTTCAAAGTCAGCCCTTTTGTAATTAGTAAACAGTTGTATAGTCTGGTTGGTGAGGTACAATCTGTAAAAAAAATTAAATACGGTGTGTTGGTCGAAACAAAGTCGGCGAAACAAGCGACTCGATTTCTGCAAACCACAGTATTTTCTGATTTTTCAGTGGACATTACGTCTCACGATACCCTAAATACCGTCAAGGGTGTAATAACTTGTCGGGATTTATTGAACTGCACGACTGATGAGCTTTGCTCTGAATTAAAGGCGCAAGGTGTATCCGAGGTCAGGCGGATTACACGTAAAGTCAGTGGCGTAGCCGAGAATACTGCTTCTATTATTGTTTCTTTTTCACTGCACAAGTTGCCAGAGAAGATTCGTGTGGCCATGTACAGTTTGCCTATCAGGCCATACATACCAAACCCAATGCGGTGTTTTAATTGCCAAACATTTAGGCACTCCTCTAAAACTTGCAAGGAGAATAAAATTTGTATTTGCGGCAAAACACCACATGAAGAAGAGCGATGTTCTGACCCCGTTAAGTGCGTGAATTGTTGAGAGAGCCATCTCGCGCTGTCAAGAAACTGCTCCAAATTCAAGAAAGAGTACGCTATCGTCAAATATAAAACTTTAAACAATTGTAGCTACCCGGAAGCTAGAGCTTTTATGCGGCAGAACTCCCCAGTCTCAGGGTTGAGCTTTGCGAAAGTTGTCGTAGCTAAGCCTTCATCACCCGCGCCGTCTATAAATGATATCGCAGCTCTTCTTATACCAGAAATTAAAAAAATGATAACTGACGCTATTACGACAAATCTAGCCGCCATTATGAGCATTGTTACACCTTCCACAACCACACCCACTTGTATATTTGCAAGACCGTTACTTCCAAATGTGCCAGGACCTGTTCTGCCAGGTGCACCCGTACTTTCAACCACACTTCCTATTCTCAATGTCATGCAATCGCCTGCTCCTGTTCTATCAGGACAGGATAAAAATATTTCTTTATCCGACTCAGAATCAAGCGCGATGTCGATTGATAATGAGGCGATCAAAAACGCTCGAAAGCCCAAAGATAGGCGTGGGTGGGCTAAGGGCAAACTAAGGATCCCGAAAACTTAACACTTTTTGGGTTTTCCCCAAAAGTCAGCCTTCTCTTTCTGACTTTTTTCTTTTCTTTATTTCCAATCCATAATTTATGTCCACCTCATTTATCATCCAATGGAATTGTAATAGAATCGTCAACCACCTAGCTGAGTTAAAACTTTTAATGGCTGAACATAACCCCAGAGTAGTTTGCATCCAGGAGAGTCACTTAAAACCTCTTGATTCTTTTAACTTGCGAGGATATAACATATTCCACAAAGACGTTGATCCTATTGGTCGTGCCCATGGTGGCGTTGCAATTGTTCTCGAGTCTTCTGTCCCGTTTAAGGACTGCAACATAAGGACTAAGCTACAGGCAGTAGCATGCCAAGTATTCTCTCCACGTAAAATAACAATTTGCAACGTCTACCTTCCAGATGGCAACTGGAGTTTAAATGACCTAGAGGATTTGGTACGACCACTTCTGACTCCTTTTATCTCCTTCAATGCTCACAACATACTCTAGGGTTCTGTTAGCACAGATGCCCGTGATCGACTTGTCGAAAGCTTCTTGGACAACAATTCTGTCACACTTCTCAATACTGGCTCTGCCACGCACATGAATATGAGATCAAGAAGCTTTACGGCAATCAACTTGTCTTTTTCTTCTTCTTCTCTAGCTGCCCATCTTCAGTGGCAGGTAGTTGACGATGCCCATTACAGTGACCATTTTCCCATTCTAGTGTCGGTTCTTTCTTTAACTGTCACTGCAGCGCAAACTTCACCTAGAAGATGGTTACTTGATCTGGCCGATTGGCATGCTTTCAGCAACACCATTAAGCTTGCCGATCCGGCACTAAATTTAAATGACGAGCTTCCAAATTTAAACGAAGCGATTCTTAATTCCGCCTCCGTATTCATTCCTAAATCTTCTGGTTGCCTCAGCAAGAGAACAGTTCCTTGGTGGAATGACCACGTTGCTTCAGATATTCGAGCTAAAAAACGAGCTCTAAAACTGTACCGGAGAAATCCTACACTTTCAAACCAAATTTCTTTTAAAAAAGCACGTGCTCCGGCCAGACGCATCGTTCTTCAGTCCAAGACTGAGTTTGGCGTGGTTTTGTTTCATTAATCGGTACTGATGTCGACCAAACTACGAATTGGAAGAAAATCAGATACATGAACGGCTACAGAAAAAGTTCCCATATTCCAATGCTTCAGGTCAATGGTCAGGAGCGCACTACTAGAGAAGAGATTTGTGCTTCACGCTTCACTTTCTGCGTTCAAAAGTGGCTAAGGAGATTCCACTAAACTTTGAGACAATGAACTCCGAGTTGTACAATTTAAATTTCTCCATCCATGAATTCAAATATGCACTTAGTCGCACTGCCAATACTTCTGCCGGGCATGATGACATTGCCTACGCAATGCTAAAACATCTTCCCGAGATTTTTAAACAAAGAATAGTGGAGTTTCTTAACCGTCTTTGGGTTGAAAATAGCTATCCAGACGATTGACGTGAAGCGGTTATTGTACCGATTCTAAACAAGGGCAAAGATGTATCTTGTGCATCGAGTTACCGTCCTATATCTCTGACATGCCATCTGGCAAAGATATACGAGCGAATGATCAATTACCGACTGAGTTGGTTTCTAGAAAATCACAATCTCATCAATAAACATCAATGCGGTTCACGACAGTACCATTCCACTACTGACTTACATGTGTACCTTACCAATGCTATTCAATCTAGCTTTTTAAAACGCAACCATTCGGTTGCTGTGTTTTTCGATTTGGAGAAAGCATTTGACATGACCTGGAGATATGGAATTTTACAAAAGTTACATCACTGAGGTTTGCAGGGCCATCTGTCTAAATTTATAGAAAACTTTCTCTGTAGTCGTATATATAGAGTCCCAGTTGGAGAAACATTTTCTTCCTCACGACCGTTGCAAAACGGCATTCCACACTATTGTCTATCGTGATAATTCACACTTTATTTTATCTTTGAAGGGAAATTTAAAAAAGGATAATTTGGGATGGTCCATATGCTATTTTTTACAATTAAAATAAACACACTTCTGACCGGACATCTTATATTCATTTTAAATAAATTTGGAATTGATATAAATATAACAAAAAAATCACCCGCTAAATATACATGCAATTGTATACAAATGAGACAATCCGTAAAAATTCACGAACTATTCAATATAAGATCAGATGTCTTATCGAAATAAAACGGAAACTGTCGAACATGTATGGTTTTAGCTTCCGGGGTATAGCGTTTGCCAACTCTAGTCCGGCAATGGTATTAACAGCAGCCCCCTCGGGTGCGGCAATGGTACTACAATATTAAGCGCTGCCTAGCTTATGCATTACGTTATACGTCTGTGTATATTTGTCTGTGATAAGAGAGTGGACAATAGCTTCCCAGCTTGTGATTGGCGCCGCCATAGTTTGTCTAAATGTTCAAACGAAATGCATTGCGTTATATGGAGCGCGCGGCTCATATTTTCTTATACTCTTTAAATCTAAAGGACCAGATCAGATAATAGCACCCCGAATTTTTTATGTTATTTCTGAATAAATTCTGCGGATTTCATTCCACGACATATATATATATATATATATATATATATATATATATATATATATATATATATATATATATATATATATATATATATATATATATATATATATATATATATATATATATATATATATATATATATATCCAAAAAGAATATACTGAAATAAATCACGAATGAAGTCACAACAGAGGATGTTGGTTTTATTTGAGCGATGTATCATTATTACCGCATTGTAATTTGATATAAAATATACTCAAGGAATTACACACCACTAACCTGAAAATTTGCAATAAATCTTTTGTTAAAACTTATAATACTTGACAACTATACAATTCATTAGGCATCCGAATGATACATATATGTATTAAGCTTCCATAAAACATTGTAACCATGGACATTTTTATAAAGAAAATTTTAAAGCAAAATCTGTTGGATATAATCTAAATTTTGTAGCTTATGTATATTTTTTAAAAGTAGTTTGATAGATAAGCTTCTTAAAAGAAATTATGAAAATTTGTTCGGTCAAAAAAGGCGTAATAAAGTTTCGTTTTCAATTAAGACTAATCCGTTTAGTGTCACATGAAGTAAAATGAAAATTATGATGATGTGAAAAGAGATAGACAGTTATTATCGGTTGATTAAATGTTTGTTGTGCGAGTGTGATGTGGGTATAAATTTGAACGGGTTTCTGCCAACATGATTGCGACAGTGTTCAGTCGCGTACGTAATTGTTTGAGACAAAACCAACTGATTTTTAATCGGCGCGTAGGACCAGCTTAAGAAAATTCACAAGTACCTATCTCGGAGTTAACATTATATATATATATATATATATATATATATATATATATATATATATATATATATATATATATATATATAACCCGCTTTACATTAATGCATTTGCAATATCTTCTTAAGTACCCCAAATATCACACAACCCGCTATACACCCACGTCAACCCAACACTCCCTATGACGTCAACAACGGCCCGACCAATCAGAAGCGAGACCTTGAACTGTGCTCGGACCGGCGCTTTGTATCTACTTATATAATATGATATATGATTATATGGTTAGACATAAAATAATACAAAGTAATTCAAAGTAACATAAATATTAGTAAAACTATTAAATAATATTTATGAGAAAAAGATGACTTGACAACACTATAATGCTTTTTGGACAGCCCTAGAGATGCGCGCGACCATACAACAACATGCGACTTTTGCCCGTGGACAAGAGCGAGCGGCCATTGCTGTCAGCTCGTTCTGTTCCACAGGTTGGTGTTGGCAGAGCTTAAAATTGTAATGGCCTATTTAAAATTACCATTAAGGTGTCAAAATCTTAATAATGTTTTTTAATTATGTATTGAAATGTTTGATAAATGTAGTGCGATATTAGATACGTATATAAATTGTATTTCAACCAGCAAAAAAGCCACGTGGTGCAACGGACAAACAGAAGCGTGTGAAATAGAACAAATATGTATATCATTATAAGTGCAATGTGACTGTGTATTTCAAAGAACATATTTGTGCAAAATACTTCGCGAATAACGCAAACAAGTTAAAAATTACAAACAAACTTTAAATAAATAGTCGTAAACATTTGTGTTTGAATAACATGCCAAGGTAAGCAACGTTTTACTTTATTGGATATATTAATATGCAGATATTTTTACCTCATGAACAATGTATGGTCTCAATATCCTAAAATTTTCGTACACACCGACATACACACACATACACAGACAGATTCGTCATTCTAAAAATTACAATACTGCGTAAAATAAAATAAAAAGGAAAGTGAAATAAATTTAAATTTGAAACAGTACATGTCCACACAATGGGAACCGCGCGGCGTTTATGAACGATATCAATTGAGATCTAGGAACGGCAATGAACAAAATAAATTAACAGGGTAGAACCCAGCCCAATAAATATAAAAGTATTTTTATTTAAAGGATTTCCAAAAATAAATAATTATATAATTACAACACGTAATACACATTGTTGACTTTGATTAAAAACTAGTCACTATTCAAATTCAATTTTATTATTTTAAATTAAGCTAAAAATCATGCCGGACACGATATAATAATAACAAGAATAATTTTGTATTGCGTTGAAAAAGTTTATTGATAAAAAATTTCTTTAATGTAGTGCGCCAGCAGACGATAAAAGAATCCTGAGTGCGCTGTCTTTGTCGCTTGGCCGTTGATGTGTAAATTTGGTGCGGGGTGTGCGGGACTTGTGCTATGCTGAATCGGAGTGACGGGCAGTTCCGATCCGAGTGTTAGTGTGTGTATATGTACGAATCTGTAACTTGCACGTGGTCAATGTTTTTAGGTAAATATAGAATAACAAATGTTAGATTTGGTTACGCTACATTAATTTAATATGTCCATCGCTTCTTTATTGAAATAAATGATAAAATAGAAAAAGCCGCAACAAATACGAAACATTGGTCCTTCGAGCTGGATGTAGGCAGCAGCTTACATTAACATACAACTGCAATGACAAATTGGTGAGTCTCCAATTCATATTGCACATTATCCGAGTTATTTATATCATCCCGTCAATTTCGCCATATCATTTAATATCAACGTCACAACATGACAGACGAATTAAAAATACTTAAATACAAGAAGAGTCAACTGAAAGCATCCATCACAATATTCAGCAAGTATTTAGAGACAGGCGAACAAACAAATATTAATCTAGCATAACTAAAAGCTCGTAAACTTAAATTTGAAGAATCTTGGTCTCAATTTGATGATATACAGATGCAAATAGATTTGTTGTTAAACGAGAAAGACATTGATAGTTCAAACATTGAGCATGAAGCTTTTGAAGCCTACTATTTTGAGTTAGTCGCTAAAACTGATTTGCTTATATTAGACAACGATTCATTAAATAAGTCAATTAATGAAACTCGTTCTAATAATTCAAAATGAATAGCAGTTAAATAGTCAAATACGATTCCAAAAACTCAATTTGCCAATATATTCGGGTTCATAATTAGACTGGTATTCATTTCACGATACCTTTCACTCATTGTTACATACTTACACGGGAATATAAAAAATACAAAAGTTTAATTATCTAAAATTTTCTTTAATATATGAAGCCTCTGAAATACTACATTCTTTAGAAATCACTGAAGAAAATTATAACAACGCCTGGGAAATATTAACTGTTAAATATGATAATAAACGTATTATTATTCAAAAACACATACATGCAATTCATGAATTAGCCGCGATTAATAAGAAAAGTTACTCTGGACTTTGTCAAATTCTCGATGGAGTTTTAAAACATGTAAGGGCGTTAACCTCACTAAAACGAGCCACTGAAAATTGGGATGATTTATTAATTTACATCATGTCTAGTAAAATAGACCCAATCACAAACAAAGAATGGGAATGTACCACAATCTATCACAAGAAATAGTATACCAACATTGAAACAACTAAATTTTTGGCTCACAAATGTAAAATTTTAGAATCAACATCTAAAGCTGTTCAAACTCCTTTAAACTAAAAGCATAAAATTCAAAATTAGAAGCTATTTGCTGCGCATTTATCAACCTACAAAGGTGCGTACACGATCTGTAATGGATCGCATATCATCTATTCGTGCAATTAATTTCTTAAATTACCAATTGATCAACGAATTAAAGAAGCTTACACAAACAAATTATGTCTTAATTGCTTAATATCTAATCATACCACAAATTATTGCAACTCAGGTGTATTCAAAAGATGCAATATAAGGCATAACATGTTATTACTTCTTGAAAAATCATCAACAGAACCATCAACGTCATTACCTGCATCAATCGCTTCCACAATTTCAAATCACTCTTCAAATCATCAAACACAATCACACGTCTTATTAGCAACCGCTCTCATACATATATTTGATAATAATGGTCAGGTTCATGAATGCAGAGCATTACTAGATTCAGGTGCGCAATCAAGTTTCATCACTGATACTCTTGTCAAACATTTAAAATTACTTTAGGATAGAGAAATGTTTTTTTGAAAGTTAAAATTGTGCTGCTTTCGCCGGGAATCGAACCCAGGTCTCCCGCTTGCTGGGCATTCATTTTCATTTTCAATGTTCTTTATTGTTTTTATTTTAGTACATTAATTTTTAATATAAACTAATGTTTGGACAACATGGTTGGTTTTGTCAGAGCTCCTACTCACATGGGGAGTGTATATCTGTGTATGTGTGTAATTGCGTTGTGCGCTTGAACATTGTGTGATTGTCTTTGTTATAATTTTTATTTGTGTATTGGGATTGTAATTTGTGGGAAAAGAGGTACCAAAAACCCATTTAATTATTTGAAATAATGAAAATAATTTTTTTTAAAACTTACTAAAAAATTTAAAATCACTTATATTTTATATAACAAAACATTGTGGATGATTGCAGTACATTTTTGTGTTTGTGAGATGTTTTGTTTTGTGTTCTGTTGTATAAGGTATTGTTGTATGTGCTAGTGTTAGGTGTTCTGCTCATGAAACTCCTCATGAAATATGGGCAAGTCTTGGTAGGGAAGCCTGTGTTTGAGTCTACATGTGGGGTTGTTGTCGCGAATTTGTGTGATGTTTCTTATAAGTGGATTTAAATTAAATTGTGTATTTTTGTAAAATTTTTGTGATGTGTCTTGGATGTAAGGTATGCTGGTCGCCATGCGAAGATATTTATTTTGAAGGCGCTGCAGTGGTAGTGTGGTGGTGACTGGTGTGTTACATGATGATGACGAAAATGATTGATGTATAAATGAGGAGTTTATTTTTTACAGTAAGGGAGCTATTTTTAACAAGGAGAGGATATAGGTTACGAATTACGGCAGATGCTTTGTATATTGCGTGTTTAATATGTTAGTTGTGTCATAGTTTTCTGTATAAGTGTATTCCCAGGTATTTTACTTTGTTTATAGGTGAGATTTTTTGTTTGTGTATTTCGAGTGGTGGGAATAATCTGCTGTGTGTGAATTTACATGTAAAGACTATGGTTTCAGTTTTGTTTGTGTTTATTTTTATTTTTCACGTGTCCCAGTAGTGTTCTAATATGTTTATGTGTATTTGTGTTTGTTTTATGGCTATTTGGGTGCTGAAGAAGTGTGAGTATATTGCTGTGTCGTTTGCGTATTGGAATTGATTATGTAGCGGAGTTGAATGATGGTTTTTCTTAAAAGGTTTTTCAGGATACGGTTTTCTATTTGGTCAGGGCCAGGAGCTTTGCGGTTGGGTAGGGTTTTACATCAGGTGGTTCTTACAAAAGATCCTCCACCAAGCTTACCAGTTGAAAATTAAATTCTATTTTTTATTTTACCATTTATATTTTAATTTAATGTATGTCAAAAATACCATATCATAAATCAATTGAAAATTAAACTTTTCAAGGCGGGCGGTATGTTGACATTGATTAAAATTCAGATTCAATTTTTAAATTAAGCTTAAAATCATGCCACACACGATATAATTATTACAAGAATAATTTTGTTTTGTGTTGTAAAAATTTATTGATAATAAAGTTCTTTAATTTAATATGTCCAACGTTTCTTTATTGCAATAAATAATAAAAGAAAAATGGGCGCAACATCATACAAAACGGTTAATAAATTCCAATGTGTATAAATTTGGGGTATAATAATATACATATATAAAATTATGTTTCAAAATTGTTTTTTCTCCTTAAATATTAAATTACAATATTTAACTTCCTCCTAATCCTAATCTACAAACGATTTTTATATATTTCTGCATGTGATTTGAGATATTGGAAGACAACCGAAAAAGGAGATTGTGATTACTCATATGCGAACGCATTATGTTGAGATAGAGGTTGTCAACCCGCTTCAAAAAGTTGGACACATAATCTAACTCATTTCAAATTTACGCTGAACTACACCATTGTCAAGCTGGTCATATAACGTAAGCGTGACGTCATCCCATATTATTAATTTCAAATTTACGCGCGCATCACGTCATCACTAATTGTTAATTTCAGTAGTATGCAACCTGAACTATAAGACATACAGGTTTAAAATTTAAAAATAACATATACGCCGAGAGAAGACGGATAACTTTTATTTTATTATTTCAAAGGCAACAAGCGATTTGGATAAAAACAAACTGACTGACTTTAATAATAGTCAATGTATTTACATTAATTTTATGTAGCGTGTAAGATGTAAAATTGAGTTACTGATTACTAAACACAAAACCTAACACAAATTTTTTCGTTTCATAATTTATTTCGTACAACATACTACAGGTATCGCCTTTAATATGGACTTGTTTCTATACGTTATGAGCAGCAAACTATGCGTGCAAATGAATTGAACTTCAAACAAGAAAAAAGATACTTAAAAGTACTTCAAGTACTTTATAATATACTCGAAGTACATTTTTGTACATAAAATACTTTAAGAATACTTACTGTACATTTTTGTACCTTAAGTTCATTTCCGAAAAAAATCACTTGAAGTACCAGTATTAATTTTTTTTTAAAAAGTACTTAAAGTCATTGGCCCGAATTCAGCACTCTTCGTTAAAGTTAAAGAAGTTTCATTAGGCGTTTTAAAGAAGCTTCTCTAAAAATGCGTATTCAACTGTCATATTTAGTGTTAAAGAATGTTATTTAACTGTTTATTTAATGACTCGTAACTAAACAAGGTAGGTACCGTCTTTAAGCTTGTATTTAGCATCAAATATAGCCAGCTACGACAGAGATATTGATTTATTTGTAAATATTCGTGAAGGATTTGGGGTAAATCTTTTTAGTAGGCGAAATTTTTGGCAACGTGAAGACTATAATGTAAAAAAAATAATTTAAGAAGAGGGTTTTCGTCAAACGGTACCGTTTGATGAAAACCGCGGTGAAATATGTAATTTAAATGATAACTAACGAAATTGAGCCAATTTCGTCTCAAAAAAGAAATATAACACATTTCATACAAATACAGATAACATTGCGATATTTTCATTGATAATAGTTTATATTTGCAAATACATTTCTTGTAGATAAGCACTTAATTACAATTATTAAAGGTAATTTACATGGTGTTAGCCAAGCCACTGTTTCTCGCATTATAAACATTATTTCCCGAGCAATATCCTCAGAACTGCCCAGATTTGTAAATTCCGTTAAATTTGGCAGCAGTTAAACTGGAGTTTTGCTATGTTGCGTTATCGGGTGTAGATTGTACGGGCATAAGAGTGACCCGCACAAAAGAGCACCCGATGGTGCACACACCATTTTTATATTGTAATCGCAAAACATTTTATTCGCTTAATGTGGTATGCGAAGCGAATACTAGGATTTTAGATATTGTTGCGAGGTGGCTAGGATGTAAGAATGACATATATTTGGGCAAATTGCTCTTTGAAATTTTGTTTTCCTGAATAACCGAATATTCTTTCACAAATTCAATATTATATTTTTTCTGTTCCGTAAAATTTCCAATCTGCTGACGTTTCTTCTCTGAAATCTAAAATATTAGTAAAGACATAAATTGTATACTATAAAGCACATAATAATTTTTATTCTATATTACAATACTTACATTTATTTAAATTAATAAAATATAAAACACTTCCAGCAAGAAATTGTAGTTGTCTAACCTAAAAATAAGTTTTGACAATTGAATTATGAAGGAAGATGCGCTGTTGCCAGACCATATTTTATAAATGCTTATCTTTTGATAAAGAATGCTTAAAGAAGGGTGCTGAATACGGTTGTAGCTAAGACCTTCATTAAGTGCTGACACCTTCTTTAGCTAACGAAGGCTTAACGAAGACTTTAATGAAGAGTGCTGAATTCGGGCCATTTACTTTAAGTGCAAAAAGTACTTTAAGTACAAATTTAAATACATTTACTGAAAGTACTTCGCAGCTCTGCATACATACATGCAGATATACAGGCCTACATGCATGTAGACCTATAGACACAAAAACAAATTAGGACAGAGTGTTTACAAACATACAGACTTACATACAGTCACACATTTCTCTGTAATTCAACAAGCTATATGATATTCTTATGTACAAATATTATTATTATTAATGTAGAACCACGCAACAAACAATTTATATAGCATTGTAACAATGTCGTATTCACGAACAATGCACTTTTGTACGAGATAAGGTGAGACGCTATTTTAATGTTGTTGGTATCCGATTTTCAGCGTGTCCGTTTTCCTAAGGATTAGCTTTCCAACCTAAGCGTTATAAACATTTTGCTCTTACACATTCAGTGGGATTACCATAATTCAATTTTAGCTTGTAATTTTTCTATAATCTCACGTACTATTTACATTTTGTTGCGCATTCGGTGCTTCTTGACTACTAGGGAATAACATATACTGTCATATTCATACATTTTAAGCCTATATGGGAATTCTATAAATATAATTCATCTCCAATCACTTATTTACATACTTTAAGCATAACCATAACATGCATACCATACATAAAACAATAATTATGTGTAATTAACGTGTATAAATGAATTTAGCAAATTTACGTAAGGAAAATGTTATTATGATAGCGTGGTACAAATAAAAGGAAAAAGAATGACACGTTTAACAATATCTTTATTGAGTTTTGAAAATAAATAGTTATTATATTATATTCAGTTATTTCGTTACTATGGTTACGTCTTGTTGTAAAGAGCTGAAGAGAATGGAATTAATCTCCAACACTCTCCCTTAATTCGAGCAGTCTTAACCTCCCATGGAAGTGATGCCTGGTCCCCGCGAACAATATTCGTTTTTAGCTCGGGGTAGTCCTTTGGTTAACACGTCTGCAATCATAAAATCAGTAGAAATATGTGATAACCTGATTGTCTCTACGTAAAGAACTTCACGAATGTAATGTCTCATATCTATATGTTTGGTTCTCTAGTGGAAACTAGGGTTCTCGGTTAACTTGATGGCGCCATTATTATCATTGAATAATTCGACTTTTGCGATCGAGTCTAATCCTAATTCCTTCAGAAATCGGATCAAGTAGACTGATTCTTTTGCCACAGTTGATAACCCAAATACTCGGCCTTGGTACAGGATAAAGCTACGGTGCGTTGTTTGCGGGATTCCCACGTGATGGAAGCTTCAGCTAATAGGAATGCATACCCCGTATCGTATCTGCAATCACCGGGACAGTTGGCCCAATCTGCATCCACGTAGCCTCGTAGTACGAAATCGTCTGTGCATATGAAAGTCCTTGGTCGAATGTACCTTTGAGGTATCGCACAACCCGTTTTGCGACAATCCAATGGATGTCGGCATGGTTCTCGTTGATTTGAGATAGAACACTTACCGCATGCGCGATGTCTGGGCGCCTAGCTACAGCAAGGTACATGAGTGCTCCCACCAGGGCTCGATAGGGTTTCAAATTTGTGTTGTCCTCATCTGTAGAGAAATTATGGAGGTTTGTACCCACGAAAAGAGGTGTTTACGCGGGTTTTCAGTCGGCCATATGAAATCTATCCAATATTTCCCGTATGAAACCTGGTTGAGATATGTGTGTGCTCTCCCTCGTCTTTTTAATCTCTATATCCCGAAAAAAGTTAGCTTGACCTAGATTTTTTATCTTGAAGTGTCTGGATAGGGTAGCGATGCTGTATTTCTCCTTAATTTTGTCTTTTGTAGCAATCAGAATATCATCAACGTAAACAAGGATGAAAGATTGCTTGATTTCATCTGTATACATGCAAGGATCGGAATTTGTAGGCGAGAATCCAGCTTCTTGCAGTACGTTGATTAACTTTTGATTCCAGTGACTTCCAGCTTTTTTTAAGCCATAGATGCTGCAATTAGCAAACCTGCTTGCCTTACTTGAGGTTTCGTGACATTACACGAGCTTTCTTCAGAATAAGTGGATCTTTTTCTTCCCTCAGAATTGATTTGATAGTTTCTTCGAATAATTCGGGTAGTTCCATGTATAGTTCAACACCTATATCTCCGTATAAATATGTAGTCGTAACGTCAAGTTGCTGACAAGGCCATTAAGATTCGAAAGGAACTCAGTCTTGCCACTGGAGAGAAGGAGTCGTAGTAATCGATGCCAGGTAATTGCGTTTGCCACGATTCTAGCCTTCCGTCTATCAATAATTCCATCGCTCTTGATTTTGTTTCGAAGAATTGTTAGCGATCCTATGACTTTTCCATTTGGTGGTCGATCAACTATCTTCCAAGCATTATTTTCGAGAAGACTTACAGTTTCGTTGTAAATCGCTCGTCGCCACTCGTCGCCGTCATGGCCGGACAAGGCGACAAAAAGTGGTATTTCGGAACAGAACATCGCCATTTCTGCATCATGCCTGTTTGTTTCTACTTGGTTACTATCGATATTGGGAACTCGTTCGAATCCTCTAAACGCAGGTTCATCTACTTCTGAATCAGTGACATATTCATGAGTCGTAATATTGATAGTTCGTACTTGGTTGGTATTGTCGATATGATATCCTTTTCTTGGTCTTCCGGGTCTTCCAGTCTTGATCTTGAAATGACGTCCAGGTGAATGTTTTTGGCTACCTTTTTCGTTGTGAACATCGGTATTGGTACTGCAGTTTCGGATGGAATTTCCTTGTGATGGACTTTGATTTTCATCCAACAAATAGTTTTCAGATGCTCTGGATACTGTGGATGAATTTTTCGCAATCTTGATTGGAAGAGCATCGCTCATCGCTTGTTCGATTGAAGTCGACAGGTCGAATTGAACGTTTACATCAAGTAGATTCTTGTTTCCGTTGATCGTATCCTCGGTGATAAAATAAGCGAATTCGTGTTTTGAATCCAATTCTTCAAGAAATTATACATCTCGGGATACACGGATCTTACTTTCACTCGGGATCCATATACGGAAAGCATTTGATGTCTCCGAATACCCGACGAATCTTCCTTGAATGGCTTTGACTTCAAATTTTCCTTTACCAGGTCGTTTGTCAAGCACAAAAGCTATAAATCCAAATACCTGTAGGAATCCTAATTTCGGTCGACGACCGATTCGCTTCTCGTATGGAGTTCCTGTAATCAAACTCTTACTTGGACATCTATTTCTGATATAGTTAGCAGTAGCAACGGCCTCAGCTCAAAAAAAAAGGTGGCATCCCCGATTCGAATAGCATACAGCGAGCCATCTCTATTAAGGTTCGGTTCTTTTTTTCGGCTATACTATTTTGCTGTGGAGTGTGAGTAGTTGTCTACTTTTGATGCCGCTTTGTTTCAAGATAGCGTCAAATTGAGAGTTGCAATACTCTTTGCCATTGTCTGATTGAATATCTTGTTTGATTTTCTACCTCATCTTTGTATTCGATTAATTTTTCGCAAACTTCATCTTTGTTTCGCAGGAAATAAACATTCGTCCATTCATATGTAAAAGTAAGCAAATAACGAGCACCTTCGTGTGAAAAAGTACACATTGATCCACATAAGTCCGTGTGTACTATACCGAGGGGTGTAGTTGACTTTTCCGAACGTTTCGGAAATGGTAAGCGTGTCAACTTGTCCATGATGCAGATCTTACAAGGTGAGGAATCGTTGATCTTGATGCTCGGTTGTTTGATGTATCTCTCGTTGATGAGTCTCTTGACATCGTGGAAATTCACGTGACCGAAGCGCCGGTGCCATTTTTCAACTTGGGACGAATCGCATGCTGCTAAACAGGCGTGCTGGTTGTCTTGGTCCAAGTAGAATAGATCGAAAACGCGTTTGGCTTGTAGTCGAATGTTATTTTGATTATCCTTGATAATTGCGCCTTCTCGTTGAAAGATTACAGTATTACCTTTATCGACTAGTTTTGATACGGATAACAAGTTCGTGCGAAAGTTAGAAACATGCACAGTGTTCTGTAATGTGATCGATTTGGGACAATTCCCTACTTTCGTGGATATTTTCACGTTGCCCATAGCTTGAATGGGTGTCGTCGCACTGCTGGCTAAGCGCAGTCTAGTGTGAACTCTTTCAGTGCTAGTGAAAAGTGACTCTTCGTTACACAGATGTGAAGTCGCACTACTGTCGATACACTTTTGAGCGGATACCTATCCTTGGTGATTAGTTGGAGTTGAGGCAACGTTGCGTGCGTTGGCGAAGTAGTCCTATTCTGTCGAATTACTTCTTTGACTGTCGGCTCGTTTCTTCTTACGACATTCCGATGTCACATGACCCTTGATTTTACAGTAAATTCGACTGTTTTTTGGTTGCGTCAATTTGTTGTCGTTTGGTCTCTGTGATTTTGAAAAACGAAGTTGAGAATGTGGATGTTTGGAATAGAATGCCCCTGTGCTCCTATTTTTGATCTTTTGCTGTCTGGCCTCATTCTCCTCTATAATTTTTATTTTCAATGAATCAGTGGTAGGCAGGTTGTCGCGTGCTTTATTGTCAATAGATCGCCGTTTATATCTATGCCCATTGACTGCAATTTGTCGACGGCGTCGAAGAATGTAGAGAGATGATCCCGTACGTTGTCTCCGTCGTTCATCATTTGTTGTTAAAGTTGTTTTAACAACGATGCTTTGCGAGCAGGACCCTTCGAATCATAAATCGAATCAAGTTTGTCCCAAACGGCTTTTAAGGTTCTGCAGTCTCGGATCTGTTTTAATTCGCACGGACTAATACATAATATTAAATCTGATTTTGCATTACGATCCTGTCGCGTCCAATCGTCGAGAGCGGCTTGTGCTGCATGTTGCTGTGTAGCGTAACAACTTCGGGTTTGGGCTTTTCGCCGCAAAAGTACCCCGCATGTCATTTTTGATTAAGAGAGCCTTTGCTTGAATTTTCCAAGTGTCGTAATTCTCCTTGGTCAGATTCTCAAGACGTGTATTAAACATGTTGTGAGTCATGATGATTATTGATTGATTTCACTTTTATGGTTTGATTCACAGAAAGTCGAATTTTCCTTAAGTTTTCCAATCCTGGCCCTTAACCTGTTATTATGATAGCGTGGTACAACTGGGAAAAAGAATGACACGTTTAACAAAATCTTTATTGAGTTTTGAAAATAAATAGTTATTATATTATATTCAGTTGTTGCGTTACTATGGTTACATTTTGTTGTAAAGAGGTGAAGAGAAAGGAATAAATCTCCAAAAGAAAATGTCGTGCATAAATTATGCCAAGTTGTCATCCTAACGGATATACAAATAGCAGTATTTCTGGAACCGTGGCGACGGGATTCCAACAACCTTTCCACGAAGAAGACGAAGAATTAGTCACCTAGTTTGGAGGGGAATCGCACTACATTACGCCCAGCTATTTCTTACAATGAACAAACAAAAAAAGCTGAACGGTTTTCTTATCGCTGTTGTCAAGTAAGGCACTACTAAATATATTTTAATCAAAAGAAAATAACGTTTTTTGATGTTAGAACAACATATGTCAATGCTCAATAATCGATAAATATTATAATTCATTTAAACTTGTCTAATACATTGCGAATATTTGAAAATTGTTCAATAATGAAAATCAATAAATTTGAAACTGGGAATTTATTAGATATTTTGAGTTTCACTTATTACTTTGGTGCCTCACGCCAGCAACCGTATTTCGGCGATCAGCTCCGTGAGGTCTCAAATCTCGTTCAATGGGATGCAAACATCTGTACGTAATTTATGGTCACATATTTTGACAAGTGACGAAAACCTTTATGTCTGTTTTCAAAATTTCCAAGAAAAAGTTAACCATGTTTATTAATTTTGACGACAATTCTGTACACATAATATGTTCTTGACTGTCTTTGAAATTCAGAGATGTTTTCTCTAGGGGTGACACATGAGGTCCGACGGCCGGTGCCGGACCACAAGATGTGCAGAGCGGTGAAGCGATGGTCTTTTCTTCGCGTTGGGATGCTGGCACGCTGGAAGAGGCGAAGTTATCCTCGAAACCTAAATCCTCTTATCCTGGGGCGAGGTAAGGACCAGGGTTATAAGATTATATGGGTACCCAATCTTCTTCTTGTTGGACCCAGATGTGTTCCTGGTTTTCTTCCTAAAGCAATACAAATTTACATAATTTTGGGTTTCTATTCACATCCATTTAGAAACATTATAAAAGACGATATCACCTCAACAAATTGAATATCTCGCATTTATATAAATAAATATATCTTTGCGGCACGTTAAGCAGGAGTTGGCCATCATCAAAAAAAATTATTGAAAAATCAAATATATCTAAAAAAATATACAAATTAATGAAAACACAAAATTTGCAAGAACACATTCAATGAATTTAAAACTAATATTTTGGAAGCATCTATATAGTTATAAATTTTTGTAACATAAATAAACCTACAAAACCCTAAAATATTAATTATCTGCTATTGAAAATAATAATAAATAAACATTTATGAATACTCAAAACCCTAATCATATTTAAGAAAGACATTAAATGATAATAATGAACACAAATGGATTATTTATGCATGCAACCTCACTATTAACGCTCTTTACATTTTGAGCGATCTGTTCGGTTTAGCGCAATTTGAACCAAATTATTTATTAAAGAAACACATTTTTTTTTAAGTTAAGCGTCAGCTAAAATATATATATATTTTTTGTTTGTTGTGAATGATATAAGGCGAAAATAAAAAATCGCCAATGGGTTAGTCTTTGGAAATATTTCGGAAAATTAAAGTAAAATGTAAGGCGTGCACTTCGAATTATATGTATGTAAGACTTTAGTAGCTACCCCGACATAAAATTCACACCAAAAAGGTGACTCTACGCCAATGATCCAGCTATCTAGCATAAAATTTATTGTTAGGAAACTTTGACATGAATTATAGTTTATTGATGTGTTTCATATGTTTTGCATGGATAGAGTTGTTACATACAAACAAATCAATGTTATGATATTAAGCACATGTATTTTGAAAACAGGCATATTTTTAGATATACTATCACTACCATGGCAGCATACACCTTACAGATAGCTAATTATATGCAGATTAGTTAGCCTTAGTTCTAGTCGTGAACTTTTGCAATATTGGATTATTCTGATAAAAATCCAACAATACAAATGTATATAGGTAACGTCCATATAATGGAAACTCCTCTTTGCAGTAAAAGCTCTTTCGATACATTTCCTACATACTTCTTTCGCTTTCATACCACGTGAACAACTCCTAGATATAGTTAGATATTTGGAATAAATATTATTCCAAAATATATAACATAAAATTTAATAGGGGTGTTTCATAATGGTATGTAAGCCTCGGTAGCGCAGTAGGCAGCGCGTAAGTCTCATAATCTTAAGGTCGTGAGTTCGAACCTCACCCGGGGCATATGTTTTAATTTTATTTTTAAGCATATCTTACAAGGATGTTGTAGAGTTTGGGAAAAAAATTAAAATTGATCATAAATAAAGAATATGGGCGACGGTAGCGCAGTAAGCAGTCTCACCCTAACGACAAATATTTGTGGCAGCCCATCAAGACACCTAAAAAAACATTTTCCCTTATTTTTAATCTAACACTAAATAACAGAAACAGCTGAAACCGATGAGCAAAAGGCGGAGGCAATTGCTTACACATTCAAAGACATACACGTAAATGATACAATAAATATACAAGAGAACGAGCACATCCTTAGAGAAATACAACATTTCTTAAATACACCACACATAGTCCTAATAAAGCTCCTAACCAACCCCAAAGAAGTTACAAAAATAATCCACACCTTGCCCAATCAAACAAATTTAGGATTTGCAATACGTTCAACTCAATCTCCGGCTCGTATACAGGTAATCTGTGGCGGGTGACGAGACACACAAAATCACAACCGGGAACACAACAAAGGATCGGCATGATATACAATAATAACTTCGATAAAGTCACAAATAAATTAAAACTGGTAACCTGTTGATGTAAACAACTTTGTCAAGTTTAAAACTGGGACTGACGTTTACGATTGACGCACGCGCAGTAGTAACCTCATCTGCGGCACAGCAGCGCTATGAGTACGGGGAAGGAACCTTTTTTAAAAAAAGAGACAGCAGCTTTGTACCAACGTTCTATTGTAGTCGACATAGCGTGACCAATGTTTACACAATATAACAGATTGACCATTTAAATGGCGGTATTCGTGTCAAGAGAAATGTAACAATAGATGTCGCTACGAGTATAAATTTAATCTAGCTGGTTTTTGTCTATGCTAAATTGTCGAAATTTTAGGAGAAAATTGGGTGGATGAAAATACTTTGGATGAAACTTTCAAAATTTATTAGTTGGTATAAATTATTAACGTTTGGACATTTAGATAGAATAATTTTAGATCTAAAAAATTTTTAATTGGGGTTGCTTGGAAGGTGTAGGGTTAGGGAAGGTGGGAAATTCAATATTCAAAATTATAAAGTGATTGTTAAGAACCAAAAAAATTAGAAGATAAGTGCAATGGAAATAAGAAAATTCATCAATTTCATAGTGTAAGATAGTTTTAAGCTATAAAAAAACTGAAAGAATAGACATAGTTATAAGAAGTGTAGAATAGAATTAGATAGAATTAGAAGATAGAATACAATTAGAAGATAGAATAGAATTAGAAGATAGAATAGAATAAAAAAATTACATTAGAAGTTAACTACAACAAGCAATAATAATAGAGGAAACGAAGACCGGGAACAATACCACACCTTCCAGCAGCTCCAATTATTCAAAATTTAATTGTGAAGAATATTTTGATACATGGACGATTTTAATGGATACATCAAAATTCAAGATAGAAATAAGCAACTTTCGACTACCCATTTGAAGAATTTTTTTAAATTACCGTAATAGGACAACTTGAAAAAAATATTGGTCCAATTGGCACAAAATTCACGTAAATCTTTAAGAGAAAACAAGAAACAAATTACCAGTACATACAAATAATATGCCATAAAATTTTAAGTTCTTTAACACCTAAATTTAAAATTATTGTTAACATTTGGGACAAGCTTGTAAAAAATTCCGTATTTGCCAAAAATATATTTTGATTTCTAAATTTACCAATTGTGTATTATTTATTACTTTTAATCCCAAATCAGGCACCTTCAGACCGAAAAAGGAGCTCGCCAAATTTGGTCTTACGACTTAGGATCTTTAGAATCAGAAATGAAAGAATGTTTTGTATTTCTGTATTATGCAGGGTGAGGTAAAAACCCGATGCGTCATCAACCCTTGTACATTTATTTGAAATTACATTACTTTTGAATTTGTGCTGAATATAATTTTTAGAAAATAGTAACTATTGTTGTGGTAGCAAAAGTTGCTTTTATGCTATACTTGTGTAAATATACCATTTTCTATTATTGTATTGTTATAATGCAAATATTTTTATATTATGCTATAAATAATTCAAAAAAAGTATTGATACTTCTAATGAAATACAAGCCAACAGCACCATAGTATAACCACGCAAACAAATTGAAATACAAACGGTGCAACATACAACAAACGAACCCGTACGTATATATGTGACCAATAAAGAATCTAGTTATGTTTAAGCATGACTATTGCCGCACCTATGTATGTATGTATCTAGGTAGAATATTATTTATGACTCTTAGCTTCCTACGATTTTTGCCCAACGATTTACCAGCATATATCTCGCAATAAGAAAGTTCAGAGCAGACCATTGTGGATATTTATTCATTGAACATAAGCTACCGGAAACTGTAAAACAACTGCAGAACTATTATTCCGTAACTCTAGCTGTAAATTCGCGAAATTAATTAACAGATTTTTACTTTAATTGTAATTTTGTTTTCAATAAATGACGATGCTATCTTAATTTTGAGAATTGATTTGTTTCATATTATTTAAATTTCCAACTTAATATCAATGTTTGCTAAACCGCGGTTCATGCCAAATGTCTTTTTGCAAAACCATATTGTTATAAAGTAAATTTTGACAATGCGTGTTTGCATCTAAGGTATGTTAGCGATTTTAATATAGTTATCAAATAAGGTGTCAGCTGGATGGCTTGCATCCAAGTGTTCATATAGAAAGTCACACCAGATGTTTAGCCTTCGGCGCTGCTACCAACATTACATCTTTTTCGACAGCTACCAGACCTACGTGATTAGCAAAGGATAGAAGATGTGGAGTGACAGAGATAGATAGAATGTAAATGTTTTTCAGCTGCGCAACTCTGTGTCACTATGTTTTCTATATTTTTAAAACAATTTTAATAAGTGTTTGGGAAAATATTCACACACAGGTCCACACGTTCAAATTTCGGGATCGATTTTCTTTATGATTACAATACTTACTTATAAGATGTATGTATATAAGAAAGTAATAATTTGGAACCGGTTATGGTTATTGCAATTTTTTTTTTTCATAAATCGTGACAGAATAACAGAAAAGATTCAAATAATTAGGAATTTGACATTTAATATGTTGATATCAAATGTCTAATTTTGAATTATTGGATTTTTTTAACTTTTATAATAATAATAGTAAGTATTGTAATCGCGAAATATGACTTTTCATATTAGTAGTAGGGAAACACAGTTCAAGGTCTCGCTTCTGATTGGTAGGGCCGTTGTTGACGTCATAGGGTGTGCTGGGTTAACGTGAATGTAAAGCGGGTTGTATGATATTTGGGGTACTTTAAGATATCCTAAATACGTGAATGTAAAGTGGGTTGTATGATACTTAGGGTATCTAGAAGTATACATATATAGCAAGAGAGTAACCCAAGTTGCATCTTTCTGTTATGTACCAATTTTACGTGATTTTAAAGCAGGTTGTATGATGTTTGGTGTATATTAAATTAGACAAAGAAGGTTGTATGATGTTTGGGATATATTAAATTAGACCAGTAAAGTATACCAGATTACAGTAAAAAAAATTTTTTTTATTGAATGATGATTACATGATTGTCAATATTGTCTATAACTAATTAATTTCAACACAAGATTCTTAAGTTGTTCGAGAACAACTATGTTCGGACAATTTATATTTAATAAAGAAAGGTTAAATGCTTCTGCTTTAGTCATGGTATTTAAGAATTCATTATATTCATAATAATTTTTGTTCTTAAAGAAATATATTCGACCATTTGTATATCTAAATACCCCATCTATATCTGCAGGTATACCTGGAAAAATTTTATGCATCACACCATATGATTTTGTAGTAAATTTACATTCGTCTATTTCCAATAAATGGTTTTTATCATAAAATATATAAGTATGACCAGTATAAGTATTTACTGCACCACTAATATTATGTATATCAATATTATACAAAGCAATATTTTGATTAACTAATTCTTAAGTTGGCCAAATAATATTATATGATTTATTATTCACGATAAGCACAATATTTCCATTAGGTCGTCGATATGCTGCAGAAACTTTTTTAAAATTTGCTGGTAGAAAAGGTAACCACGTTGGTATGTAAAATGGTACTGCTTTGTGTTGATACTCATCAAGATTTTTAAACCATACCCATTGTTCATAAAATATGAGTATATTATCATCAACAATTAAGAATGTATTCACATTATCCAAATCACACAACTCAGAGTGTTTTGATATTTTCACTGTTGGAACTTTAGGTGGTGATACGTTTGTAATTTTAGATTTATACGATTTTTTAATAGCATTAATATCATCATTACTTAATTTAAATTCAGATATGTTGCTAAATATTTGTTTACTATGAAGTGGATACATTACAGAGTTTTCATAAGTAGAAAGCGCAATACCAAGCGTATGACCAATTTCATGTACAAGAACTTCAAATAAATTTATTCCTTCATCTTCCTTTGTTTGACTGAGATCTTGGTTCCAACTTTCCTGATAGTCCAAATGTAGGTCAACAGACTTTGTTGTACTACTTGTGGGATAAAACGCATGTCCTAAAACACCACCTGCTCCATCGAATGGTATATAACAATGGGAATGGTCCTTATAATTATGATGTCTTTGAATTCCAAAGGATATGATTATATTCGGTGTGGAGACCGCCATTTTATTATTATTATATAGTTGATGTACAAAATTAAGTTGTACATGTTTAGCCCAAATTGCAAAAGCTTGTTTTGCAATATTGAATAGATGATTATTTCCATTATTAAATCCCAAGTTATAGTTGTTAAATTCCAAGAATGTGGTAAGAGGTTATAATTTAAAACATCAGCTACACCACATCTTCGACTTTTCATTAATTGTGTTGTTTGCGTTAAATTATCATATGGTAAATTATAATAATCTTGAAATAATTTTAGCGCATTTAAATATTTCACATCACTCTCATTTATGTTAATTAATTCATTTTCTTCAGTTTTTATATACCCATATGTATCTAGGTAAGCCAGAGTATCTTTAAAATTGAATGCATTTGCAAAACTAAAACATAATATCAGGAATACAATCATGACTGATTAATTACAATTCTACTTGTAAACTAAACCGAAAAAATAATAACTCACCAATATATTGTAGTTTACTGCATTGTCAGAAATTTATTTATATCTTGTAGGAAATCATATAATTCAATATTCTCTAATTCATGTTGTAGAACTTCAATTGTTATTTTGTTATCATTATAATTTCTACAAATTTCCATTCCTTTAGAATAACGTTTAGACATATCATTTAGAACATCTTCTAATAGCCCAAGCTTATTATCATATATTATAACATGTTCAACCTCTCGCATTAATATATCAAATTTATGAATAATATTACTAACAGCAATTTTTAAATCTACACTTTTGGGTATAGCTTCAAATGCATTCGCTACCCACTTGATAAAGTAGTGATCAATACTAAAGAAAGAAAGAAAATGTTAATTGATAAAAAAAAATTATTTTTTATTTTTGGTGGGGAGGGTTCGTTTACAAGTGGAGATAAAGTTAAATATATAATTATTTACTAGTGAGTCTTATAGATAGGAGGTAAGTTAAAACTTATATAATCCATTATTCATTTATAACTTAATTATGTATTTATATTTAGAATAATGATTAAATCTAGGAAACGTAAAATGTTAGATAAAGATGGAATTATTTTGGAAAATAAAGAAAACATTCTACCAGAAGCCATTCTTTAAAAACCAAACGCAACTACAATAATCAACCCAACCGATCTAGATGTTATAGTTGCAAATGTATTCAATTCACCACCACCACCACCCATCGTTGACCTAGATAATTATCAACATAATCATGAAGATGGAAAAAGACCATTGTTGGAATACAGGTATCCATTAAACCACAGTCTAAATAGATGGATATCAATTGGTATTGACCCTAAGCAAAATTTTGAAGTTGTTGTAATAATATCTAATTTAAGATCGTTAGATGGTATACAATTTAAGCTATCTGATTGGTATGAATTTTTACAATGTCGTGATATAATCATGAATTTTTTGGATGGAAAAAGTAATGTAGAATATCAAAATTTACGAGTTCATAAATTATATTATCATGTGATAAATGAAGTAAAAGTTATATCGATTGAGTGGAAGAAGAGAGAAATATGTTTAGCTACACAATCACTTACAAAATTATTTGAATTAGAATTTATTATAGACTATTATTTAAAAATGTTAATTTCTTTAAATTTTACACAGTTTCACAATGATATCATATCAAAAGCGATTATGTTTGCTGATAATATTATTGATAATATAAAGTATTTATTAAATGTTGAAAACCATTTATGTTATTTGGCAATACAAGAGCTCTTAAACATGTATCCAGATATAATTCTAGAAAATACGTTATTATATAATTAATAATTTTTAGGTTAAGAAGAGAGGTATATTTATACAAATTGGAAAAGTTGAAGTATGATATAAAGTTATACAAGGATATGAAATTTATAATAAACAATTTATTAGTCTTAAAGATGTAACAATGTGTAATCTTATATACCGGATATATTATTTGTGGTATTTGGTTTACATAAATATTAGATAGGGTAAAACGACCAGTTTTGGCACATCGCTAGTAATGGCACAGGTATCAAAAACTTGGTTTTATACGATTAAAATTGTGCAAATGCGTAGGTATAACAACGATTTAAATATTTATATATAGTTTTAAACAAGAAAAAACCTTTAGAACGTCCATTTTAAAATTATTAATTAAAAAAAAAACGAATATTGTTTAGCGATATCAAAATTGTACTTTTCAACAGCCATTTCTAGTTAGTTAACGGTTACCATAGCTTAAGCAATTACAATCATATTTACTAGAAAAACGTATTTTTTTAATATGTACCTGGTTAAATAAACTAAATGAATAGTTCATCGAAACATTTCAAATGTTGAATATAGACTTTTTTTATTTTTTAATATTGAAAACACGTGTTCTTTACTTGGTATGAAATTTGGAAGAGCCACCAATAAAAAAATACTTTATGCTTACAGCGCATTTCTATTGAGCGGCCGCTGCTATAAATAAAATAGTAAACAGAGACTCTCTGACAGTAAGCAAGTGAGGTTAGAATATTAATGTTTTTACATATTTCTTATAACAAGAACAAATTTTAACTACAGATAAATAATTCTTTAAAAGGTATGTATCAGTTATTATTTACATTATACGTACACTGAAATTTTATTGTTTATCTCATAAAAAATAAAAATCTAAAACATGACCTATTTAATTTATTTTTGTATTCGTTTGAATAAATTATTTTTATTTTAGTGAAAACTGGTAAAAACAATGACACCGTTAATAAAAAGGGTAAAAAGAAGTGTGAAAAATCAAGAATTAGAACCTAAACCTCTTATACAGGTGGGGCAAAACAACCTCCCTAGTTTCAACAGAGAATTGTGAAGCTAGCAGAGGTCGTAACAGGGTAGGAATGGCGTGAATGGCGGCAGAAAGATATGCCGCGTGTATGTGTTACAAAAGGATTCAGTCGTAAACACAATGTGGACGAACGAGCAGCGCGCTTTTGCCGTGGAAGCATACATACGCGAAAAGGAGTCTGTAATCGCCGCCCAGCACATTTCCATCTTTCTGGCGGTGTAAATAAACAAAATTTTCGATATTGGTGCGAAAACAATCCGAGGGTGATCCACGAGAAGCCTCTGCATAGTGATCGTGTCACAGTTTGGTGCGCAATTTCCCGAATAGGGATTATCGGGCCTTACTTTTACTACAGGAAAGAAATTGGGCAGTTACCGTCAATTCTGGGCGCTATATGAACATGCTCCAGAATTTTTTTGCCTCTGCTCTTAAAGAATTTTCTTAACTGTGCCAAAACTGGTCGTTTTACCCTATGTAATATATAATAAATAATAAACAATGTGTAATCTTTTATACCGGATATAGTATTTGTGGTATTTGTCTTATATAAATATTTAATTTACATCAAAATTTAGTTATTGTGAAAATGTCAAGTGATATAGTTTATTTATTGAATCTGGAGGCTTCAGTCTTAAATGTTGTGAGAAAGTATTATACACTAAAAAATAAAGGAGCCTTTATCCCACTCTCTGATTAGACTAGTGAAGAAATTGAAGTACTCCCAAAAGAATTTGTGTTAGAACATGTGGTCAAATTAGTTTTGCTTGGGACAAATTACCAAAAAAATGGCAAACGGATTCTGAATTCAAGAAGTATGAACGATGCACTAAACATCCAGATAATAGAGTAGTCCGGTGTGATCACATAACAGATTGTTTACTAGTTAAAAATTGTCCAATGTGTATATTTGATCATTTTAAAGAAGAATCTAATTGTTTGTTAACATTTGAGAAATGGAATAATGTATTCATTAAAGCAGAAGATTTAGCAAAAGCTGGATTTTATTATATTAATTACAAAGATGTTGTTCGTTGTGCTTTCTGCAATATTGAATTATATAATTTCATAGAAGGTGATGATGCTATTACCGAACATAAACGTTGGTCAGAAAAATGTTCTTTTATTAATAAGATTTAAAATGTTATAGATGTAAAATTATTATTTATTTTTATATATAATATAAATTATGGAATATTAAATAAGTATACAGAAAATTTTTGTTTTAAATGTGTTTTATTTTTCATAACTTTTTTTAATTTAATTACAATTAATATTTTAATATACGATTATTATCATTATCCAACCACTTTTTTATTTTATTTACATTACTAAGTGCACATATATATGGTGCAGAATGTGCAAAACAAGTTTGATGTGTGAAAAATTTTTTAATTGACTCATATTCTTCTAAATCGCATATTTGGGCGGGTAAACCATACCAGTTCAAGAACTCTTTCATTTGTAATCCTTTCACATAAATTATCACTGCTGGTTGGAGAATTTTCTTAATTATATTATACATCTCTTCATATGGAATGTATCCATCACTCTATTTGAGACCATGATGATTCTTATGTAACCAAATAGCTTGTTTCTTATACTTTCGCTCTAATTCACTCCAAGGAAATGGTGGCTTGAACATAAAGTGTTGTCATTTACTCCCATCTCGAGATAGAATCGCTACTTCTTTCGGTACCAAATCATAGCAGTAGGCAGTAAATCCTTGTATATCTACGATGAGCTCCATGGTTAAACTAACGCTTATCAGCGATAAGTTCCATGGTTAAACTAACGTTTTGACATCGCCTGACATCGGATTATATTCAATGATACGATCATGTAAAATTAAACAGTATGCAGTCGTATTGGTTGGAAAATTTTCACTTGATTCAAATTCAAGCCTAATATCTACAGATGCTGATTCTAACGATTCATTTTGATGTGAGCAATCAATTACAGCCAGCGGTGCATAATCTTTGAAATCATTTTTTTTAAGTAATGAGCCTGTATCACGACCATAATAAGAATTTTGAGATTTTGTGTACATTTCATACAATAATGCATACTGGTTATTTTCAAAATTTAAATTATCATATGGATAGCACACAGAATTCAATTATACTTTTACATTTGTTAAATTACAATGATCAAAAACACTAGCATTTTTATTTATTTTATTTTTAAATATATATTTGAAAACCAAGAATAACATAACGCGGTTTTTCCAATTGGGTAGAAGTTTTAACAGGCCATGTTTGTTTCATTGTTGTAGGTCACTAGGTAATGTATATATATCCTGTTGTTGTATTGGTATCCGAATTTCATCACTATTGTTGAATGTTGATGCCACATATGACTGATGACAATGTACCTCAATACGTGCTATTGTATTATCAAATACAATATTGGAATAAATGTTTAATACATCACTCATCTTTTCTTCTTTATTATAAACCCTTGTGATATTAAAAATGTTAAATTCTCTTGTGTTAATCCTTTCACTGATGATACAGAAGTGATAATGACTTTCTTAGCTGTTATATTTTTATAACAAATTCCCATGTTCTTTCAAGCGAAGTCTGATAGTAATCGTTTCACCTCTAAAATTAACTAATTACCCGTCTTGATCAACAATCGTTAGTGTGATGTTACTTATTGTATGAGTGTTGACAGGTAAATAAATTACATTAGATGGCACTTCAACGATTTTATATCTAGGAGGAACCGTTGGATAAAACCCATGTATTGTATGTACATGCTTATCGTTTTTATATGCTCCTGTTACTATGTTACATTCTATGAGGAGAGTATTTACTTTTAAAATATTAACTGGTAAATCAGATTCATGTAATATATGTGGTTCTAGTACACGTTCTTTAAAACCTAATAATGAACCAATATTATTGGGCTTAGTAAAGTCAATTTTTAGGGTGCTTTTTATCTCATATTTTAATGTATTGTTGTTTGGACGTACAGTTATATAATTTCTTACATTACTCTCTTTCTCAATTCTATTATTATACATAAAAGAAAAATCTTCTGCATTAGGATCTCCTAATATCTGTTTTAAATATTGATCAATATCATCAATTTCATATGAACCTACTGGAATAGTTAATTCCTTATCCTCATAATAAAATTTATTATTAGATGCATCTATGTTTGGAATAGAATTGTATGTGTGAAAATCAATTAAACTGCTTACCAATTAAATCAATCGGTGGAAAAAAATCAGTACATAATTCAGATGTATTACCAGTTAGTGTTAACGTCAAAGACATGATAAAAACTGGTATTAGTTCGATTCGTTCTGTTTATTTATAAGAAATTTCAAACATAAATGACCACAATTATAAGAATTAAATTTTTGTAATTGTTTATGATTATAGTTTATTTTAATATTTTTACCAAAATAATTTATAAGCTCCAAAGGAGGTTGTAAATTTCCAAATCTATCAAAATATGAAACTTTATTATAACGTTTCTTATAAGCTACCCAATGACTTCCCAATCCTTGTTTGTCATCAAGATTTATTATAGCACACTCATTGATTTTAGGTTTAGATGGTAGGGCATTACGCATAAACACACCGCAAAAATATGGTAGTCTGCATGCGATTTGTTTCAACTCAACATCGCTTAACGCCCTTTTCGGCAGTTTTTTAAGGATAAACCTCGTCCATTTTGATATGGTTTTAAATATAACCCTCCACCTAATGCTTTCTTGGTGCCATAAGCTGCGGCACCACTTACAGCCCCTGTTATTAATGCTTTACCTATAAGCGGTAATAGCAATGGTATAAGTGCTGGTAAAAATCCTCCAACCTTAGGTGTTGGAATTACCCGGGGTTTAGGTTTGTGTTTTTGTTTGCGAGATTTTTTATGACCCATTCCAAATTTTCGTTTTGCTTTCATAATGTTTGTAACTGTCCAAGCTGTTGCTTTTTCTCCAAAAGATGCGTCTTTAGACTGCCTCGTGTCTTTTTGATAAATCACTCGATTTTAAATATTCAATATCGTGTTGTTTGCATGCAACGTCTAATTGATTTATACCAGGATTTCCTCGGTTTAATCGTGCCTTTAAATGAGTTCCAAGACCACAATACTGATATCCAGGTATATGTAATTCAACAGGTAATGAATTTATAGCACTGTTAATAAGACCATCTCCATGAACTAACATTAGTAAACTGATAACTTTAAATAGTGATACAAACATTAAATAGGTATAGTAACATAATGAAATTTATAAAGCAACAACAAAAGCTACAAGTTAAAAACTTTGATGTAACAACTGATATTAAATTTAAAAGACATGGTGATTTATTCCCCAACAGTATAAGATGTCTTATTTGTGGACCTTCAAATTGTGGGAAAACCAATGTTATGCTTGGTTTGTTAAGGAGAGGTTCTCATGTAAATGACCAAAAACTAGACAAAGTTTTGAATTCTATTTCTCGGTAATGAAAAAAGATAGAAGTTTTTGGTTTAAAGATTCTAAAAGGTTACTCTTTTGTCTACATTTTAGAATTTTTTTATTAAATTACAATCAAAATGGCGCCCGTGGTTAGTGACAGTGTCGAGTGATGTCAGCGCGTAATTGGAAATCGGCGTGCTGTTTAGCGCTTCAGTATTTGTCTCGAACAAATAAATGGGAATACCGTCAAAAAGAAAATTTAATTTAAAGAAGATAGACCCAAAAAAATGGGAAAACGGTTGAAATTTGAGCATTTTGGACTATCTTGAACTTTAAGGTTGATTTTTCGGGTATTTTTTTCCACTTCAAGGCCTTATAACAAATCGTTAATATAAACAATTTGTACATTTTATAGATCTATCTTCCACAGAAAAAGCTTCCCTTTCGAACGGTCAAAAGTCTAAGGTTGTACATAAACCGGTCTCAAGTGAGACTGCACGCAGTTTTGAAAAATCATGTTTCGAGATAAACGCGTTTAAAGTTTAGGGAACATTATCGATGGAATATTCGTGATAAAATGTCAATTTTTCGTAACAATGACATGGAATTAATAGTTTTGGACATCGTTGAATCCGAATCTAAAGTCAGTTTTTCAAAATTCTAAATGGCCGATCCAATATGGCGGACCAAAAAAAAAAACAATGCAATTTCATCCAAACTTGGGAATTGAAGGGTTTCGCGATTTCTAAATATGGATTTGGGGTAACATGTGCCTTAATATAAAAATAAAAATGGAAAATCCAATATGGCGGACCAAAAATGTGACTGAATTAATTTTTTTTTGTTTCTTAGTGTTTTTTAGATTTTTTCATAACTCACGATTAGTCTGCAAATATGTTCCGAAGGCCTGTACACAAGTACAGTGCAATGCCAAGCATTCTGCGAACGTGCATAAAGCCGAGCAAAGGTCTCTAACTGAGTCGCGCGTCTCGACCCGAGAGCAGCCCGTGGCGGCCGGGACGCACCTTCGAACAATGGGCTGCAGAAACGTTTGTGATGCGCGGATCGAAAATCGCTTTAAACCCAATATAGTATACAATTATACCTTTCGAAAAATGTGATAAAAAAAATCGATTTTTTGAAAACTGTACATGAGAACCTCCCCTTAACACATCGAAATGGATTAAAATTTGCAAATGTATATGTATATTCTAAATCTCTTCATCAAGCAAAATATCAGTTTTTAGAAAAATGTCTATCAAGAGTAAAAGGAATGGGTTATTTACCTTACAATGAAAATACTGAGATTGTTAAACCACAAGATGCAAGATCCAATTCAGTATTTGTATTCGATGATGTAGCCTGTGATAAACAGGATAGTATCCGTAGTTATTTCAGTATGGGGAGACACTCACAAGTTGATTCAATTTATTTATGTCAAACTTACGCTCGTATACCTAAACATCTCATAAGAGATAATGCAAATTTAATAGTGTTATATAAACAAGATGATATGAACCTTAAACATGTGTACAATGTGTACAATGATCATGTAAACACTGACATGTCATTTAACAAGTTTAAATTGTTTTGCGCGAATTGTTGGAAGGATAAATATGGGTTTGTAGTGATAAATAAAGACTCTAATACAGGTCGTTATCGAAAAGGTTTTGATAATTATTTAACATGGACATCGTAGATGTTATATGTGATTGTATTGCAATCATGATGTTTTTAATAATAATACTAATACCAATATATCAATATATACTAGACATTTGAAGATTTAGCCTCATTTAGTCAACAGACTGGAAACAAATCTATTCAATTCTGTTATAAATCTGTATTTTAGCTATAACAAACGTGTTGGAACCTGTTTCAAATTTCAACATCAGCATCAGAGTTGTTAAATAGAATTAAAAATGAATAAAATAGAGAAAGAAACATTGAAAGAAGTAGTGCAAGTTAGTGATGTTACACGTAAGAAGTATAAATCACTTAAACGTGGGCATGCAGATGCAGAGGAATTATTGCAAAAAACTTTTAAACTTTTAACATTACCTCTAAAAGAAATAGCTACAAATACAACAACACAATTAAAGAAAATTAAAGAAAACACCCCAGATACTATGGAAATAAAAATAAAAGACATAATGAATCACCTGTTGCATATTATCGCAGACCGGTTGATACACCTAGTAGAGGAGCAATTAAAAAACCTCAAAAATTATTACCATCATTTTTGGAAACCGAAAACTTGGCAATGAAAGATGAAGAAAATTCACCAAGAACACAATTTAAAACACAGTTAGATACCCCAGAAGGTCTAGAAGAATTTGAACAATTAAAGCAATCTGCAGGAGATATTGCAGCCCCTTACATGCTTTTTTTCGCATTAAATGGGATAAAGTATATGGAATTAGAAATGATAGCGACGGTATTTTTAAAATAGGTAACATGCCAGTTGAGATCGAACATAATGACCTAAAGATTGGAGATCAATGGTATGAAGGAACAACAGGCCTCTATGAATTATTATTTAAAAAAATACCCGCTACCACATCATTTACCAATGACGATAGAAAATTATATTTAAATATAATATTGCAAACAAACGCTCATAGGAGAAACTTTAGTTCCACTGGTCAACATAATGGATCACGCAATTGGAAGTATTTAAATATAATAAGACCAGCATTAACTGTTGGTAGGTCACAATCAACATCTGGATATGGTTTAATCCCATCAAATATGACTTTAACTAATTATAAAAGAGATTACATTTATTGGAATGATCCTAATGAACTTGTTGAAAGATTAAAGTTGCTAATGGCATCGCGAACTGCAGGTCACACCGGACATGATAATGAAATTATGTCAATTATTGAAGAGCTTAAAGAGGCAAATATAATAGAATGATATTATATAATATGATCATATCCAACATGTCTGTAGACAAGTTCGGTAGACAGTTAAAGCCGCACGGCTTTAAACATAAAATCAGTTTAACTACAAATAGTGTTGGTGAGTTTGATGCATCAGATCGGCGGATAGTAAATATAGTCGAGCCAAAAGATGAAAACGATGTTGCAAATAAAGGTTATATTGATTTATACATTAATGAATTGATTAACAAATCATTAGATGTATTGAATGAAGATGGACTTGATGTGTACCATGCTGAAATGAGAAGAATTACACATGTAGCTTCCCCCACTAGTAATTATAATGCTGCAAACAAAAAATATGTTGATAATGCTATAAGTGAATATAAAAATAGGTTAAGTGAACTTATTAATATAAATAAATTAAAGATAGATGAAGCCAGATGAAATTCATAAAGAGCTTTATAATCAAAATGATTTAAAGATTAAAGGTCTAACTGCAAAAATTCAAAATGTTATTGATTATACACCTGTAATGATTGAATCTAAATGTAATACAATTAATCATGCTATATCCACGAAAGAGTTGGATAAACTTAAAAGCGATTTACTTCCATTTGTTTATAAATACATAGAGTCATATTTAAAACCATTTTTAAATGTAAATAAGTTAGTAGTGCCAACTAACGAAGATGAGCAAGTTGGACATAGTGAATGAATTGCATAAATCTGCTTGTCGAACTTATTTAAGACGTAAAGTAATAACAAAAGGAATTGACGATTTGTGGCAATGTGACCTTGTTGAAATGATTCCGTATGCAAGAGAGAATAGGGGGTATAAATATTTGTTAACTGTAATAGATGTTTTTTCAAAGTATGCGTGGGCAGAGCTTGTGAAGTCAAAATCTGCTAATGACGTTACACGAGCTATGAATAAAATACTAGGTCAACATCGTATGCCACATAATATTCAATCAGATAAAGGTAAAGAATTCTACAACTCTGAATTTCAAAAACTAATGAAACAACATAAAATCAACCATTATTCAACATACAGCAATCTCAAAGCGAGTGTAGTAGAAAGATTTAATCGTACACTTAAAGCTAGTATGTGGCGTGAATTCAGTTTAAACGGGTCATACAAGTGGCACAATATATTACCAAAATTATTAGAAAATTATAATGGCAGAAAACATCGCACTATAAAAATGTGCCCCAAAGATGGGACGCATGATATTGAAAAAAAATTATTGGATACTGTTTACAGTAATATTAAGATTGTAGGGCATACGAAATTAAAAATCGGTGATCATGTACGAACAAGTAAAGTGAAAGGGGTATTCAATAAAGGTTATACTCCTAATTGGTCCACTGAAATATTTAAAATAGTAAAAATTCAAATAACAAACCCTGTTACGTATAAACTCCAAGACTTGCATGGACGATCAATCGAAGGTGGATTTTATGAACTAGAATTGCAGAAAACAAAACATCCCAATATTTATCTAGTGGAAAAGGTTTTAAAAATAAAGGGATCCAAGTTTCACGTGAAATGGTTAGGATTTGACTCTAGTTATAATTCATGGATAAAAAAGAAAGATGTTTTATAATATCATATATATATATTAAATTAATAATCTAAAAATAAAAAATTGTTTTTTAAAATGTAACAAAAACAAAATTAAGAAAATTATATATAATTATGATACTTCAATTTTCATTAGATATACTGTAGAGCCCCCACTGTAGTGTGTCTGTAGACTTTGGTAGTATATATCTTTCATCATCATCTGCACTGAGTAGAAGTTTGTTTTGTCTAACTGTATATATGTCATGTTTTTTAGATATAATATTATTTTGCATTTTATGTGATTTTGTTTTGTCAAAAAGTGTTCTCTTGTAATCATCCAAAGTAAGGGTCTTTGTCACAACGCCCGATGCACCCTTTGCCTTAGAATAAGATTTATCATTATCCAATTTAAATGAGTACATTTTAGAGCGTAACCCAGCAAATTCAGTCATTAACGTGCCTGCGTTTTCATCTTTAAACAATCCAACAACTTTTTTGTTAGCTTGAGGTATCCCATATCTATTGTTTGTTGAGTAATCTGAAGTGTCGAATCTATTAATATCCATTTTAATTTGTATATATGGATCTTCATTAAATTCATAAATGAGTGAATCGGTATCCATGTATAAAAGTTTAGGTTGTGTAAATGTTTGAAGTGTGTAATTATAATGAAAATCATACATTAAATATTTGCTAATATCCAAAATAGCCATGCCCACGTAAACAGGTTTGTTGAATTTAATTTTATCTTTATTTAGTTCAATTGTAATTAAATTCGAAGCCAATATAGTCGATTTCTTGAAATTTGGTTTTGCAATTAATTTTCGCGCACCACCTCTTCCATTCCATTTAGAAACAAGTTTTATATCTCTATATTTTCTTATATTTTCCATGCTTTTTCCAAATACTGCATTGTTCATTAATTAAAAAAAAAAAAAATTTTAAAATCGTTTCGTGCTATTTTCCGAAAGTCTGTATTCATATCAATATACTTTTTGAGCCAAAATGATTGTTGAAATTTTATAATTCTATGAATTTTTATTAATTTCATACCCAATGCTATGGCTTGGTTTAATTTCCTATAATGGATTATATATTTTTCCTTATTATGTAAGGTAGTTAACAATTTTTTAAATTTCGAACCGGGGGGTGTATGTTGAACTGGGCATAGTGGTAAGTTTTTATGTATGTTATGTAGGTGTTGAGGATAATCTAAATCAACTTCAAGTATGTACTCATTGGAACCATTCTCAGATAATGAATTTACTTCAAATTCAAGAATTTGATGGTTAGTCATCCATTCAAAATTTCCATGTGGTAAACATTGTATCATTGCCCAACTATATAAATTACATGCATCAAAATACATTATATACTTCTCGGGGTTAGTTGATTCATATGATGTCATGTAATGGTTGTTGGCTTTGGCATATCGATTACAACATTGACTAACACCTCCACGTATACCTCGTTCAAAGAATAAGAGCATATCGATGTCAGTCAATAGCTCTAAATGCACACCAGTCATTTTTAACATAACATCCCAAGCCAGACCTATAAAAATATTCAAATCATTTCAAATTGTTAATAGCAGATTAATTAATTTTTTTACCAGGTGTTGTATAGTAGTGAGCAGGATCTAGAGCATATGATTTCAAGCAGACATCTCTAAAGTTTTCAAAGATATCTGCTAGTAGTAACACATCAGTCTTGAGATATAAATCTATGTAATCTCCAATTGTTTTATGATTGAATGTGCTCCATACAAGTTGAGCGTGGGAGTAATCCGTGTCACTTATGCCAACTTGTCTCAGTTTGGAATAAAAAGCCTCTTTTGGTGGTAACTGTTCTTTTTTAAACCGATCCCATGAGTTCACATAGTCATAGGGAAACACACCCTTTCGAGTTAGTAGTTGAAATTCATCATTGTTTGAATAGTTTCTTCGCATGATATTAAATGCATTTGCGTCCATATAGCTGACAAGTTTGTCTAGTGAACTGTTCCTAAATCTAGAAATATTACAACAGTTTTTTACATATATTTTACTTTTTTTCTTTTCTATAATTAACATACCTTAGAGAATCAAGAAACCTAAGATCCATACCCCCAACCATTTTAGAGAAGGATATATAACGTTCCTCGTTGGCAGGTATTAATTTTATTTCCTCTTCAGTAGCCCCGAGTTCCTTCACGAGAAAGTGACTGTCATAACCACTTAAATTGTGGAAAAATATGGGAATGTAGTTAGGATATTGATAATTTAAATTACATGAGTTGTGAGCGGCACCACGAAATTTTCCTGAACATAAAATAATATAAGTAATGTGTAATATAATATTTTTTGAAATTTGATTTACCTGTTAAATGACAGTGGTCACGAACCTTCTTCGTTTCTTCATCCGCTCCAAACAATTTATCACAAATATGACATTTTTCAGCGGTGGTGAAATCAACATAGTTCCCTTCAAACAATGCATACACTTTCATCACAATCTCATATAATTTTTTCATGAACCATTTCGCTGGTTCTGCTCCACGATATAATTCAAATATTGATAATGTATTATCATATGAACATACCATTTGATAAGCAACTGCACATGCTATATGTTTTTGATATTCATTGGTGTATGAGGTTGTTGGATCTGGTTGACAAGTATTAACTGGTACCGTCAGAGATTCAAAATCTGCGTAAATTATAAATGGATGACGTTCTTTACGCATATAATTTTTAAATTTAAGCCACTTCTCATCTTCGCTTGGCATTATAATTCTAACAGCTTCCGCAAGGATACAATCTTCTTCATGACGTTTTAACAAGTCTGCTCGTCCAAAATATTGTAAACATCGATCACAAATCCAATGTTTATGACTCCATTTTGAAATTTGCGAGTCGAGAAGACGAGATAGTGATTTGATCCATGCAAAGTGTGATTGATTTGCCTGTTTCCAATAAAGTAGATTGATGTGTTGGTCTTTTTTATTTTTTGTATAATGTAATGGTCCTACTACATTATAATTATTACTCTTTCCATCAAATTCAAGACCATAAACATTAATAGACACGTCATTCTGTTTTTCGAATTTGGGAATATCTGTTAATGGTGTAGGAAAGTGAATATTGGTTAAATTGAAAATTTCATAAGGGTCTTGGAGGTATTTGGATGGTCTTTGAAGATTTGAACTAACGGGAAACATAGCAGAGAGAAGCGACCATATAAAACAATTCTCATCATTATTATGCACATTCACCACCGCCCTCCGGCTTTTAATAGAATTTGGGAGGTCGATGTATGAAGAACCACCATTTACTGGATTGAATTTATTGATGTTCACCTAAATTTACCATATTTCTAAATTATAATTTTCAAAGACATTTATTTTATTTACATACTTGCAAGTGCTTGATACATAACAAAGCTTTTCCCGAATCACGTTCTTGAAATTCATCCATTTTTTTACGAATCGGACCGACCACATTATTTGTAAACCATGTTGAAAAGTCATCACTAATAGTGATGGGAGCCATCTTAGATGTGTGCAAGATTTCAGTTATAAGTTCCTGTTCACCTTTCTTTACAATATAATCACAGCACAAATCACAAACAATTTTAACTGGTGAGCGATGTTCAAACATAAATTGTCCAATTTTTGCTATTAATATTAATTTACATTGTTCTAAAAAGTCAATTGGTTCAATAATATGATCACTGTTTACAATTCGATCACAACACACCCGATTTTAAAAGCACTCTTAATATCTATCTACTGAACCCCATTAGAAGGCATAATGTATGTTTAAATATTAAATATTATTTAAGAATAATGAGATAAAATAAAAGTATTTAATTAAAGTATCCATATAAATTTTAAATCATATGTTGTCCGAACTGTTCTATATCATTACATGAAGTGCAATCGAATGGATCGACTACACGATATATCAATTGCTTACATTTAAAACATTTCTGCTCAATAGTAATTTCAGCCGTATAGAAATTTATGTTGTGTTTTTCTATCACAAATAGTTTTAAATCAACAGATTCATTAAAAATTACCCTCAGACCACACTCATAACACAAATCATTTATACCACCATTTGTTATGGATCTTTCAAAACCCTCGTATATTAAACATATATCTCTATTTCGTAAGTCTTCCCTGGTAAATAAATTTCGATGAGATTGCCCAGGCATTTTCGAAAAAGAACAATAAAGTAATGACAAAAAATTATTTTCGGTGTGTATATTATATAGAAATGTGATAAAAAATAAACTGTTTGTTAAAACATTATTCAAAACACCAATATCCTGTTTTGTTGGTTTAAAGATAATAAGTCAACCAAATCCTGTTACGATCTATTTAATAAAAACCAACTGTCTTTGCTGTAATCTATCTCACACATTATATCAATTGTATGGAAATGTGATAAAAGTAAATTAATTATTAAATCATTAAACAAAAGACCATTTGTTAATAAACATAACTGTCTTTGTTGTAAGTTATCTCACATGACGATGTATTGTAAAAATAAAAAAATAATTAAATCATTATACAAAAGACCATTTGTTAATAAAAACAACTGTCTTTGTTGTAAGTTATCTCACATGACGATGTATAGACCACACACTATATCAATTGTATAGAGTGATTTGCTATGATTAATTTAATAAAAAACAATTGTCTTTGTAGGTTACAACCTATCTCACATAATATCAATTGTTGTTCAAATAAAAAATAAAATTTTCCTTAAAACATTATACCAACATCCTGCTTACTATACCCCCAAATTAGATGTACAAATTGTTGAATATATTTCTTAAAACAAAAATTATTATGAATATAATGAATTCTAAAACATCATACAATCTGCTTTACATTCACGTTAAGTTGGTACACAACACCAATATGCAACTTGGGTTACTCTCTTATTATTTTAGTACTACAACCTGGGATACTCTACTGGTCCGGATTTACATTCACGTTAAGTTGATATACTCTACTGGTCTAATTTAATATACCCCAAACATCATACAACTCGCTTTACATTCACAAAAATAAAAGTACACGAATTATCATACAACGCGCTTTACATTTAGGTAATTAGGATATCTTAAAGTACCCCAAATATCATACAACCCGCTTTACATTCACGTTAACCCCGGTAAACAAAGTACACTAATTATCATACAACCCTACCCCAAATATCATACAACCCGCTTTACATTCACGTTAACCCAGCACACCCTATGACGACAACAACGGCCCGACCAATCAGAAGCGAGACCTTGAACTGTGCTAGAAATGGTGTTTCCCTACAACTCATATTTTCAATAAATTTGGTTTTTACTTTCTTATACGCAGTATAAGTAAGTATTGTAATCATGAAAAATGTCGAGCTCGAGATTATAACGGAAATATACGTTTCGACCTTCCCTGAATCGACTCCGACTATTTTTGGAATGACGTCCGTCTGTGTGTGTGTGTGTGTGTGTGTGTGTGTGTGTGTGTGTGTGTGTGTGTGTGTGTGTGTGTGTGTGTGTGTGTGTGTGTGTGTGTGTGTGTGTGTGTGTGTGTGTGTGTGTGTGTGTGTGTGTGTGTGTGTGTGTGTGTGTGTGTGTGTGTGTGTGTGTGTGTGTGTGTGTGTGTGTGTGTGTGTGTGTGTGTGTGTGTGTGTGTGTGTGTGTGTGTGTGTGTGTGTGTGTGTGTGTGTGTGTGTGTGTGTGTGTGTGTGTGTGTGTGTGTGTGTGTGTGTGTGTGTGTGTGTGTGTGTGTGTGTGTGTGTGTGTGTGTGTGTGTGTGTGTGTGTGTGTGTGTGTGTGTGTGTGTGTGTGTGTGTGTGTGTGTGTGTGTGTGTGTGTGTGTGTGTGTGTGTGTGTGTGTGTGTGTGTGTGTGTGTGTGTGTGTGTGTGTGTGTGTGTGTGTGTGTGTGTGTGTGTGTGTGTGTGTGTGTGTGTGTGTGTGTGTGTGTGTGTGTGTGTGTGTGTGTGTGTGTGTGTGTGTGTGTGTGTGTGTGTGTGTGTGTGTGTGTGTGTGTGTGTGTGTGTGTGTGTGTGTGTGTGTGTGTGTATGTTCTCTACAGCCTAAACGGTTGAAGCTAAAATTATGAAACTTTAAACTTAAGATTTGCATATGCCTGACGTGTGCACCTCCTATTTTTGAAAAAATTATTCAAAATGGAAGTGCCTGTTTACTCTAGTCATTTTTTGCAGTTTCTGTAATTACTCAAAAATGGTTACGGTAACAGAAAAATTTCTTGAGCAAGAATTAAAGGTATTTATATTTGGCACAACTTTTGTTTGAAATATTTTTCCAAAAAGAGTACTGGTTTCAAAATAAATTTCTGCTTATTATATATATTTTTACATAAATCGTATCATCTGCGCCTGTCAATTGTTTAACAAAATAGACTTAAATAATTTGAAGTTTCACATTTTATATTTATTCTAAGAAATATATTTCCTGTAAAAGCGATCTAAAAGTTAGAACAAATATTATAAATTAGAAAAATAATGTAACTACGATGTGGTTTAACCCATATGCGTATAAGAAAGTTCGGTGCATGACACTGCAGATATTTTATACTTAATTTGAAAAAAGTGTGAAATATCATCAGATATAACAAGAAAATAAATTTAAATAAATATATATATATATATATATATATATATATATATATATATATAAATATATTTATATATATATATATATATATATATATATATATATATATATAAATATATATATTAAAAAGAAAATGATTGTATACTTAGCTTAAATTTAAAATAAATTTTTAAAAACCAAACTCTCCGAGTCGTTGATTTATTTGGCGCAGTCGGTAGGATGCCCAAAAGATTTTAACTACGAATAATATCTCAACGCGAGTTCTATTTCGTTTAAAAGTTAAAATCGTCACTTTTAAGTGTTAAATACGGCATCAAAAGAACAAGCAAGACTACGAGTGCAAGAAATCCGAAATCTCACTAAAACTCTTGATGAGATCAATTCGTTGAAGATTTCTTACTCAAAATCAATACAATACGATTTTGACTTCATCAGTGTCTCAATCGACACAAATAAAGAAGATTCTACTACAACTCTCCGACGGCAAATCATATCGTCGTCAACTTAGGGGCGCCCGATCCTGTTCAGAAACTGCAACCCGATCAACGGCACCTCAACACACCAGCTGCATCGAGACCATTCATCCGATCAGACCAATCAATCTACACCCACAACCAATCATGAAATTGGCCACCACCAATCTCATATTAATATTACTGTAAGTCATATATATTTTTGCATAAGCTGTACTGATTGTTGAACGAATCACTGTTAGATTAAATTAACGCAAGAAGTCGAATCACTGATATATATTAACGTAACTTGAGCGAATCACTGTCTAATAATATTACACGTAACAACAATACAAGCAAAAAAATAAAAAAAATATATATAAATAAATAAATAAATAAATAATATTCTTTCAACAATCATATTATATTATTCAACACATAAATATTAACGTCATTGCCTAACACTACACGACAATGGCCACACCTACACAAATAATTCAACCACCCCTAATCAATACAATTCCTAAAATACCATCCGATATTAAGGAATTAATTGAAATCATTCCCGAATATGATGGAAGTACGGGCACTTTATCACATTTCATCACAATTTGTGACGAAATTCTCGAAATTATAAATAAACAAAATTTATCCCAACTTACTAAAAGAATAATACTTCATACAATACGAAAAAAAATTATTAGAGAAGCTAACGCTAAATTAGCAACTAAAACTTACACTGACTGGACTTCCTTAAAAAATTTATTAGTTGGAGAATATGGAGATAAAAGAAATGAAGTTCACTTCTTAACTGAATTATCCCATTTAGAGCAAAAATCCAATGAAGATATTTTCGCATATCTATATAAATACGAAGACATCTTTAACAGACTCATGGGCTTATTAAAATTAAACTTTGGTACCGGGTTCGAAAATTTAGAAATATTTATGACAACGTACGCTGCTCATAACTTCATAATTAATTGTAAAGAACCATACAGAAGCCAACTTGCGGCCAGAAACCCAAAATCATTAAGTGACGTTCAGAGTCTAATAAATAATGACTTCCAATATATTCACACAAATATAAGTAAAAATCATTTTGTAAAACCAAAAATTAATCCACCAGCACCCACATACAAACCGAACACCCAATACCAAACATCGCATCGATCTCCAATGATTCGATACTCTCAACCACAAAATTTCCCAAGTCCAAATTTTAAACCAAAACCCAACTATTCACAACAACAAAGAAACAATTATCCACAACCTATGTCGATTAGTACAAATACATTTCGACCACAAATAAAAAGAATTCGAGAAGACTTGCAATTACTCGAACATGATAACGAACTCACTCACGAAATTGAATTAGAAAACGGTGAACAAACAGATAATGAAAATTTCGAATATAGTAACACAGAACCAGAAAAAGACAATGAAAATTTTTGCATACTCCCGCAAGAAAATTTGAATCCTTAGCCAACTATACCTCGAAATTACCATTTATTCAATTCAAAAATTGCCGAATCTTAATAGACACCGGATCATCTGAAAATTTTATAAGTCAAAAATTTGTAGACGAAAACAAAAATAAATTCAAAAAATATCCCGAATATTTTCAAATACAAACAGCCAGCGCTATCTCTCACGGAAATTATTATACTTTTGCAGAATTATTTAATATAAAATTAAAATGTCACATTTATGAATTTCACAAAGACTTTAATTAAAAAGTCAATGGTTGAAGCCTTTACTATGTGAAACTCCATAATTAATAAAATTAGAACAATTACTATGTTTTTAGTTTCACTTTATTTATAAATAAAGTGAAACTAAAACATAGTAATTGTTCTAATTTTATTTAAAGACTTTAATATTGTAATAGGTAACTCTGGTTTAAAATTATTACGAGCAATCATAGACTACCCTAATGAAATGATTAGATTATTAAATAAACATAAATTAAAATTTAGTTACTTCCACCAAAATAATTTGGAATTAAATTTTCACGAAACTTGCGAAAAACTAAATCTCAGAACAGAACATCTCAACGATATAGAAAAGAACCACTTAAATAAATTAATAAGATGGAAACTCAAATTATCTGAATATAACTATGATATTGAATACCAAAAAGGTAAACAAAATTATGTCACAGATTACTTGTCCAGAATTCAAATTCTTTTACAATAAATTACTTAGACACAAACATTTTCGATCACCCAGAACACATAACACACTGTATATCTAAAGATTTTAAAATGAATCAAGGTTTCGCTAAACAAATTAATGAAAAATTTGAAACAACAAGTAACCTAGACAAAATCAAAATTCAAGGAAAAATCGCTATTCAAATGTCACCAAAACCGATTATTCATTTAATAACAAAAAATAATTACTATGACAAACTAAATTTAAAATATATAGAAACTTGCCTGAAACAATTGAGAGAATATTTACTTCAAAATAATATTAATTCTATCAATATGCCTAAAATAGGATCCGGTTTAGATAAACAAAATTGGTACGATATAAAGAATTTACTAGAACAAACATTTCAAAATACCAATATACAAATAAATGTTTTTACTTCAGACACTATTCAAAATTATGCAAACTCTGTTATCGCAGAAAAAGACACCGATAGTTGCACACAACACTCTGACGACGAGTCACCGATAAACGGACTTCATTATGAAGAAATCCCTGTAAATTTTGGCAAAAATCAGATAATTTTTAAAGAAACAAATTCAAAAAACAGCATAGAAATCAAAAAACTATTTAAACACGACAAACAACGAATATATATGTACCTTAATAAAAAAGCTTGTAAAAACGCTTTATCACAATTTATAAAAGAATATTGTGTACCGGGCATTAAATATCATTGTATAGTACCCGACAAATTTCAAAACACATTAAATTCCCTATTACGTGAATATTTTCAACCTGGAAGCTATAAATTAATTAACTGCCAATCGCAACTAGAAGATATCGAATTATCTGATGAGCAGATAGAATTAATTCAAAATTATCACCTTGGTAAAACAAACCATCGAGGCATAGTAGAAACTTACAATAAATTAAAACAGAAATACTATTGGCCTAATATGCAAGTATCTATATCAAAATTCATAAACAACTGTGAAACATGCCAGGAAAACAAATACGAAAGAAATCTAATCAAAATTCCCATATTGAAAACACCCACAGCATCAAAACCATTACAAGTGATTCATATAGATATATTATCCTTAAGGAAACAAAAATTCTTAACGATAATCGACAGTTTTTCTAAGCATGCCCAAATTTATCGTTTACCCGAAATTAATACTTTAACTATAGTACAAAAATTAATTAAATACTTTGCAACTTTCGGACACCCTAGTTTAATTATTTCAGATAACGGTTTACAATTCAACAACCAACTTATTTATAATTTTCTATCAACAAAGAAAATTCGCATACACCTTATCAGCGTAAACAACCCAAAAAGTAATGGTAACATTGAAAGATTTCATTCTACAATCATAGAACACATGAGAATTTTAGAACAAAATAAAGATTTTAACGATTTAGGTACCAGTAATAAAGTTCGATACGCTCTTCAAGCATATAACCAAAGTATTCACTCCGTAACTAAACGTTCTCCGAACGATATTCTTTTCGGTCATTTTAACGAATCAAATGAAGAAAATTCACCAGAAATCATAACAGATAACTATATTCAAACTCACAAAGATATCATGGATAAAGTCTACGAAGAAACCAAAGCTTTGTTAGAAGGAAATAAAATGAAATACGCTACATCAAAAGTAGGCAGTTATAAACTAGATAAAAAGGTATATGAACAACAAGCCAAAAGAAATACCGGGAAAATAGAAAAACCTGCTTTTAAGCAACAAATAGTAAAAAATTACATAAAAGATAAAGCACAAATACTAACAGATAAAAATAAAAAGATAAAAATTGACAAATTAAAATCATATCGCAAATTTACAGAATCATGCGTACAACCGCGACCGTCAACGTCAAAGACGAAAGAGACAATCCCGGAATCAACATCTTAAATTTAGGAAAGGCCCTAATTTCCACTAACAATAAGTATATCTACGTTAATCTTAAACTAAATAAAATTAAAGAATCATATAGTAATCTCACGCTACATTATAATAAAGTTAAGTCAGAAATAACTACAAAATATAAAGACAAACAAATTAAATATTTGTATAATAACTTCATAATGCTAGAGAACTGCATGGACATAATTAATAATAAAATACAAATTCCTTTGAATGACAATAGTAAAGAAAAACGTGGACTAATAAACGGACTAGGTTCTATTGTTAAAAGCATTACCGGAAATTTAGACTATACAGACGAACAAAAATACGACAATGCACTAAAATCAATACACGAAAATCAAAATATACTCCAAGATAATCTTAACCAGGTTATTGTATTCAATAATAATATTTCAAATTACTTCAATAAGCAAATAGATAAAATAAACAATAATAATGAGATGATCCAAACCAAAATTAACGAACTGGAAAGCATTGTTGGCAAAATCATAGATAATACCGATATGCTATATTTAGAAAATATTATTACACAATTAGTATTCACCGCAACAAATTTAATAAGTGTCCTTAACGAAATCGAAACAACTTTTGCCTTTTGCGAAACAAACACGCTCTATTTTGGTATATTACCTAGAGAGGAAATAAAAGTAGAAATCAATAAACTACTACCGGATAATCTTAAAAACCTAATAATAAAAAACTGGCAAAATCAACAATTAGTTAAAACCTATTGTAAATATGAAAAACTCGTTCTCAACATATTGATCGACATTCCTATCCCTCTTTTGGAAACCGAACTCTTACAATTTACACCAGTTCCTACTACACACGAAAATAATTATGTAACTCTAAACATACTAAAAGGATATTATTCAAAAACAAATGTACAAATCAACTATTTAAATAAATGTACACTAGTAGAAGATAATTTACACATATGTACTCAAGGAAACGCATTACCAGACAAATGTTTAGAAAACATGTATTTTAATAGAAATAATAACAATTGCAAATATATTAAACTCCTTTATCATAACGAAATAATTCCAATTCCCAATTCAAATATTGTATACCTCTATTTACCTAATAAGGAATTAATGAACATTGAATGTGGAAACGAAATACAAGAGAAAGAAATTTCTGGTATTTACTCAATACAAAATTGCTTAATTAACAAACAAAGATTTTACATGAAAATTAACTTTGACAAAGTAATAAATTTAAATATCGATAATAATAAAAACAAATTAGTCATCAATAGAACACTGAACATAAAAAGTTTAGAAACAGTTAAAGTACCTCGGCAAGAAATAATGCATTTTAAAGAAACTTCTTTAACAGAACCACATTCAATATTCTATGATATTTTACTTTATGTAATATTTGTAATACTTGTAATACTATTCATAAAACAAATGTATTCAATAATCATAAGGAAAATATGTAAACCTAAAATAAGAAAAGATAAAGTAATCACCATTGAAACAATACCAATTGAAAATACAACAGGTATTCTTTCATCTGGTAGTGGAGGAATTATATAATCAACAAATCTGCAGTATCAGCAATATATCAGTCACACGGTACTTTTCCATAAACCTGAGACATCCGTAACAAAACACTTTAGCTGTTAGACAGAAATAAGTAACATAGTTAGATTGTGTAGAACTCTCAAAGAATCAAGACATTGTATACTTAGCTTAAATTTAAAATAAATCTTTAAAAAACCAAACTCTCCGAGACGTTGATTTATTTTATATATATATATATATATATATATATATATATATATATATATATATATATATATATATATATATATATATATATATATATATATATATATATATATATATATATATATATATATATATATATATATATATATATATATATATATATATATATATATATTTTGTTTATATTTGTGTGAATATATTGGAAGGCGTTATTTGAACGTCGTTTAATGATTTTGTATTTCTGGCCGCAAGTTGGCTTCTGTATGGTTCTTTACAATTAATTATGAAATTATGAGCAGCGTATGTTATCATAAATATTTCTAAATTTTTTAAACCGATACCAAAGTTTAACATTAATAGGCCCATAAGTCTGTTAAAGATATCTTCATATTTATGGAAATATGCAAAAATATCTTCGTTAGATTTTTGATCTATGTGGGATAATTCAGTTAAGAAATGAACTTCGTTTCTTTTATCTCCATATTCTCCAACTAATACAGTTTTTAAGGAAGTCCAGTCAGTGTAAGTTTTAGTTGCTAATTTAGCGTTAGCTTCTCCAATAATTTTTTTTCTGATTGTATGAAGTAAGTAAGTTGGGATACATTTTGTTTATTTATAATTGATTTATTTTATATATATATATATATATATATATATATATATATATATATATATATATATATGTATACATATATATATATATATATATATATATATATATATATATATATATATATATATATATATATGTATATATATATATATATATATATATATATATATATATATATATATATATATATATATATACATATATATATATATATATATATATATATATATATATATATATATATATATATATATATATATATATATATATATATATATATATATATATATATCTTGATAGAGTAACTCTATATTATGCTTATATTTTTGTTTCATAACATTATAATGGAAGTCATACATTAACTCTTTTGATATATCTAATATAGACAAACCAATGTAAATTGGTTTGTTGAATGTTATTTTAGTTTTATTCATATGTATGGCCACAAGATTTTCAGTAAAGATGTTTCTATATTTAAAGTTTGTTTTGCTTATAAGCTTTTCACTTTTTTTAGCATTTGGACATAGTATTATGTTTACATATTTTCTAATGTTTTCCATAGACTTTCCAAATATGCTGTTATTCATTAATTTATAAAAGTCCTTTGGGAATTCACTACTTGCTTTATTTCTCATTTCCGTATTCAAGTCTATATAATTCCTTAACCAATAAGATTGTCTAAAACTTATTACTCCGTGTACCTGTTTTAATACCATTCCCTTTGATAGATATTGTGTCAAGCTTCTATAATGTAAAATATATCTTTTTTTTGTTATCCAATGTAGTTAGTAATTTACATTGATTAGATCCTGGTGGATTTTTTGATTCGGGTGCCAGTGGTAAATCTTTATGTAAATCAAGTAACTCCATGGGATATTCTAAATCAACTTCAGCAATATATCCTTCATTTGCATCATCCGCTAGATTTAAATTAATATTTTTACTGGCCCATTCAAAACCTGCATATGGCATCTTCTGCGACATTGCCCAACCATATAAATTATTGGCATCTAAATACATTAAATAATTAGATGATTTTGCGGGGTCATAATCTTCCATGTATTTATTATTTGCCTTTACATACTGCTTACAACACTGTGCTATTCCTCCTCTAATACCTTTTTCAATCATTAAAATCATATCATAGTCAGATATTAAGTCTAATGCCTGTTTTGTATATTTTAACATTGCATCCCATGTTAGTCCAGGTATTGTAAAGTACCATGCTGGGTCTAATTTGTATAAATTGTAGCATATTAATCTGAAATTCTCAAACATATCCGCCAGCAATAATACATCTGTTTTTACATACAAGTCATAAAGGTCTCCTAGATTTTGCATATTAAATTTATTCCATACATTTAATACATGTTCATAGTCTTTATCACTTATGTTTGAATCGTTTAGTTCGCTATAAAATTCCGATTTAGGTGAAACACTTGTCTCTGTAAATCTTGACCATGAATCCATGTATTCATAGCAATATGCTAGTTTCTTAGTTACATAGTCAACCTCATCTTGTTTAAAGTATTTAGTCAATGATGTTTTTTGTTCTTCTTTTAAATTCTTTGCAAGATTTTCCAAACCACTCGACATAAATTTAAATGAATCCACAAATCTAATTTGTAGGTCATCAGTATGTTTAGTATAACTTATATACCGTTCTTCATTACATGGGATTAAATCTATATCTTGGTCATCATAAGCAAGTTCTTTGATAAATAAAGGTGAATCGTAACCGGACAAGTTATGGAAAAATACAGGCACAAATTTAGGATTTTGGCATTTTAAATTACAAGTATTAAAAAGAGGTGCTATATATTTTCCAGTCAAATGATCATGATGGCGTACTTTTTTATTTTCTTCTGTATACCTACACCCACATAAAGTACAATTATTATTAGTATTATATTGTTCTATTTCTGTATTGGTGAGAGGTAACATTTCCTCAATTTCATCATAATAGTTACCAATTTCTTCTACTTCTTGTCTAATTCTATCCATAAATACTTTTGCGGCATGAGGACCTCTATATACAACAGGCGGCTTATATTCTTTATGTATGTATATTATATAATAACAAAAACCTGAAGGTTCATGCTTTTCGTATCTATGTGTGTATGATTTGTTATTTGATGGTGCACTTGTTTGAATTTGAACTTTCATTGTATTTCTATAATTTTTAAACTGGATTTTCTCAGTTTCACTTGGCATAATTACTTTTACTGAATCTTTGGTTTTACAATAAAATTTGTGAATGTTTAACTTTTACTCTGAATTAAAAAATAATAAACATCGATCACAGAGATACTTTGATCCTTCATGCTTAGATAATTGAGATCCCACTAATCGTGACATACTTTTTATCCAGCAATAGTGACTATTCTTATCATCCTTTATATATAGAACAAATTTATATGTTGATCTTTCTTGTCTTTTGTCACATATACTGGAAATATTATTTCTTGCTCATCAAAAGAATATACATTTACCGAGATATTACTCTGCCTTTCAAATTTACTAATATCTTTCAGTGCCATAGGAAATCGAATACCATTAAACATTGTTTCAACTTGATCTATATATTTATTATAGTTTGTTAATCTACAAGTATGTATATCAACTGGATGTAAGAATGATAATAATGACCACATAAAACACTTGTCGTCGTTATTTTCCACATTTACAACTACTTTCTTGTCTTGTATCCATTTAGGTAGTGCCACATAAGAAGATCCACGTAATGGAGCATAGATATCAATTCGCAGCTCTATAAAATTTACACTATATAAATCCCAACCGGATCCCTTTCTTTCAAATTCCTCCACTTCAGCAAGTAATTTTTCTTCTGCTTCAGCATAGTATTCTTCTAGGTCTATACTATCAAAAATGGCTACATTGAGTGTTTTAAAATTTTGTTCTTCAAATGTCAAGCTGCTTATAGTTACAAAATAATTTCAAGTTTACCTTAAGATTATTATCAACCAACTTTTCTTGTATTTTATTTAATAAAGTATATTTAATAGAGGCAAGAAATATTGAAGGGTCTCTTATGTTAGTATTATTATTTGTATGATATGTGGCCAACCAATTTTGAAATGCAGTTTCAACCTCTGCAATTCTACAATTTTGTTTAAATGAATGTTTATTACTTCTAAAATGTTCTGCACGTTTTTCTGGATCATAATATGTACTACAACCTTCACATTTTACTTTTGCAATTCTGATAGGCTTAGGTGCACTAAATAAATCATCTTCAAACGGGAATCTATTTAAATGAAATATTAATTCAGGTTTATTCATTCTATAATAACCTTTAGTACCATTTTGTTTACACATCTGTCGTAATTCTTTAATTGTGTTGATTTCCATTTATTACAAAACAAATTTGTTAATATTTTCGTAAATATATATTTTGAGACTTGTGACTACGAAGATATGATTTTACAACAAATCTTCCACATTCACATTGCACTTTTTCTCTAAGTTAATTTTTATTTGTGAAATAATAAATACTCATACAAGTTTTGCATCTTGCATTATATTCCTCTTTATTTTTATGAAAATTACTAACGTCTTTACTAATATTGCAAACACTACAAATTTTTGTCATTTATTAATAAAAAAAATCCGTATTAGTTAAAGTCTTTAATTTTACTTTTCTTAGATCTTCTTTAACGACATAATCTTCAATATTTATTGCTTCCTTTATTTCTTTATTAGCGTAATAATCTAGAAAGTCTTTCCATAAACGGTCATATTCAAGTTTTCTATGTTGTGTGAGCGGTTCGTCCAATAATTTACAAATATAATATTTATGACTTATAGATCTATCTGGAAGTGACTTATACATATAAGAAAGAAAATATGCATATTTTTCAACTAACATTTGTTGATCATTTGCATTAAAACCATATACATTGTGATTTGGATTAACCGTCTCTTTATGTTCAAGTAGTAATTTTACGAAATATTTGATTTTATTACATGGCTTTGTAAAATATTTTTTATTTGATTTAGTTATTATATAGAACCCACAATTGTCACAAGAAGGTATTTTATCATTTCTTCTAAATGCACACTCTAAACATTCTCCACATATATAATAATCTGGACCATCCATTTATAACAAAATAAATTTGTTAATTTATTACAGCATCTTTTTCTATCCATGTATTATGAGTGTTATCAAACCCTAACCATTTAACAAATACTTTATTACCTTTACGTCTTATTACTTTCTCTACTAGGAAAACATTCGGGTACTTTGTTTTACTCATTTCTTGTTCATAGAAACAACCTTCTATTAATTTATTTTTATAGTCCTTAATATGATATGTAATAGGGTCAGAATATATTATTTTACAAACGGTAAATATTTCATTCGACCAATTTGGTTTATAACCTTTCGCAAAAATAGTTTTATACCTTGATATTCTTACTTTGTCATTTATTTTAAACTTGGGAGGTATAGTAGGTACTGTTTGAGCAAAAATTTTTTTTAAAGATTCCTCATTTTCTTTCATTGAACCTTGTACAGGTGTCATTCTAATTGTGCTATGTATAGTATTTTTATATTCTTCTACTAATTGAGGTAGCAAATCGAACCATTTGTAATTACCGCTTACAGTTAATCGCTTCCACATTTTTTTCTTTAAGTGTCCTGTTAAATCGTTCAGCAACAGATGCTTTTACTTCAGAGTATGTTGAATAATGATTAATTTTATTGTCATGCATTATTGCTGAAAGATTTTATTATAAAATTCAAGTCCACGGTCAGTTTGTAGATGTGTTGGACTGCGGTTAGTTATAATCGATTTAAACGCTTTAGATACACTTTCTCCAGTTTTATTTTAAGTTGGAATAGCCCATGCAAATTTAGAAAATACATCAATAACGGTCAAAATATGTTTATATCCTTTATCCTGATTTGTAATCATTTCAACTAAATCAGCCTGCCATAAATCATCAATTGCTATTGTTAAAACTTTACGTCTCTGAAAATTACGCCTTAATGGTTTATGTATTTCATCCGCGATATCTTCTTTAATACCATCACCTATTTTTTTTTTTTATAAATGAACATTTATTTGTATTACAAACTACACATTTCCCTTTTAACATTGGCTGACCTTTTTTAGATGTTGTTCTAGTCACATTCTTAGTACCTGTCTTTGTCTTACATTTAACACAATACTCACTCATTTATTACATAAGAAATCTACTGATGCGTAATAATTAATTCAACACTTATATTGGCCCATGAAACATTATCAGTACCTATAAATCGTTTAAATCTAAGTTTTTCACGTTTTTTCAACTCGAAGCCATCCGGTAATGTTTTAAATTCTCTATCATTAACATGTATTTCACTGCATGCTCCTTCTGGGAATATTGTTAACTTTTCAATTTTTATGTTAAATGGTAGACGATAAATAGTATCATTAGATATACTATATTCACGTATATAGAAACCGTCTTCATCGAATTTATTATATCGTTATTGAATTGATATTGACAGCCGTTTAAATTGATTTTTAATATGATTATCCAATTCTCTAAATATAGTGGTAAGACTCTGATTTATCAGACTTCGTATTTTCATTAATTAATTTACCCATATCATTTGTTTCAATTTTTATGTCAGTTTCAATTTTTATCATACTATCTAATACTAATTGGTCAACATAATATTTTTTACATGCATCATTCACATTTTCAGACATTCCCACATTACATAATTTCTTGTTTTGTATATCATAATGACCATCATCTGTTAACTTAAACCCTATTCCAGGAACACCTCCAAGAGTCTCGAACAGTCAGTCGTAGCGAACGGACGTGTCGTGAGCGCTCAACACACTGTGTAGAGATTACATATTAACTCTTAATAAAAACTTCAAAAAAAAATATTACACAACTAACTCTTACATCTACATAAATTTAATTATCGTGCACTGTGCTAGTATAATCACAATAAAATACAAAAAAAAAGACCCGTGCGTAGGCCAATAGGCCAACGCGCCAAACTCAAATGGAATGGCAAGAAATCAGCCAAAACAAACCTAAAAGAAAGAATGACATCCAAGAAGCTAGAAATGTTCGAATGAGATCAGACAACTCGTCTTCGCCACCAACCGAAACTTATAATCGGTTTCAGATATTTAGTGGAAACACTGAAACAACAACCACTACTAACGATAAGACTCCTGAAATACCGAAGCCACCACCTATCTTCATACCCGGAGTCATCGATGTGAAACCACTGATAAATATAGTCAAAGACTCAATACAAGACAACTTCTTCCTGAAAACGATTGGAAACAGTCAAGTTAAGCTACAGGCACACAACAAAGAAAGCTACAGAAAAATTGTGAAAACCCTCAAAGAAAAAGAAACAATGTTCCATACCTACCAACTAAAAACACAGCGTAGCTACCGTATAGTCATAAGAAATCTGCACCATTCGACGGATGTTGAAGATCTTCAAAAAGAAATCGAAACAAAGGGACACAAAGTAACAAACATCCACAACATAAAACAAAAAATCACTAAGAAGCCTCTGCCATTATTCTTCGTAGAACTTGCTCCCAATATAAACAATAAAGAAGTATACAACATAAATTTCTTGCAATACACAAAAGTGCAAATCGAACCACCAAACCCCAAAAAAGAAGTACCTCAATGTGCTAGGTGCCAATGCTATGGACACACTAAAGCATACTGCTCAAAACAGCCACGTTGTGTGAAATGTGGAAAGGATCATTTTACAAAAGAATGCACAAAAGATAGCACAACCGAAGCTACATGTGCACTCTGCCAAGGAAAACACCCAGCAAATTACAAAGGCTGCATAGTCTACAAGAAAATACAGAAAAGAAAATTCCCACCGACAAGAGAAAGAAATCCAGCACAAAAGCAACAACCACCACTACAACAACAACAACAACAACAACAACAGCAGCAGCAGCAGCAGCAGCAACAACAACAAAAAGAACAACAACAAACTTACTCACAAACAAAAATAGCGGATGGCACATATGCCCAAGTAACTAAAAATATTGAAATAAACAACAACAATGAAACAAACCCACAAATACCACAGTCGAAACAAGATAAACTCGAACAAATGATGCAAAAACTATTAGAAAGAATGGACACCATGCTAAATCTGTTAACAATCCTAGTCACCAAAATAAAATAATGGTGCACAACCTGTACATTTCACTCTGGAATGCTAATGGCTTGGCTCAACATAGCCAAGAGATAAAAACCTTCATCCATAATCACCATATAGACATAATGCTTGTGTCAGAAACTCACTTCACCTCTAGAACACATTTTAAAATACCCTTTTACTCAACATACATAACCACACATCCGGATGATACAGCCCATGGCGGAACAGCTATAATAATAAGAAATTCGATCAAACACTATGAATTACCGGGACTCTGTATGGAGCACATACAAGCAACCAGCATAGTAGTTGAAGTCAGTTTGCCATACGACAGCAAAGTGTCCGGACGTGTTCACACGGTTTTTTTCTCTCTGCTGACAAACGCGAACGCACCTAATACTGTGCATAAAAATAGTACTACCATATCGTTAAAGAACTGTGAGTAAATAAAAATATCAGAAGAAACACAACTTTTCGTTCCCGCATAGGAGCCCTCTTATGAGGGAATCCATGCAATATCTACTAAAAGCTGAAATGTTCAACAACACCAACAATTCACCACAAGGTGATACATCTGACAGTGAAATGAACGAAGATTTCGAAGACCCCAAAAATCCTCGTAAGCGGCCTCCAACTCATGCAATTTCAAATGTGAATAAGAGATACCAAAGCGAAACCCCTACCAAAAATCGATTCTCAATCTTACAAGAAGAAGATGATCAACAATCAACTAGTGCTAGCAACACAAATGCCCAGGTAAAAATTCCACCTATTTTTCTCAAAGATATTAAAAATTACCAAGAAGTACTAGCTGACATAAAATCACTAATCAAAAATGCTGAATTTACTACCAAACAAATGGGAAACAACGGTGTTAAAATTTCTTTAACAACAATTGAAGACTACAGGCTACTAGCTTCTTACTACGACGAACATAAAGTCCAATTTTACACATTCAGCATTCCTGACAAAAATGTCCTATCCGTAATAATAAGAAGCATACCTACATCACTTACAGAAGAGGAAATTAAAGAAGAATTAGCCAAAGATTTTCAAGTCATTAAGGTAGTCCGACTACTCAACAAGGAAAAAAAACCAATACCCATCTGCTCGGTAGAACTCACCAAAAACGAAGACTCGATGGAAATATTCAACCTCAAATACATTATGCACGCATCAGTATCAGTTGAACAAAGGCGCAAAAGCAAGGATATACCTCAATGCACACGATGCCAAGCCTTTGGACACACCAAAAATTTCTGCAGACTAAACGCCAGATGTCACAAATGTGCAGGACTACACCACTACAAAGATTGCCAAAAAAAAAGGATGATAAACCAAAATGTGTAAACTGTGGGGGGGATCACCCTGCAAATTACCGAGGCTGCCAATATTTTAAAGACCTCAAAGCTAAAATCAATCGCAACAACCAACCCAGCACCATAAATCCTAAGGCTCAAAACTCCACAAACCAGCAAAAAAGTAATGCAAATAACACCGCAACTTCAAGCCAAACATGGTCATCGCTATTCAAAAACAAACATAACAACCCACCTAACAAAAATCCCGCCGCCAACTCACAGACCATTGAAACCACCACCCCATCCTTCCTTACCCGTATCATTGAATTTATCAAACCCTACCTAGAAAACATAAAAACGTTCTTTACTACGCTAATAACGTCCCTATTCTAAACGTACATGGCAACAAAACAAATCCAAAATCTTATAATTGTCAACTGGAATGCAGATGGAATCAAAGAAAAACGTGCAACAACCATAGATTTTTTACAACGACATCATGTCGATATCGCTTGTATAACCGAAACACACCTTATCCCAGCAGAAAAATTCACCATCCCCGGTTACACTATCATCAGAGCAGATCGGGACGCCCCCTTTGCTTCAGGAGGTGTAGCGATTATAATAAAAAGGCAACTAAAACACCATGTTTATCCCTTAACCATACTCACAAATATTGAAGCAACAGCAATAGAACTAATGTTACAAAACAACAGAAAAATTAAAATCATAGCAGCCTACAATCGACCGAACAAACGCCTGCTGGAAGCAGACATCCTCTCTATATTTCCAGGCAGAATACCTGCATTACTCCTTGGGGATCTAAATTGCAAACATGTAGATTGGGGCTGCCACACTACGAACCCAAATGGATCAAGGCTACACAACATCCTAGCTACTCATCCACACCTACAAATCTCCGCCCCCTCCGAAGCCACCCACTATCCATACAGACCAGACCATCGTTCTGATATCCTGGACATAACCTTACATACAAACCTAAAACACTTCCCTTTCACACAAATAGTTATTAATGAACTGGACTCAGACCATGTGCCGGTAATTTTAACACTGAACAGCTCACCTCAACTTCATCAAATCCCTACATCCCTCATCTCAGGAAAAATCGACTGGAATATATTTCATAATAAGTTAAAATTAATTCTACAACCTCCACAAAGCTTACACACAACCGAAGATATCGACAATGCTATCAAACACTATACGGATGCATTAGTCAATGCAGTACATTCCGCACACTTAAATAGGTACAAAAAGAGAAGCTATCCCAATGCTACACCAGATTATATAATAAAAATTATTAAACAAAAACACAAAATTAGAAGACTATGGCAAAATACACGAAGCCTTATACACAAACAGGAACTTAACCGCTTAACACATCGCGTGAACCGAGAATTACATAATCACAGAATAACTTCCTATCAGAACTACCTGGCAAATATAAATCCTCGGGATACATCATTGTGGCAAGCCACAAAAGCATTTCTGAAGAATCCTACCGTGATACCACCTCTTCACATTGATAACCAAATATACATTACTGACACAGAAAAATGCGAAGCATTTGCAGACCACTATAAAAAGGTTTTTACAACCCCTGACAGTGACACGGGAAACGAAACTGAAACTAATACGACAGCCACAGATCTCGATAATAATATTCCACTCAATTTCACCACCCCGGCAGAAATCAAAAGGCTTATTAACCAACTACATAATCGAAAATCGCCAGGACACGACAACATTCCAAATATAATACTAAAAAACTTGCCTAAGAGAGCACTAGCGTTTCTCGCCACAATACTGAATGCCTCTTTATCCAAAGGCTACTTTCCAGCAACGTGGAAACACGCAGAAATAATCGTATTTAATAAACCAGGAAAAAAAAAAAAGAATCCAGAGAGCTACAGACCCATCAGCCTCCTCTCAAATATTTCCAAGCTCTATGAAAAAATAATCAAAACCAGACTAGAATTAACCCTAAATAATAAAAATACCATACCTCCATTCCAATTTGGTTTCCGATGCAATCACTCCACCAATCATCAACTACTGAGACTCTCAGAACTCATTATTAACGGATTTGAAAACAAAATGTATACCACTATAGCCTTTTTAGATGTTGCACAGGCATTCGACCGAGTCTGGCACAAAGGACTGATTACAAAACTAAAGCTATTAAATCTCCCAGCCTATCTTCTAAACACCCTCAAATCCTTCTTAACCGGCAGAACGTTCTGCATCAAAATCAATGGATCCAAATCTAGACCAAGAAACATAAATGCAGGTGTCCCACAGGGCTCTATTCTCGGTCCGATTCTCTTCAACATATATATGCACGACATCCCAGTGCCTGAGACCGCCACTCTTGCAATGTACGCCGACGACACGGCCATAATAACGCAACACAAGGACATAAATACTGCCAGAAACAACCTACAACGCTCTATCGACACCTTAATACCCTGGTTTCACAAATGGCATACTACCTTAAACGCATCCAAGTGCGAAACCAAAATCTTCGCCTTAAAGAAAAATATTGAACCAGACGCTATCCTCATAAACGAAGTCGCAGTACAATGGAATCCAAGTAACTCTACCGTGAAATACCTGGGAGTGCACTTCGACCGACGTCTCACCTGGAAACCTCATGTAAAAATAAAATTAAAAGAGACCAACAAGAGACTCGGAATGTTGTACCCCATTATCAACCGTAAAACATCATTGCGGCCCGAATACACTAAACTGATCTACACAGCTATACTAAGACCAGTCCTCACCTACGCTTGTCAAATCTGGGGAACAGCCTCTGATACAACAATAAAGAAAGTACAATCCTTTCAAAATAAAATACTCCGCATAGCTGTAAACGCACCCTGGTTCATACGAAACACCCAGCTGCACAAAGAATTAGGACTAAACACCATTAAAACACACATCAAGAAAATAGCCAAGAAATTCTTTTTTAAAATTCAAGCCTGCTCAAGTGCAAACTATTTTCATCTAGGTCAAAGATCCAACCGAACAAGACTCAAAAAAAGACTTCCTCAAGACCTACTCATCTCTCCAAACGAAGAAGGAACTGGCGAAAGCGAATAAACGCCAATCCACCATAAAACCAAGCCACTGAGGGATGATACGTCATTGACCTCATTAATGACACCTAATACCAGCTAAGAATCTATAGCATATTATAAATACCATGTATAACATAATTTTTGTTGAGCTGGTATAAATGTACATATAAAAAAAAAAAAAAAAAAAAGTAGTTGAAGATTGGACAGGACCTATAACCCTCTCTGCGGTGTATTGCCCCCCAAAATTCAATATCAAAGAAAACGATTTTTATACATTTTTCAAAACACTTGGAAACAGATTTATAGCAGGAGGCGATTATAATGCTAAGCATACCGATTGGGGATCACGACTAATAACACCACGTGGCCGCGAATTACGTAAAACAATGCTAACCAACCATTTATCTCATACATCCACAGGAGAACCAACACATTGGCCAACCGACAGAAATAAAATTCCAGACCTGATTGACTTCTGCATAACACACAATATAGCCAGAGGCTACATACACTCAGAATCATCATTAGAATTGTCATCTGACCACACACCAATCTTGATAACCCTCAGTACACAAGTAGCAACTATACCCAAGCCCCCAACTTTATACAATAATCACACCGATTGGGAATACTTTAGACATAAAGTACAGGAAAATATAAACTTAAAAATACCATTGAAAAGCGGCCCAGACATTGACAATGCACCGGAACATCTGGTGAAAGCTATCCAATGTGCAATCTGGGACGCAACACCCACAAACAACAAGATAAATCAAGATACAATTCGGTATCCAAGTATCATTAGGCAAAAAATAGCAGAAAAACGACGACTTCGCAGAAATTGGCAAAATTCACGAAATCCAATTGACAAAACCAGATTCAACCAATCAGCCAGGTACCTCAAAGAAATGCTATACGAATGGAACAATAAAAACACCCAAGAATACCTATCGAGTCTCACTGCAACCCAAGCAACAGATTACTCGCTATGGAGAGCAACTAAGCCTCTAAAACGACCACAACAACGAATACCACCAATCAGGAAGCATGATAACACTTGGGCAAAGAGTAATATTGAAAAAACTGAAGTCTTCGCAACACATCTTGCTGAAGTCTTTAAGCCCTACCCAAGAGAAATAACAGAAGCAGAAGAACAAGACATTCATAGTATACTGGCATATCCCAACCAACTACTACCGCCACTAAAAAATATCAACATAAATGAAATCCAATCAATAATCAAACACGACTTAAGCATTCGGAAAGCTCCCGGATACGATCTAATAACGGGAAAGATACTAAAAGAACTACCAGTGAATGCAACCAAACTAATAACCTTTATATTTAATGCCATCCTAAAACTAAACCACTTTCCTTCGCAATGGAAAATTGCGCAAATTATTCTTATCCCGAAACCTGGAAAACCTACAGAAGAAGTTACTTCATACCGACCTATTAGCCTTCTACCAATATTATCAAAAATATTTGAAAGGCTACTCCTTAAAAGAATAAATTTAGTGCTTTCCAAACATAAATTAATCCCCGATCATCAATTTGGCTTCAGGAAAAATCACGCTACAATAGAACAAATACATAAAGTAACCAAAGTAATAACTGAATCCCTCGAAAAGAAAGAATACTGTTCAGCCGCCTTTCTCGACATCACACAAGCGTTCGACAAAGTCTGGCACGATGGACTTCTGTGTAAACTAAAACAAATACTGCCAAACAACATATATCTAATAATAAAATCCTACCTAACTGACAGACACTTTCAGGTAAAATACCAAAACGAATTTTCACAAATATACCCAATCAAATCGGGTGTACCGCAAGGCAGTGTGCTTGGACCCATGCTGTACGTTTTATTCACAGCGGACATTCCAACAACCCCATACTCAACCACCGCTACATTTGCAGATGACACGGCAATCCTAACTTCCAACAAAGATCCTCAAATCGCATCAGCTATGCTACAAGATCATCTCACTTACATTCAAAACTGGCTTAAAAGATGGAGAATAAAGGCAAATGAAAACAAATCAGTACACGTTACATATACAACCAGGAAAGAAACATGTCCAACTGTTTACTTAAACAATAAAGCATTGCCCCAAGCAGAAGAAGCCAAGTACTTAGGAATGCATCTAGACAGACGACTAAACTGGAGAAAACACATTGAGAAAAAGAGAACACAATTAAATTTAAAACTCCAAAAAATGTACTGGATACTGGGCCGCAAAACCAAGCTATCATTGGAAAACAAACTCCTGATCTACAAAGTTATACTGAAACCAATATGGACGTACGGTATCCAGCTCTGGGGCTCTGCTAGTTTATCGAACATAGAAATATTACAAAGATTCCAATCAAAGACACTCAGAATGATTACGGACGCCCCTTGGTACGTGACCAATCAAGCAATACACAGTGACCTTAATATGCGCACAGTGAAAGAAGAAGCCAAATATGCAACTAAAAAATATATCAAGAGACTCGAAATTCATCCCAACCACAGTGCGCTTAACCTTTTAGATAATAGCCTAGACATATCCAGACTAAACAGATACAAGCCACTGGACATCCCTCATAGATTTAGAAAACCCAATCAAACACACATATAGCATATGCATAGATGAGTACATAAGGGAAACATGCCACAGGGCAGCTATCCCACATGCTAACAAACGTCAAAATATTTACTTATTGTCCGCTAGAAGACAGATTGTAGATCAATTAATAAAAAAAAAAAAAAAAAAAAAAAAGGAACACCTTTAACATTATTATTTTCTAGATATTCATCACTACCTCCAAATTTATTTAGTACCATTTAAGAGTAAAAAAATTAATACCGCTACCATACCTCTCATGTAATTGCTCTTCTATATTTATTATTTCATTTTGAACGTTATCGTTACCAGCTAGATTTTCCGCTTTTAGATAATCTAAGCTATCTTGTAATTCATTAGGATCATCCCAATACAAATCATCTTTTTCTTTTGTATTATATTTTTTAAATAAACCCTTCCCAGATGACGTTGGTGGTATAGGTTTATTTTTATCAAATTCAGCTTGTTGCTTGGTCTTTGGTGACGATGTATATATAAGTGCACCTCTAAAGTTATTATAATCTTGCCACATAGGTGATATTAATTGTTTATATTTATCTGAACTAGATCTTATCTGACGTGTAGGTTGATCATACATATGCAATGCCCTTGTCAGAAATAAAATTTCACTATAATTTGTATAGTCAGCTACATGTGCATTTTTAAATTTATTCCAATCTTCGTAAGGTGGTTGTTTCAATGTTAAGAAAGTCAATATATTCTCATTTTTTGGATATTTCTTATTTTGTTGTTCAGTGTTGTTGTATAATATAATATGATCTTCATCGAAATCTATTTTATAACCATTAAATAACAAATCTCTCGTTTTATTCATCTTTTGCCCCATTCTATAACCATGTTCAGTTTTATGACTAATTCCGTAAGTTGTGTCTCTGCATGCATCTTCTATGGAATTAACAACAGCCATTTCACCTGGTAGAACTACTCTTTGTTTTGGCATTGGTACTATTGTTTCTTCATCGCCTTCATATGAATCATTTAAAGTTGATGATGCTATAGGATTTCGCCAGTGTACCATTGCATTTCTTGATATACTTGCATCAGTAATAGCATTTGTTGTTTCTTTTAAGGCTTTTCCTTGTTTATTCAAAACTTTAATTATAGGTTTATATTGTTTCTCTAAAGCTTCAATTTTATCAAACTCACTCTGATTATATAATTTTAAAGCATCTATTGTTTTTTTCTTAGAGAAATTAAATTGTTTTACTAACTTCTCATAGCTCTTGTCAAACATTTATGTAAGAAAAAATTATATTAATTTATGATTCATGTTTTATGTTTATGTTTTATGTATTTTATTTATGTCTAGTTTATGTTTTATGTACTTTATTTATGTCTAGTTTATGTTTTATGTACTTTATTTATGTTTTATGCACTTTATTTATGTGTAGTTTATGTTTTAGGTACTTTATTTATGTTTTATGTACTTTATTTATTTTTTATGTACTTTATTTATGTTTTATTTACTTTATTTATTCAATATTTATTTACTTATTTTTTTTATATTTTTAACTATTCGTTTAAACAAATTCTATATCATGCATCTCTCTAGTACCTATTTTCTTCTTACCGTTATACTTTAAACTAGGAGGATTACTGTTCAACTCTTCAATACTTGGTATAAATCTATTATACCGTCAGGTAATGATACTTTAAAATTCTCTATACCAACTATTATTTGCTCACCATACTTTCCTTCACTAACCTCAAACTATTCTATATTATACGTTTTATTCTCCAACTATGACACATTTCTAAATTGTGAATTACTACTTTTTCGCATACTCGCTAATTCGTTTTTATTCTCCATTTATTAGGGAAAAAAATTGTGTATAGGTTCAGGTTTGTTAATTTACACTTTTTGTACATTTTACCAAAAATAGGGCAAAAGTACTCTTTTTTGGGCATCTTTCACGCTTTTTCTAGTGAAAAACGGGGTATGTTCAGGTTTTTTTGGGTTAGATCCGCCATTTATACACTACTTAATTAATTTGTTCAATTTTATTAACTCGCTATTTGTAACTTCATTTATTTGATTAACTTAACTAACATTAAGCTATCTGCATCAATTATATTAAATTGCGGCCTATTTCTAATCGTCCTGTAATTCAACGCAGGATTATTACTATTGTAAGGTAAATCGACTACCAAGCGAGTCACCTGGAGCGAGGGCAAGCGGACGGAACCACTTCTCTACCGGATCCAAGGCGTCCTGCCGTTGGTAGGGCTGGCACCCAAAACAAATCAACCTTGTACTACCGCTAGCCGCCACACCAACTTATCCGCCGGCCCGTTGGAACATCGCTCCTACGGACTCACTTGAGTATCACCATTCTTTCTTTTCTTTTTATTGTATTTAACTTCACCATAACGTCCCCGTGACTTGAGAATGTATAAGGCATTAGAGTGTATGGCCACGCGCCCAGTTAAGGTATTTTTATTTCTCTTTATGTATAAACATTGTCGAGTGGAACTGAACCGTGTTTCATTTCAGTACCACACCTCAGCTAGTAGCTCGCAACCCCTCCCTTATATAAATATATAATAAATATATATATATATATATATATATATATATATATATATATATATATATATATATATATATATATTGTCACGGTATTTTTGATGATTTTACTTGCACCTTAATCCGTCGACGTACCGATTTTATTAAGTAAAGAATTTTCTTTTTAATATATATATATATATATATTTATATATATATATATATATATATATATATATATATATATATATTTATATATATATATATATATATTTATATATATATATATATATATATATATATATATTTATTTAAATTTATTTTCTTGTTATATCTAATGATATTTCACCATATTTCACCATATTACATCATATTTCATATAAATAAAACTAAAATAACATTCAACAAACCAATTTACATTGGTTTGTCTATATTAGATATATCAAAAGAGTTAATGTATGACTTCCATTATAATGTTATGAAACAAAAATATAAGCATAATATAGAGTTACTCTATCAAGATATATATATATATATATATATATATATATATATATATATATATATATATATATATATATATATATATATATATATATATATATATATATATATATATATATATATATATATATATATATATATATATATATATATATATATATATATATTTATGTAAAAATATATATAATAAGCAGAAATTTATTTTGAAACCAGTACTCTTTTTGGAAAAATATTTCAAACAAAAGTTGTGCCAAATATAAATACCTTTAATTCTTGCTCAAGAAATTTTTCTGTTACCGTAACCATTTTTGAGTAATTACAGAAACTGCAAAAAATGACTAGAGTAAACAGGCACTTCCATTTTGAATAATTTTTTCAAAAATAGGAGGTGCACACGTCAGGCATATGCAAATCTTAAGTTTAAAGTTTCATAATTTTAGCTTCAACCGTTTAGGCTGTAGAGAACATACACACGCGCGCGCACACACACACACACACACACACACACACACACACAGACGGACGTCATTCCAAAAATAGTCGGAGTCGATTCAGGGAAGGTCGAAACGTATATTTCCGTTATAATCTCGAGCTCGACATTTTTCATGATTACAATACTTACTTATACTGCGTATAAGAAAGTAAAAACCAAATTTATTGAAAATATGAGTTGTAGGGAAACACCATTTCTAGCACAGTTCAAGGTCTCGCTTCTGATTGGTCGGGCCGTTGTTGTCGTCATAGGGTGTGCTGGGTTAACGTGAATGTAAAGCGGGTTGTATGATATTTGGGGTAGGGTTGTATGATAATTAGTGTACTTTGTTTACCGGGGTTAACGTGAATGTAAAGCGGGTTGTATGATATTTGGGGTACTTTAAGATATCCTAATTACCTAAATGTAAAGCGCGTTGTATGATAATTCGTGTACTTTTATTTTTGTGAATGTAAAGCGAGTTGTATGATGTTTGGGGTATATTAAATTAGACCAGTAGAGTATATCAACTTAACGTGAATGTAAATCCGGACCAGTAGAGTATCCCAGGTTGTAGTACTAAAATAATAAGAGAGTAACCCAAGTTGCATATTGGTGTTGTGTACCAACTTAACGTGAATGTAAAGCAGATTGTATGATGTTTTAGAATTCATTATATTCATAATAATTTTTGTTTTAAGAAATATATTCAACAATTTGTACATCTAATTTGGGGGTATAGTAAGCAGGATGTTGGTATAATGTTTTAAGGAAAATTTTATTTTTTATTTGAACAACAATTGATATTATGTGAGATAGGTTGTAACCTACAAAGACAATTGTTTTTTATTAAATTAATCATAGCAAATCACTCTATACAATTGATATAGTGTGTGGTCTATACATCGTCATGTGAGATAACTTACAACAAAGACAGTTGTTTTTATTAACAAATGGTCTTTTGTATAATGATTTAATTATTTTTTTATTTTTACAATACATCGTCATGTGAGATAACTTACAACAAAGACAGTTATGTTTATTAACAAATGGTCTTTTGTTTAATGATTTAATAATTAATTTACTTTTATCACATTTCCATACAATTGATATAATGTGTGAGATAGATTACAGCAAAGACAGTTGGTTTTTATTAAATAGATCGTAACAGGATTTGGTTGACTTATTATCTTTAAACCAACAAAACAGGATATTGGTGTTTTGAATAATGTTTTAACAAACAGTTTATTTTTTATCACATTTCTATATAATATACACACCGAAAATAATTTTTTGTCATTACTTTATTGTTCTTTTTCGAAAATGCCTGGGCAATCTCATCGAAATTTATTTACCAGGGAAGACTTACGAAATAGAGATATATGTTTAATATACGAGGGTTTTGAAAGATCCATAACAAATGGTGGTATAAATGATTTGTGTTATGAGTGTGGTCTGAGGGTAATTTTTAATGAATCTGTTGATTTAAAACTATTTGTGATAGAAAAACACAACATAAATTTCTATACGGCTGAAATTACTATTGAGCAGAAATGTTTTAAATGTAAGCAATTGATATATCGTGTAGTCGATCCATTCGATTGCACTTCATGTAATGATATAGAACAGTTCGGACAACATATGATTTAAAATTTATATGGATACTTTAATTAAATACTTTTATTTTATCTCATTATTCTTAAATAATATTTAATATTTAAACATACATTATGCCTTCTAATGGGGTTCAGTAGATAGATATTAAGAGTGCTTTTAAAATCGGGTGTGTTGTGATCGAATTGTAAACAGTGATCATATTATTGAACCAATTGACTTTTTAGAACAATGTAAATTAATATTAATAGCAAAAATTGGACAATTTATGTTTGAACATCGCTCACCAGTTAAAATTGTTTGTGATTTGTGCTGTGATTATATTGTAAAGAAAGGTGAACAGGAACTTATAACTGAAATCTTGCACACATCTAAGATGGCTCCCATCACTATTAGTGATGACTTTTCAACATGGTTTACAAATAATGTGGTCGGTCCGATTCGTAAAAAAATGGATGAATTTCAAGAACGTGATTCGGGAAAAGCTTTGTTATGTATCAAGCACTTGCAAGTATGTAAATAAAATAAATGTCTTTGAAAATTATAATTTAGAAATATGGTAAATTTAGGTGAACATCAATAAATTCAATCCAGTAAATGGTGGTTCTTCATACATCGACCTCCCAAATTCTATTAAAAGCCGGAGGGCGGTGGTGAATGTGCATAATAATGATGAGAATTGTTTTATATGGTCGCTTCTCTCTGCTATGTTTCCCGTTAGTTCAAATCTTCAAAGACCATCCAAATACCTCCAAGACCCTTATGAAATTTTCAATTTAACCAATATTCACTTTCCTACACCATTAACAGATATTCCCAAATTCGAAAAACAGAATGACGTGTCTATTAATGTTTATGGTCTTGAATTTGATGGAAAGAGTAATAATTATAATGTAGTAGGACCATTACATTATACAAAAAATAAAAAAGACCAACACATCAATCTACTTTATTGGAAACAGGCAAATCAATCACACTTTGCATGGATCAAATCACTATCTCGTCTTCTCGACTCGCAAATTTCAAAATGGAGTCATAAACATTGGATTTGTGATCGATGTTTACAATATTTTGGACGAGCAGACTTGTTAAAACGTCATGAAGAAGATTGTATCCTTGCGGAAGCTGTTAGAATTATAATGCCAAGCGAAGATGAGAAGTGGCTTAAATTTAAAAATTATATGCGTAAAGAACGTCATCCATTTATAATTTACGCAGATTTTGAATCTCTGACGGTACCAGTTAATACTTGTCAACCAGATCCAACAACCTCATACACCAATGAATATCAAAAACATATAGCATGTGCAGTTGCTTATCAAATGGTATGTTCATATGATAATACATTATCAATATTTGAATTATATCGTGGAGCAGAACCAGCGAAATGGTTCATGAAAAAATTATATGAGATTGTGATGAAAGTGTATGCATTGTTTGAAGGGAACTATGTTGATTTCACCACCGCTGAAAAATGTCATATTTGTGATAAATTGTTTGGAGCGGATGAAGAAACGAAGAAGGTTCGTGACCACTGTCATTTAACAGGTAAATCAAATTTCAAAAAATATTATATTACACATTACTTATATTATTTTATGTTCAGGAAAATTTCGTGGTGCCGCTCACAACTCATGTAATTTAAATTATCAATATCCTAACTACATTCCCATATTTTTCCACAATTTAAGTGGTTATGACAGTCACTTTCTCGTGAAGGAACTCGGGGCTACTGAAGAGGAAATAAAATTAATACCTGCCAACGAGGAACGTTATATATCCTTCTCTAAAATGGTTGGGGGTATGGATCTTAGGTTTCTTGATTCTCTAAGGTATGTTAATTATAGAAAAGAAAAAAAGTAAAATATATGTAAAAAACTATTGTAATATTTCTAGATTTAGGAACAGTTCACTAGACAAACTTGTCAGCTATATGGACGCAAATGCATTTAATATCATGCGAAGAAACTATTCAAACAATGATGAATTTCAACTACTAACTCGAAAGGGTGTGTTTCCCTATGACTATGTGAACTCATGGGATCGGTTTAAAAAAGAACAGTTACCACCAAAAGAGGCTTTTTATTCCAAACTGAGACAAGTTGGCATAAGTGACACGGATTACTCCCACGCTCAACTTGTATGGAGCACATTCAATCATAAAACAATTGGAGATTACATAGATTTATATCTCAAGACTGATGTGTTACTACTAGCAGATATCTTTGAAAACTTTAGAGATGTCTGCTTGGAATCATATGCTCTAGATCCTGCTCACTACTATACAACACCTGGTAAAAAAATTAATTAATCTGCTATTAACAATTTGAAATGATTTGAATATTTTTATAGGTCTGGCTTGGGATGTTATGTTAAAAATGACTGGTGTGCATTTGGAGCTATTGACTGACATCGATATGCTCTTATTCTTTGAACGAGGTATACGTGGAGGTGTTAGTCAATGTTGTAATCGATATGCCAAAGCCAACAACCATTACATGACATCATATGAATCAACTAACCCCGAGAAGTATATAATGTATTTTGATGCATGTAATTTATATAGTTGGGCAATGATACAATGTTTACCACATGGAAATTTTGAATGGATGACTAACCATCAAATTCTTGAATTTGAAGTAAATTCATTATCTGAGAATGGTTCCAATGAGTACATACTTGAAGTTGATTTAGATTATCCTCAACACCTACATAACATACATAAAAACTTACCACTATGCCCAGTTCAACATACACCCCCCGGTTCGAAATTTAAAAAATTGTTAACTACCTTACATAATAAGGAAAAATATATAATCCATTATAGGAAATTAAACCAAGCCATAGCATTGGGTATGAAATTAATAAAAATTCATAGAATTATAAAATTTCAACAATCATTTTGGCTCAAAAAGTATATTGATATGAATACAGACTTTCGGAAAATAGCACGAAACGATTTTAAAATTTTTTTTTTTTTTAATTAATGAACAATGCAGTATTTGGAAAAAGCATGGAAAATATAAGAAAATATAGAGATATAAAACTTGTTTCTAAATGGAATGGAAGAGGTGGTGCGCGAAAATTAATTGCAAAACCAAATTTCAAGAAATCGACTATATTGGCTTCGAATTTAATTACAATTGAACTAAATAAAGATAAAATTAAATTCAACAAACCTGTTTACGTGGGCATGGCTATTTTGGATATTAGCAAATATTTAATGTATGATTTTCATTATAATTACACACTTCAAACATTTACACAACCTAAACTTTTATACATGGATACCGATTCACTCATTTATGAATTTAATGAAGATCCATATATACAAATTAAAATGGATATTAATAGATTCGACACTTCAGATTACTCAACAAACAATAGATATGGGATACCTCAAGCTAACAAAAAAGTTGTTGGATTGTTTAAAGATGAAAACGCAGGCACGTTAATGACTGAATTTGCTGGGTTACGCTCTAAAATGTACTCATTTAAATTGGATAATGATAAATCTTATTCTAAGGCAAAGGGTGCATCGGGCGTTGTGACAAAGACCCTTACTTTGGATGATTACAAGAGAACACTTTTTGACAAAACAAAATCACATAAAATGCAAAATAATATTATATCTAAAAAACATGACATATATACAGTTAGACAAAACAAACTTCTACTCAGTGCAGATGATGATGAAAGATATATACTACCAAAGTCTACAGACACACTACAGTGGGGGCTCTACAGTATATCTAATGAAAATTGAAGTATCATAATTATATATAATTTTCTTAATTTTGTTTTTGTTACATTTTAAAAAACAATTTTTTATTTTTAGATTATTAATTTAATATATATATATGATATTATAAAACATCTTTCTTTTTTATCCATGAATTATAACTAGAGTCAAATCCTAACCATTTCACGTGAAACTTGGATCCCTTTATTTTTAAAACCTTTTCCACTAGATAAATATTGGGATGTTTTGTTTTCTACAATTCTAGTTCATAAAATCCACCTTCGATTGATCGTCCATGCAAGTCTTGGAGTTTATACGTAACAGGGTTTGTTATTTGAATTTTTACTATTTTAAATATTTCAGTGGACCAATTAGGAGTATAACCTTTATTGAATACCCCTTTCACTTTACTTGTTCGTACATGATCACCGATTTTTAATTTCGTATGCCCTACAATCTTAATATTACTGTAAACAGTATCCAATAATTTTTTTTCAATATCATGCGTCCCATCTTTGGGGCACATTTTTATAGTGCGATGTTTTCTGCCATTATAATTTTCTAATAATTTTGGTAATATATTGTGCCACTTGTATGACCCGTTTAAACTGAATTCACGCCACATACTAGCTTTAAGTGTACGATTAAATCTTTCTACTACACTCGCTTTGAGATTGCTGTATGTTGAATAATGGTTGATTTTATGTTGTTTCATTAGTTTTTGAAATTCAGAGTTGTAGAATTCTTTACCTTTATCTGATTGAATATTATGTGGCATACGATGTTGACCTAGTATTTTATTCATAGCTCGTGTAACGTCATTAGCAGATTTTGACTTCACAAGCTCTGCCCACGCATACTTTGAAAAAACATCTATTACAGTTAACAAATATTTATACCCCCTATTCTCTCTTGCATACGGAATCATTTCAACAAGGTCACATTGCCACAAATCGTCAATTCCTTTTGTTATTACTTTACGTCTTAAATAAGTTCGACAAGCAGATTTATGCAATTCATTCACTATGTCCAACTTGCTCATCTTCGTTAGTTGGCACTACTAACTTATTTACATTTAAAAATGGTTTTAAATATGACTCTATGTATTTATAAACAAATGGAAGTAAATCGCTTTTAAGTTTATCCAACTCTTTCGTGGATATAGCATGATTAATTGTATTACATTTAGATTCAATCATTACAGGTGTATAATCAATAACATTTTGAATTTTTGCAGTTAGACCTTTAATCTTTAAATCATTTTGATTATAAAGCTCTTTATGAATTTCATCTGGCTTAATTAAATCATCTATCTTTAATTTATTTATATTAATAAGTTCACTTAACCTATTTTTATATTCACTTATAGCATTATCAACATATTTTTTGTTTGCAGCATTATAATTACTAGTGGGGGAAGCTACATGTGTAATTCTTCTCATTTCAGCATGGTACACATCAAGTCCATCTTCATTCAATACATCTAATGATTTGTTAATCAATTCATTAATGTATAAATCAATATAACCTTTATTTGCAACATCGTTTTCATCTTTTGGCTCGACTATATTTACTATCCGCCGATCTGATGCATCAAACTCACCAACACTATTTGTAATTAAACTGATTTTATGTTTAAAGCCGTGCGGCTTTAACTGTCTACCGAACTTGTCTACAGACATGTTGGATATGATCATATTATATAATATCATTCTATTATATTTGCCTCTTTAAGCTCTTCAATAATTGACATAATTTCATTATCATGTCCGGTGTGACCTGCAGTTCGCGATGCCATTAGCAACTTTAATCTTTCAACAAGTTCATTAGGATCATTCCAATAAATGTAATCTCTTTTATAATTAGTTAAAGTCATATTTGATGGGATTAAACCATATCCAGATGTTGATTGTGACCTACCAACAGTTAATGCTGGTCTTATTATATTTAAATACTTCCAATTGCGTGATCCATTATGTTGACCAGTGGAACTAAAGTTTCTCCTATGAGCGTTTGTTTGCAATATTATATTTAAATATAATTTTCTATCGTCATTGGTAAATGATGTGGTAGCGGGTATTTTTTTAAATAATAATTCATAGAGGCCTGTTGTTCCTTCATACCATTGATCTCCAATCTTTAGGTCATTATGTTCGATCTCAACTGGCATGTTACCTATTTTAAAAATACCGTCGCTATCATTTCTAATTCCATATACTTTATCAGTGTCATTCCCATTTAATGCGAAAAAAAGCATGTAAGGGGCTGCAATATCTCCTGCAGATTGCTTTAATTGTTCAAATTCTTCTAGACCTTCTGGGGTATCTAACTGTGTTTTAAATTGTGTTCTTGGTGAATTTTCTTCATCTTTCATTGCCAAGTTTTCGGTTTCCAAAAATGATGGTAATAATTTTTGAGGTTTTTTAATTGCTCCTCTACTAGGTGTATCAACCGGTCTGCGATAATATGCAACAGGTGATTCATTATGTCTTTTATTTTTATTTCCATAGTATCTGGGGTGTTTTCTTTAATTTTCTTTAATTGTGTTGTTGTATTTGTAGCTATTTCTTTTAGAGGTAATGTTAAAAGTTTAAAAGTTTTTTGCAATAATTCCTCTGCATCTGCATGCCCACGTTTAAGTGATTTATACTTCTTACGTGTAACATCACTAACTTGCACTACTTCTTTCAATGTTTCTTTCTCTATTTTATTCATTTTTAATTCTATTTAACAACTCTGATGCTGATGTTGAAATTTGAAACAGGTTCCAACACGTTTGTTATAGCTAAAATACAGATTTATAACAGAATTGAATAGATTTGTTTCCAGTCTGTTGACTAAATGAGGCTAAATCTTCAAATGTCTAGTATATATTGATATATTGGTATTAGTATTATTATTAAAAACATCATGATTGCAATACAATCACATATAACATCTACGATGTCCATGTTAAATAATTATCAAAACCTTTTCGATAACGACCTGTATTAGAGTCTTTATTTATCACTACAAACCCATATTTATCCTTCCAACAATTCGCGCAAAACAATTTAAACTTGTTAAATGACATGTCAGTGTTTACATGATCATTGTACACATTGTACACATGTTTAAGGTTCATATCATCTTGTTTATATAACACTATTAAATTTGCATTATCTCTTATGAGATGTTTAGGTATACGAGCGTAAGTTTGACATAAATAAATTGAATCAACTTGTGAGTGTCTCCCCATACTGAAATAACTACGGATACTATCCTGTTTATCACAGGCTACATCATCGAATACAAATACTGAATTGGATCTTGCATCTTGTGGTTTAACAATCTCAGTATTTTCATTGTAAGGTAAATAACCCATTCCTTTTACTCTTGATAGACATTTTTCTAAAAACTGATATTTTGCTTGATGAAGAGATTTAGAATATACATATACATTTGCAAATTTTAATCCATTTCGATGTGTTAAGGGGAGGTTCTCATGTACAGTTTTCAAAAAATCGATTTTTTTTATCACATTTTTCGAAAGGTATAATTGTATACTATATTGGGTTTAAAGCGATTTTCGATCCGCGCATCACAAACGTTTCTGCAGCCCATTGTTCGAAGGTGCGTCCCGGCCGCCACGGGCTGCTCTCGGGTCGAGACGCGCGACTCAGTTAGAGACCTTTGCTCGGCTTTATGCACGTTCGCAGAATGCTTGGCATTGCACTGTACTTGTGTACAGGCCTTCGGAACATATTTGCAGACTAATCGTGAGTTATGAAAAAATCTAAAAAACACTAAGAAACAAAAAAAAATTAATTCAGTCACATTTTTGGTCCGCCATATTGGATTTTCCATTTTTATTTTTATATTAAGGCACATGTTACCCCAAATCCATATTTAGAAATCGCGAAACCCTTCAATTCCCAAGTTTGGATGAAATTGCATTGTTTTTTTTTTGGTCCGCCATATTGGATCGGCCATTTAGAATTTTGAAAAACTGACTTTAGATTCGGATTCAACGATGTCCAAAACTATTAATTCCATGTCATTGTTACGAAAAATTGACATTTTATCACGAATATTCCATCGATAATGTTCCCTAAACTTTAAACGCGTTTATCTCGAAACATGATTTTTCAAAACTGCGTGCAGTCTCACTTGAGACCGGTTTATGTACAACCTTAGACTTTTGACCGTTCGAAAGGGAAGCTTTTTCTGTGGAAGATAGATCTATAAAATGTACAAATTGTTTATATTAACGATTTGTTATAAGGCCTTGAAGTGGAAAAAAATACCCGAAAAATCAACCTTAAAGTTCAAGATAGTCCAAAATGCTCAAATTTCAACCGTTTTCCCATTTTTTTGGGTCTATCTTCTTTAAATTAAATTTTCTTTTTGACGGTATTCCCATTTATTTGTTCGAGACAAATACTGAAGCGCTAAACAGCACGCCGATTTCCAATTACGCGCTGACATCACTCGACACTGTCACTAACCACGGGCGCCATTTTGATTGTAATTTAATAAAAAAATTCTAAAATGTAGACAAAAGAGTAACCTTTTAGAATCTTTAAACCAAAAACTTCTATCTTTTTTCATTACCGAGAAATAGAATTCAAAACTTTGTCTAGTTTTTGGTCATTTACATGAGAACCTCTCCTTAACAAACCAAGCATAACATTGGTTTTCCCACAATTTGAAGGTCCACAAATAAGACATCTTATACTGTTGGGGAATAAATCACCATGTCTTTTAAATTTAATATCAGTTGTTACATCAAAGTTTTTAACTTGTAGCTTTTGTTGTTGCTTTATAAATTTCATTATGTTACTATACCTATTTAATGTTTGTATCACTATTTATAGTTATCAGTTTACTAATGTTAGTTCATGGAGATGGTCTTATTAACAGTGCTATAAATTCATTACCTGTTGAATTACATATACCTGGATATCAGTATTGTGGTCTTGGAACTCATTTAAAGGCACGATTAAACCGAGGAAATCCTGGTATAAATCAATTAGACGTTGCATGCAAACAACACGATATTGAATATTTAAAATCGAGTGATTTATCAAAAAGACACGAGGCAGTCTAAAGACGCATCTTTTGGAGAAAAAGCAACAGCTTGGACAGTTACAAACATTATGAAAGCAAAACGAAAATTTGGAATGGGTCATAAAAAATCTCGCAAACAAAAACACAAACCTAAACCCCGGGTAATTCCAACACCTAAGGTTGGAGGATTTTTACCAGCACTTATACCATTGCTATTACCGCTTATAGGTAAAGCATTAATAACAGGGGCTGTAAGTGGTGCCGCAGCTTATGGCACCAAGAAAGCATTAGGTGGAGGGTTATATTTAAAACCATATCAAAATGGACGAGGTTTATCCTTAAAAAACTGCCGAAAAGGGCGTTAAGCGATGTTGAGTTGAAACAAATCGCATGCAGACTACCATATTTTTGCGGTGTGTTTATGCGTAATGCCCTACCATCTAAACCTAAAATCAATGAGTGTGCTATAATAAATCTTGATGACAAACAAGGATTGGGAAGTCATTGGGTAGCTTATAAGAAACGTTATAATAAAGTTTCATATTTTGATAGATTTGGAAATTTACAACCTCCTTTGGAGCTTATAAATTATTTTGGTAAAAATATTAAAATAAACTATAATCATAAACAATTACAAAAATTTAATTCTTATAATTGTGGTCATTTATGTTTGAAATTTCTTATAAATAAACAGAACGAATCGAACTAATACCAGTTTTTATCATGTCTTTGACGTTAACACTAACTGGTAATACATCTGAATTATGTACTGATTTTTTTCCACCGATTGATTTAATTGGTAAGCATGTAATTGGTTTAATTGATTTTCACACATACAATTCTATTCCAAACATAGATGCATCTAATAATAAATTTTATTATGAGGATAAGGAATTAACTATTCCAGTAGGTTCATATGAAATTGATGATATTGATCAATATTTAAAACAGATATTAGGAGATCCTAATGCAGAAGATTTTTCTTTTATGTATAATAATAGAATTGAGAAAGAGAGTAATGTAAGAAATTATATAACTGTACGTCCAAACAACAATACATTAAAATATGAGATAAAAAGCACCCTAAAAATTGACTTTACTAAGCCCAATAATATTGGTTCATTATTAGGTTTTAAAGAACGTGTACTAGAACGACATATATTACATGAATCTGATTTACCAGTTAATATTTTAAAAGTAAATACTCTCCTCATAGAATGTAACATAGTAACAGGAGCATATAAAAACGATAAGCATGTACATACAATACATGAGTTTTATCCAACGGTTCCTCCTAGATATAAAATCGTTGAAGTGCCATCTAATGTAATTTATTTACCTGTCAACACTCATACAATAAGTAACATCACACTAACGATTGTTGATCAAGACGGGTAATTAGTTAATTTTAGAGGTGAAACGATTACTATCAGACTTCGCTTGAAAGAACATGGGAATTTGTTATAAAAATATAACAGCTAAGAAAGTCATTACCACTTCTGTATCATCAGTGAAAGGATTAACACAAGAGAATTTAACATTTTTAATATCACAAGGGCTTATAATAAAGAAGAAAACATGAGTGATGTATTAAACATTTATTCCAATATTGTATTTGATAATACAATAGCACGTATTGAGGTACATTGTCATCAGTCATATGTGGCATCAACATTCAACAATAGTGATGAAATTCGGATACCAATACAACAACAGGATATATATACATTACCTAGTGACCTACAACAATGAAGCAAACATGGCCTGTTAAATCTTCCACTCAATTGGAAAAACCGCGTTATGTTATTCTTGGTTTTCAATCTGATAGAAAAAATAAAATAAATAAAAATGCTAGTGTTTTTGATCATTGTAATTTAACAAATGTAAAAGTATAATTGAATTCTGTGTGCTATCCATATGATAATTTAAATTTTGAAAATAACCAGTATGCATTATTGTATGAAATGTACACAAAATCTCAAAATTCTTATTATGGTCGTGATACAGGCTCATTACTTAAAAAAAATGATTTCAAAGATTATGCACCGCTGGCTGTAATTGATTGCTCACATCAAAATGAATCGTTAGAATCAGCATCTGTAGATATTAGGCTTGAATTTGAATCAAGTGAAAATTTTCCAACCAATACGACTGCATACTGTTTAATTTTACATGATCGTATCATTGAATATAATCCGATGTCAGGCGATGTCAAAACGTTAGTTTAACCATGGAACTTATCGCTGATAAGCGTTAGTTTAACCATGGAGCTCATCGTAGATATACAAGGATTTACTGCCTACTGCTATGATTTGGTACCGAAAGAAGTAGCGATTCTATCTCGAGATGGGAGTAAATGACAACACTTTCTGTTCAAGCCACCATTTCCTTGGAGTGAATTAGAGCGAAAGTATAAGAAACAAGCTATTTGGTTACATAAGAATCATCATGGTCTCAAATAGAGTGATGGATACATTCCATATGAAGAGATGTATAATATAATTAAGAAAATTCTCCAACCAGCAGTGATAATTTATGTGAAAGGATTACAAATGAAAGAGTTCTTGAACTGGTATGGTTTACCCGCCCAAATATGCGATTTAGAAGAATATGAGTCAATTAAAAAATGTTTCACACATCAAACTTGTTTTGCACATTCTGCACCATATATATGTGCACTTAGTAATGTAAATAAAATAAAAAAGTGGTTGGATAATGATAATAATCGTATATTAAAATATTAATTGTAATTAAATTAAAAAAAGTTATGAAAAATAAAACACATTTAAAACAAAAATTTTCTGTATACTTATTTAATATTCCATAATTTATATTATATATAAAAATAAATAATAATTTTACATCTATAACATTTTAAATCTTATTAATAAAAGATATTCGACTTTCGTCGTTCGCAGAGTACGGACGTGTTTATAGGTGCTCTGTGACCAGTGACCAGTTATACAACAACAAATAATTGAAACGAAATAAAGTGAATAGAATCTTTTAGTCCAGTATAGATTAGTACGAGGACTAAATATACTAGTAGCCAAGTGCAAAACCTCCATCCGTGGTAGTGATTTGGCTCTAGCCGATTCATGAACACAAATGCAACATTAACCGGAGATGGCACACTCTTAGATGTGACTGTGCCGCATAGCCAAATACAGCCTAAATTCCAGCTAATGGCCAATGAGTTATCTCAGACAAGCATGTTCAATGCAACGCAAAAGTCCCCTAAGCTACAAGCAACAAAAGCACCTGCTGGGAAACGACAAGACTTCTCTACATCTAACACTACTGCTTCGACGCCATACCACAGCCCAGCTAATAGTTGCGAACCAATGCAGGATAACAACGGACAAGAAAAATATCAAACAATTATACGCAAAAGAACAAAAAAAAACTCAGGAACACCGTACAAAAAAATTGTAAAACACAATGAACCTACCCAACCATATATTACGGAAATCAGAAACCGATACGAGGCAATATCGGACACATCTGATACGGATGAAGACGAAGTCACTGAAGAAAATAAACCACCACCAATATTTATTCCCGCTATCTTTAATATTGTTAAGATAATCCAACTTATAGAAACATATATCACCCATCGTGACTATGAATACAAAATAAACAAGAACGATATGAAAGTTAACACTAAAACAGGTAAAGCTTACTCAAAACTTATTAGTGGCCTAACAACGAGAAATATTGACCACCACACGTATCAACTAAAAGAAAAGAGAGCTTTCAGAGTAGTACTGCGACACGCACACCATTCCATGGACATAAACGAAATCAAGAATGAAATAGAACTATGTGGACACAAAGTCAGAAACATACACAGAATGCTTCATCGAATCACTAAAGACCCCATGTCCCTATTTTTCATTGATCTTGAACCAGCAGCAAATAATAAAGAGATATACGACATTACTCGAATGCAAAACGCCATCATACAATTTGAACCACCACATACAAAACGACAAATTGTTCAATGCAAACGTTGCCAAAGATACGGGCACACCAAGACATACTGTAGAAGACCAGCAAGGTGTGTCAAATGTGGCAAAGACCATGAAACAGAAACATGTAACAAAACTAGACAAACTCCAGCCACGTGTGCACTTTGCAAAGGCGAACATCCCGCTAATTATAAAGGCTGTCAAGTTTATAAAGAAATTCAACAACGAAGATTTCCGCCACTCCGCGAAAAACGAATCAGTGAACAATTTCAAAACGATAACCACAACAATAATCCGGAATCTCCACGCCAAACAAACAACATACACCCAGGAACCTCATATTCAGATGCAGCAAAAAATTACGAAAAATCTACGAACCTAACAAACCAAGAATCTAATAACCTCCAAGATCTGATGATGACTATGATTAATGAAATGAGATCCTTTATGAAACAACAAGCCCAACAAATGTTCACACTGATGAACCTGCTCACAACAGTGGTAAATAAAATCAAATAATGGAGAACATAACTACAGTAGCAACCTGGAATGCAAATGGCTTGACAAACCACAGTCAAGAGCTAAGTACGTTTGCCAACAGTAATAAACTAGACCTAATTCTTATATCCGAAACACGCTTCACCGATAGAAGCTACTTTAAAATTCCTAGTTACACGATTTATGACACCAAACACCCTGACGGTACTGGCCATGGTGGCACCGCAATAATTATAAGAAATAATCTAAAACACTACGAACTTCCTAAGTACCAAACGGAAAAAATCCAAGCGACAACCGTAGTTATAAAGGACTGGAATGGACCAATAGTAGTGGCAGCACTATATAGCCCACCTAAACATACCATTTCTGAAAATGAGTACCAAGACTTTTTTCAAAGTTTAGGACGTAGATTTATAGTTGGTGGTGACTTTAACGCCAAACACACGAACTGGGGCTCAAGAGTTACAACAACAAAAGGAAGAACACTAAACAGAGTGCTACAGAGCAATCAAATAAACCATTTCTCCACAGGAGAACCAACGTACTGGCCTACTGATAGGCAAAAGATACCTGATCTTCTAGATTTCTTTGTAGTTAAAGGCATACCTAATCAATATATAAAAGTTAAATCAAGCTTGGACTTGACATCAGATCATTCGCCAATCATTGCAACCATCAGCTCTCATATGGAACACAACCAAAAAAAAAAAACCCTACATAACAGTAGAACAGATTGGGAAAAATTTAGAGACATAATCGAGAACAATATTTCCTTAAACATCTCTTTAAAAACAGACATAGAAATAGACGAAGCTACTGAGTTACTCACTAAAACAATACAAAAAGCTGCTTGGCAATCGACGCCAGTAATAAAACAAAAAACAAAAACATTTGAAAGGCAATCAATGGATATAAAAGAACTGATTGCAATCAAACGTAAGTCCCGGAAAATATGGCAAAACACTAGGCAACCCACCGACAGAAGTAAATTTAACGCTGCTACAAGAAATCTAAAAGAAGCACTACAAAACCTGAAAAACTCTCACTTTGCAGAATACCTAAAAAATCTTAACCCGACTGACACAAGTGACTACTCTTTATGGAAGGCAACAAGAAGATTAAAGCGACCACAAATCTCGATACCACCAATACGAAAGGCAGACGGCAGCTGGGCTAGAAGCCCATTAGAAAAGGCAAATACATTTGCTGAGCACCTTGCACAAGTGTTCCAACCATTTGAAACAAATAATCCTGGACACGACGCTGAAATCCTAACAAACCTTGAAGCTCCCAACCAACTTGCGCTACCAATAAGACATTTCTCTCCAAAAGAAATTCTTACTGGGATAAAAAATCATATAAATCCGAAGAAAGCACCAGGTTATGACCTTATCACTGGACGCACACTTAAAGAATTACCTAAGAAAGGACTATTACTTATAACAGCAATCTTTAACGCCATTATACGTCACGGTCATTTTCCATCGCAATGGAAAATAGCCCAGATTATAGTTATTCCAAAGCCGGGAAAAGACCCGAGAGAAACCACATCGTACAGACCAATCAGCCTCCTGCCCATTGTTTCAAAATTATTTGAAAAAATGCTTCTAAAACGCATCAAGCTAATACTTGATCAAAAAAACACCATCCCAGGTCACCAATTCGGATTTAGAATGCAGCACTCCACAATAGAGCAGGTGCACCGTGTCGTTGAAACAATCAGAACAAGCTTAGAAGAAAAGTCATATTGCTCCGCTGCCTTTCTTGATGTAAGCCAAGCGTTTGACAAGGTTTGGCATCCAGGCCTACTCTTCAAAATCAAGAACACTCTACCACACCCACTGTACAATGTACTCAAATCATATTTAAATAACAGATTCTTTCAAGTTACGTTTCAAGATGAACAGACGACTCTTCACCCAATAAAATCTGGAGTACCACAAGGAAGCGTCTTGGGGCCAACCCTGTACACAATTTACACAGCCGATCTGCCGACACATGACTCAACTACAACTGCAACCTTCGCCGACGACACTGCAATACTTGCCACTAGTAAAGATCCAGTCTTAGCTACTGAACTACTGCAAGAAAGCCTCAACAATATCGAGGAATGGTGTCAAAAATGGCGCATCAAAACAAATGAAAGTAAATGTGTGCAAGTTACATTTTCATTAAATAAAAACACCTGTCCAGCCGTTACCCTTAATAACACAGAACTAACGCAGGCTCAAGAAGTTAAATACCTTGGTATTCACCTAGATAGCAGACTAACTTGGAGAAAACATATTTGGACCAAACGCAAACAACTAAACATTAAAAGACAAAAACTATACTGGCTTATTGGGAGGAGATCTCAACTGTCACGCAATAATAAAATATTGCTTTACAAAGCTATTCTAAAACCAATATGGACATACGGGATACAACTATGGGGATCCGCAAGCAATTCAAACATTGAAATTCTGCAAAGATTCCAGTCGACCACTCTCCGCATGATCACCGATGCTCCATGGTACGTTACTAACACTACATTACACCATGATTTACAAATACCAACAGTGAAAGAAGAAATTCAAAAACACAGTAGCAACTACCAATCAAGGCTATGTCAGCATCCCAACCCCTTAGCAATCAACCTACTAGACAATAGTCACACAATATATAGATTAAAGAGGCGCCACGTCTTAGATCTGACAAACAGTGATTAAATAGCAACAGAAATATAAAAAAGAAAGCGCAGAAAAAGTCAAAACTTATGAAAGTGAAAATAACAGAAGCATCACCACTGGGTAGTGACTTCTACAAGCCAAGCAGTATTACCACATCTGATTATAGACGTTCACGTCTGATTGCAGATAAGATTCAAGGAAGAGAAAAAAAAAAAAAAAAAAAAAAAAAAAAAAAAAATTAATAAAAGAACATTTTTCTGACCAACGTTTATGTTCGGTAATAGCATCATCACCTTCTATGAAATTATATAATTCAATATTGCAGAAAGCACAACGAACAACATCTTTGTAATTAATATAATAAAATCCAGCTTTTGCTAAATCTTCTGCTTTAATGAATACATTATTCCATTTCTCAAATGTTAACAAACAATTAGATTCTTCTTTAAAATGATCAAATATACACATTGGACAATTTTTAACTAGTAAACAATCTGTTATGTGATCACACCGGACTACTCTATTATCTGGATGTTTAGTGCATCGTTCATACTTCTTGAATTCAGAATCCGTTTGCCATTTTTTTGGTAATTTGTCCCAAGCAAAACTAATTTGACCACATGTTCTAACACAAATTCTTTTGGGAGTACTTCAATTTCTTCACTAGTCTAATCAGAGAGTGGGATAAAGGCTCCTTTATTTTTTAGTGTATAATACTTTCTCACAACATTTAAGACTGAAGCCTCCAGATTCAATAAATAAACTATATCACTTGACATTTTCACAATAACTAAATTTTGATGTAAATTAAATATTTATATAAGACAAATACCACAAATACTATATCCGGTATAAAAGATTACACATTGTTTATTATTTATTATATATTACATAGGGTAAAACGACCAGTTTTGGCACAGTTAAGAAAATTCTTTAAGAGCAGAGGCAAAAAAATTCTGGAGCATGTTCATATAGCGCCCAGAATTGACGGTAACTGCCCAATTTCTTTCCTGTAGTAAAAGTAAGGCCCGATAATCCCTATTCGGGAAATTGCGCACCAAACTGTGACACGATCACTATGCAGAGGCTTCTCGTGGATCACCCTCGGATTGTTTTCGCACCAATATCGAAAATTTTGTTTATTTACACCGCCAGAAAGATGGAAATGTGCTGGGCGGCGATTACAGACTCCTTTTCGCGTATGTATGCTTCCACGGCAAAAGCGCGCTGCTCGTTCGTCCACATTGTGTTTACGACTGAATCCTTTTGTAACACATACACGCGGCATATCTTTCTGCCGCCATTCACGCCATTCCTACCCTGTTACGACCTCTGCTAGCTTCACAATTCTCTGTTGAAACTAGGGAGGTTGTTTTGCCCCACCTGTATAAGAGGTTTAGGTTCTAATTCTTGATTTTTCACACTTCTTTTTACCCTTTTTATTAACGGTGTCATTGTTTTTACCAGTTTTCACTAAAATAAAAATAATTTATTCAAACGAATACAAAAATAAATTAAATAGGTCATGTTTTAGATTTTTATTTTTTATGAGATAAACAATAAAATTTCAGTGTACGTATAATGTAAATAATAACTGATACATACCTTTTAAAGAATTATTTATCTGTAGTTAAAATTTGTTCTTGTTATAAGAAATATGTAAAAACATTAATATTCTAACCTCACTTGCTTACTGTCAGAGAGTCTCTGTTTACTATTTTATTTATAGCAGCGGCCGCTCAATAGAAAAGCGCTGTAAGCATAAAGTGTTTTTTTATTGGTGGCTCTTCCAAATTTTATACCAATTACTAGAACACGTGTTTTTAGAATTTAAAAAAAAAATCAATATTCAGCATTTGAAATGTTTCGATGAACTATTCATTTAGTTTATTTAACCAGGTACATATTAAAAAAATACGTTTTTCTAGTAAATATGATTGTAATTGCTTAAGCTATGGTAACCGTAAACTAACTAAAAATGGCTGTGAAAAGTACAATTTTGATATCGCTAAACAATATTCGTTTTTTTTTAATAAATAATTTTAAAATGGACGTTCTAAAGGTTTTTTCTTGTTTAAAACTATATATAAATATTTAAATCGTTGTTATACCTACGCATTTGCACAATTTTAAACGTATAAAACCAAGTTTTTGATACCTGTGCCATTACTAGCGATGTGCCACTACTGGTCGTTTTACCCTAGTACTTGCTTATCGCAATAGTGCAGTGTTTGATAATCAATTACAAGTAACATTTCACATTTAATTTTCTAGCACTATATTTATTATAGTTTAAAAAAAAATTATATATAATAATAAAAAAAAATTCTTTTTTGTTTACTGCATATTCCATCTATGCAAAAAATGTCACACAAAAGTGTAAACAACGCTATTTTCCATTACATAATAATTTGTTACGGTTTCACGATACAACTGTAATATATTTGTTCCTAAACTGATTTTAAATTTTGCTTCATTTCACTCTATATTGCAACCAATATTATGTTGATCAGTTGCTCAAATTAATGGATGACACTATCCAACCATGCTCTGTTTATTTGTGTATCATCTATATAATTCACAAACTCTCAAACCGATTTTCACAATATTCAACTGTGCGACGGTTGTTCAATTTCCTTCTTCAACGTCTTTATAAGTGGTAATGACCCTGGTAGTCGATCCGCTATACATAAAAAAAAATATATATATATTTATACATTTAAATAAAATATCTAAGAATTTTTTATTCTTCTTATTTTTGCCTATGTGAATCTACCTTCTAAAATGCGGATTTCTTAAAATTTGAATTCGGGCAGGATGACTATACGATTTGACAGTCCAATGATTTGTGACACCAACCGCCGGGCAGTTAGAGTATGCGCCGTTAGTAGCATGCAATTTTTTCGTTTGCGAAAGAAATATTCGCAAACAATTATTGTCCACCCTCAATATTTTCATAGCAGCGATGCACATATTCTGTTTGCAACAAATACAAAAAAAAGAGAAACATGGAATGTAAGAAAGAGCACTCTAAATGTGTCTTCCGTTTGTGGGAAAATAACAGAAGTGTTCCCGCCAATAAACGATGGGTATCGCGTTACCGATATAAACCATCCGTAACAAGTGCAGACATACGTCACACAATCGTGTGACATTGCAGGCTGCACGGCAAGGAAAAAAACTTGCAGTACGTTTCAAAACCACACAAATGAATTTAGAGTTACAACAGTTTCTTTCGATAAAGAATCAAACTGAATTATAGTCACATTTATGCCAGTAATTCACTATAGGGGAGAAAGATAGAATATTATTTATCATGATACATAAAAGTTCGCACTGAATAAAAAAAATTATACATTTTTTATTAGTTTAAAACGAATTTTTTTTCAAAGTAATTTTGTATGAAATAAAAATAAATTAGCTACAGCTTCAAATAATAATTTTTTATTTCTGTTGATGTTGTAATAATAAAATAATAAAGTAGATTTTAAGATTAAGAAATATCTGAGTGAATGTTAGGCATTGTATACGTAATAGCTCTATAGAAAGTACGTACGTACATACAGAGGTACTTCCAGCGCTCGCATATTAGAAATGCTATAATAATTATAACAATTACGAAAATAAACAAACAAACCTTGCAGATTAACATCAATGAAATGATACGTAATTTTGCAGATACATATGTATCTTGCATTACGGCGAGATACATATGTACAACAAACCAGTTTTCAAACAAAACTAGGGATAATCTCAGATAAATCAAGTTACTATTTACCCGTTGGCTTAAGATATTTTTATACGTATTTTATTATTAACTTTATATCTATCATCTCTAATTATTATATATTATCGTTACCAATATGATGAACCATTGATATTTATACTCTATGTGATAATATTTTTATAAACGATTCTAAGATTTTGATAGAGATATGCTAAATTAATCAAATTCATATACAATATTAATGTGCGTTACATTAACGTACGAACAATTTAATAGAAACAGAAACTATAAACGTATTCATTATCAAGCGTTTAATATTAAACCAAGATTAAATATGATAAAAAAAAAATCTTATGTAGATGTACATACACGGATTAAAAGTAGATTTTTTATTTATTTTAGTATAGATTTATTTCCTTTATGAATACGCGCGAAAATGTTTTTTTTATTTATACCAATAAAATTAAATCTATAAAAATTTGTTTATTATCTAAATTCTCTTCTTTAAAAACATGAGCCTAAAACTACTCATAATTGATAAAACTGGACTAATTATCTTAAATGACCAAGAAAACAAACAGAAAAGCATGTCATTATCTTTCGACTAGGCTAAAAAGCACTCATTCGTTTCTACCTGAGGGTAAGAAAGCCGGTCAATTTTATTGGTTATTTTCTTTCTACCCTTCATAATATTACCTTTTTTATGGCTTATTAGCTCAGCCATCAAGATATCTTTGACAGTTGGCGAGAAGCAACTAAAAAAAATTTAACGCTAGCTGATAAAAATCGACATAGGAGGTAATATAGTGTCTCGCTCAGGTGCCAGTTCACTAGATCAAATCTCGGTCAACGAAAAAAAAAACACGGATATATGTAACCCTAATGAAACATAATTTATGTAGACGCACAGAAAAAAAATACAAACTGGGTGAATTTTTGAAAGGGCTTTTGCGTAATCTAATTAAAATGCCACTATGTGTATAGGAATATAGTACCTACATTGTTATTTATGATTTATATAGTTGTCCAACGTCAATTTATACCAACAGATGGTGTGCTGCTAAGAATTTACAGGCTTATTTAAATGAAATGCTATTTAGTAAATTTTATCGTTCCCTCTAAGATTCAGTTGGGCCTAATTTAATTTCGTTCGATGTTTTATGCCTAATAATTTACTTTGAACTTGATGGCTGGCGTTATTTATAAGTGTTTGTTTAATTTTTCATTTGAGTCAGAGAGTATTTTTCTATTTAACTGGTGGTATAAATATAATTTTAGGTATAATGTAATGTAGTTAGATGATGATTAAAGAAGTATTCCGTCGTTTGGTTGCTTGGTTTGTATAAGGCAAAGAGCGGTCTGGATCTGAAACTCTGCAAAATTCTGCTACTTGCTGTGCAGCAGGACTTCCCGAGAAATTGAGACAGCGCTTATGTAAATATTGTCGCACAACACAAAGCAAGGAGGAAGATGAAGAAGACGACGACAAATTCTCATGTGATTTAATTCACTTCAGTTTACAGAAACTTACTTTAATTATCTATAAAGAATTCAATCAGGAAATTATACAAATTAAAGTTTTTCTTTCAATGTTTTACGAACGGAATTTACACCTCGTATTTTACTAGAACAGTACTGTGGTACAAATTGGTTTTTGTCAAATTAGAATAATTTTTGTTTGATGAAAAAAAAAAAAAACAAAGCATCACACTTTTAATTAAATTCTGATTTACAAGGATATACTCGATTAATAATAAAATTATATTATAAATGTATGTATCAAATTACAGATTGAGTAATAAAAATATATTTAGCGCAGCGTATGTAAAATTAATTTTGGTAAATCTTGAAATTAACAATTAGAACGCAGACCGCGTGATTTAAATAAACTAGTTTCTATGATCATTTAATTGAAATAAATTGTGTTTTCATTGAAAAATAAGAAATTCAATGAATCTTTATAATACCCTTAGTCAATTAACATATTTCCATTGCATTCGTAGCAATTTGAGAAATTCAGATGCAAATTTGAAAATGTGATCTCATCGTTGTCATTGGTTCTCTTTGTTTTTGTCTTGCACTGGTGGCCGGTGCGGCAGAATGGTAGCATTCCTGTTCGGATTTCTTCTTCAAGCCTTGTTGGCTTGACCACCCAACTTATCTTCACAAAAGGTGCGCATTCTTACGTCACTGAAATAATTCACACTCGGATTACATTTTATCAAAACACACGCTAGACCAGTTGTCATTTGATAAAAACGACACGTTGCTCCATACGATGACAATTATGTTTCTGATAATGGAACATGGTACACACATACACACATACACGCATATGAACTGGTTTGCAGCATGCTTGGATCTTAGTCAAATCTATTTACATATCTTTATTGATCATTGGTACATTTAAGATTAGTTTTACTTGTTTGTATTTAGTTATATTCATTTATTTACGTAGTAATACCAAGATTCTTTTTCTACATATAATTTTATGTTTCATAATTATTCACTAAATCTCACACTGAAAAATCTTTATTATAGCGTTTTGTATTTTAATTGACTTGTTTTTATATATAGTGTCTACAATTTCGCAACCTGTGTTTTGTTCAATATTAATTAAATTAATAGATAATTGAAAACCGAAACTATAAGTTATCTAATTTTACTAAATAAATCTAAGGATGTTACAAATATGTTTTGAATCAGAAGCGTTTTTCCCAAACATATACTACATTCGTATATTTAGTAGAAAATACGAATGAAGCATTATGCACAAGAATAGTTTTGACTGAACAGCAATACATCAAAACTCCCAAGATAATAAACATATAAATCACTCACGTTTTCTCTAGAAAACATCTCCAAAGGTAACTTATCATCTTCTTGCTCTCCATTCATTGTTTTCTGTCTGTAAAAATCAAAGTTTAATCAATTTCTTACAGAAACAAAGACTACTACATATCTCACAGGACCTCAACTTATTTTACTAGTTTACAAACACATATTTTCGACTTCAAAATACGGTTTAAGAATTGTTTTATCTAAGAGAAAATATAAGATACTAGAAAACACATATTTAACTGTCGGAATTCACTATTTATGACCATAGAATTAATCTATATTTATCAAAAAACTATAAAATTGTGTAGCTTTCTTAGCTGTGTTCGAACTTATTAAGATGAAACTTTAAATGAGCATTAAGAGAATTAATTAATTAATATTACAAAATTAATCCAAATTCTTCCACAACAGTAAATGATAATAGAATCAAATTGTAAATGTAGACATAACAGTTACAAGAAACAATTAGCATTCGTCGTTAATTAATTCCTATGTTAACAACAACGGCAACAACAACCAAGATCAACAAAATCGTGGTAGTAAGATTTGCTTAAATTATTCAATTGTTTTAAAATGAAAAAACCAACAACTTTTAAAGAAAAGTTAATGCGATACAAAACAAATATGTTCTTGCAAAATAACCGAAGTTTGACTGTGCGAGAGTTTGATCGTCAAGTAAAATAACAAATGAAATAGGATAATAAATTGTCATAAAAAATAAATAATTTCTAATAAAATTCTAAATTTATCAATTTATATTGCGATTTAATTTATATTTTATAACTGTAATTGCTAATCAAATGTTCCAGTTTAATTAAAATTTATTTATGTATACTATGTTTTCATTTGTATTATTATTTCATTGTTATTTAATAATTTGGAATATATACTGAGAATCTTGTATGACAAATTCAAAGTTTAGTAATACAATAAGTACATAAAAATAAGTTTTAAATGTGTGGACAGAACAACAGCGTATAAAGTATAATTATATGTGGGCAGCATAAAAAAATATCATTATAATCCTATGAAGTAAAAAGTGAATGTATAATGTCCTCATTGTCTGGTCAATTTAGTCCTTATAAGTACATATACAGAAGTAGAGAATATATGTTTATAGTCTGTTGAGTTTGTCATGTGGTAATTAAAGTAACTGACGGCAAGAATTTTGTAGGTAAGTCGCTCAAACTTATTCTTTTCCAAATTAGTAAATACAGCACATACAGCTTATATTTTTTAAAATTTCAGTTTATATTTAATGGTCAATAGCTATCATACAACAATAAGAAATTCAATTTAAAAAATACTTTTATTTTATTTTATTGTGTTAATGTGCATGTTGATGTATGATGAAAACCTCATTGGTATTTTTATATTTAGCTATTTTCGTTTGTGTTTGGTAGTTTTTATAATAAATGCATAGAAATGTAAGGAGAAAAGTATATATTATTTTATTTAGAGGGACATAAACAAAAACAATGGTCGCGTAAAACGATATAGTAACAAGAATGATGTACTGTGCAGGGAGACGTGACGAGAAGAGTGAAGACTGGAAAATGGCAGACGAGACGGGAGTAAGAGAATTTGCTTTTATGGAAGTGCATTAGCAAGTCATGAGGGACTCAGTATATTAACTGACAGTTGTGATAAATGATTATGTATGTAGGTGCTGAATGCACACATGCATATAATTTATTTAAATATGTTATGCGTAAACCATATAGTATGTCATATGCCACTCAGCCGACAAGAAGTCATTTTCGACTGTTGTTCTGTGTTTGCGGTACACATTCTGCATTTCTGTACTGAATTATATGTTTCATACTTGCAGTCTTAGCGAATACATACAATGCAACTTTTACAGTTCAAACTGAAGAAAAACACTTCAATTTGTAGAAGCTTTAATTCACACATTATATTCGGTTTATTATTTCAGCAATAAAAACACGATCTTCCCAAGGTTGGAGTGTAAAGACCTATGTTCAATTACACATAATAACTGCTATTATTGTGGTTTATAAAATCCCTAAGAATGGTAAGCAAAACAACGACAAAATCCCCAAATGACTCAATCCAGCAATGTTCTTTAGCGTCATGCATACAAAACCAAAAAGAGAATCACGAATAAATCGCGTATAAAACCGGAGCAGTCTGTACAAAATATTAAACGTGAAAAAAACAGAAAAAATGCCACATGAAGTAAACAAGATAGAATAATAATATAACAAAAAACAAATTTAACAGTTTCTACACGTGCGCGTGTGATTCACACAGCCACAAAATGTTCGCCATCCCGTAAGCGTGCGTGCTGCTGATTTCAAAAACTCTTTTGCTATACTTTATTCGACGATAGTTTTTTTTCCATTCATGCATAAGGAACGTTTTTTATTTTTATTTCAAACAATAACAAAAATACTAATACTTAAAGAGTTTTTCAAGATTGACAATAAATAGTTCACATTTATTTAAAAAAAAAAAACAAGTACAAATTGAGGACTTGATTGAAAACCAAAAGTGTGAAAGTGTAGTAGGATAGATAATATAGATCCAATTGTTCGGATATTTCAAAATTCATACCGGTTCGTGTTTTGCTGTTTATGAAAACTGTTTGGGTATTTGGTAACCAGCGAAATGGAATCGCACTAATTATATCTATTCCAGTGATGTTCGTTATACCTGATATTGTATTTTCCAGTTTTTTATACTGTTTACGATTACAACGTCGATGCTCTTACGTTTCGAGAAAGTTTTATCGTCTCTTTGAGCATCCAACGAAAAACTAAAGATGCTTTTATGCGAGCATTGTGCGATTTCTGTTTTTGCATAAAAGAAATTTTATCTTTAAAATATTATATATGTATGTATAACGAATGTGCACTCGTCTTCATGGTAGAGCTTAAACTTAATATTTATGAAAGCAACAAAAATCAAAATATTTTTATAGCAAGTTTATGTTCCATTTAATTATTAAAATTATTCTGATATGTGTTTGTCTGTATTTATAATGTAAAATAACGGCTAACAATGTCAATAAACATTACCATGAATATATTTTCCTTAAAAGCTAGTTAAAGAACAAAATCTGTATAATGGCTTGAATATAAATACATGAGTATTATCCTGCAGGCGATATGCAGCAAATAGCATATGCATCAACAACTTCACCGTAAGCAACAATATCAAAACAGATGTTGGCGTATGTATGTATGTATGTATTCATGTTACTTTTGTTCTGTTGGAACATTCGCCTACTTAAATTTGTTGTTATTGTCGAATATTAAATATACTTTATTATATATTGTACACTCAATTTCATTAATAAACAAATTAATAATATAACACAATAATAATTATAACACCCCTAATTTAAAATGTATTCATTAAACAATATAATTTATGTGCTCATTGGTTAATTGCCAATATTGTAACATCCTAATTTGTTCAGGAATTTAGATTGTTCTTTGATTTTCATTACAATTCTCTACTTTTTGAATGAATCAGTTGGGTGAATTGAGTAAAAAAGAAATGTGGCTTTAAACCTTATAAACACACTATTCTAATAAATAGTTCGCATGATATGATTTTGATCAAACATTTAACCGTTTTTTGTTTATTCAACGAAGGAACGATAAGTGAAGTATGTATAACCAGTGGGCGCAGTGCCAAGCCGCATACACATACTAACTCACGCCACACAGTGCATTGTGGGTGAATGTTGGGTGGGGATGGTGGTGTGTTGCTGCACTAGATGGTCTTAGCTGCTAAGATGACGATGTAATGTTTCTTCATGTTTCGTCATTGCTACTTTTATGCCACATTGTCTGGCCCGTGATCTCTTCTACGTGACATGACTACACATCGTTGCCATCATATTCCACCGCTCTGTACACTTACCCATTTTAATCTTGTCCAAAATGCTTATTCTTTGCAAGGAAACTACAATACAAATATTACTATTTAGCTTGCATAACTAGAAAATGAGTTTTTCTATTTTTAGTAGACATGCTATTTTCTTAAAAAAAAAAATATCACTCATAGTTAAAGAAAGATTTCAGGCAATATAGCATAACATAGAATTTAAGAAATACTACGATAGGAAAGCACAACTGTCTACGTTTCGTTAAATAATTCAACTAATGATGCTCTTTTCTTAAGTTTCAACTAGTTGTTAAATTTTTATTATTTTTATTTGTGAAACTAATGAGTAGTATGGAAACACCGTTCCTAGTACAGTTCAAGGTCTCGCTTCTGATTGGTCGGGACGTTGTTGACGTCATAGGGTGTGCTGGGTTAACGTGAATGTAAAGCGGGTTGTATGATATTTGGGGTAATTTAAGCACAGAATAAATATATACAGATAGACAATGTAAATGGGACTACGCGTAGCGCGTCGTTATAGTTCATTTTTGTACCAAGAGATGGTGCTAGAAGTGCTATCATGAAGTTTTGAATTTACGTACAGTCACAGCCATATGCATATATATGTATGTATTCATGTTACTTTTGTTCTGTTGGAACATTCGCCTACTTAAATTTGTTGTTATTGTCGAATATTAAATATACTTTATTATATATTGTACACTCAATTTCATTAATAAACAAATTAATAATATAACACAATAATAAATATAACACCCCTAATTTAAAATGTATTCATTAAACAATATAATTTATGTGCTCATTGGTTAATTGCCAATATTGTAACAGCCTAATTTGTTCAGGAATTTAGAATGTTCTTTGATATTCATTACAATTCTTTACTTTTTGAATGAATCAGTTGAGTGAATTGAGTAAAAAAGGAATATTTAATATTTCGTTCCTACGAAAATAACAAAATTATTTCTAAAACGCAATGTGGAGAAGGTCAAAAGATATATTTCCGTTAAAATCTCGAGATCAAAAATATTCATGATTACAATACTTAATTATACTGCGTATAAGAAAGTAAAAATTTACACACGTATCATACACATTATTTTTAATTTCTTATACGCAGTATAAGTAAGTATTGTAATCATGAAAATTTTCTATCTCGAGATTTTAACGGAAATATGCGTTTTGACCTTCCCTGAATCGATTCCAAATATTTTTGGAATGACGTCTGTCTGTTTGTGTGTGTGTGTGTTTGTGTGTGTGTGTCTGTGTGTTTGTGTATACTCTTTACAACCTAAACCGTTGAAACTAAAATTATGAAACTTAAACTTAAGATTTGCAAATGCCTTAGGTGTGCACCTCCTATTTTTGAAAACCATATTCTGACGGGAAGTGCATGTTTACACTAGTCATTTGTTGCAATTTCTGCAATTACTCAAAAATAGTTGCAGTTACAGAAAAATTAATATACTAAAAATTATAGATATCAGCATTTAGTACAATTTTTATTTGAAACTTTTTTTCCCACACGGTACCGGGCACAATAAAATGGCTCTTGAATTTTCTTGTTATTATATTTATTTTAACATAAATCGTATCATCTTCGCCTGTCAATTGTTTATCAAAAAAAAAACGAAAACCGACTTAAATAATTTGAAGTTTGACATTTTATATTTATTCTAAGAAACATATATTTAGTATTATTGATTAGAAAAATAATGAAAATAGGATGTGAGTTAACCCAAAAGCGTATAAGAAAATGCGGTGCATGACCCTGCAGATGTTTTACTGAGGATCCAAGCCAATATTGCTAATGGCTCAAATAAGATTTACAGTTTAAATATGATTACGCTAATTTTAAGGACTTTTGAATGCAATGTGTTTTTGTTTATCCTTAAATATGCCATGTATATTTATGTATATTGTGATAGGAAAAGGAAGATTAATAAATTGGTTATACAAAATGTACCCTTCCTTTGTGTTTTATGGTCGAAAAAAATTCCCGAAAATAACCTTCTTTCATGAAGTACAGAGTGTACTACCCCCTTAATTGCAACAAATTTCATAGATTTTTTACATATTATTAACAATTTGATCTAAGAGAGCGACGCCTATAAAATAATTCGGAATTCTAAATCTAAAAGCAACACAAGAAGTATACAACGTTCACCCTAAGATATATTTGCACAAAATGCATCATCCAAAGATGGCAAAATCCCTGTTTACAGAAACGTTCTACACACATTTGATTCCATAATTTATATAAACAAAAGTGAACATTTTCTTGACCAATTGTTGAACTAGCAGATCAACCCAGGCGTGGACATATTTATTATCGAATTTATTTACAAATATTTTTGTTATTCTTGATTCAGTTTGTTATTTCAATTGCAGTCGGTTTACAGGGAAAATATGAGCCACAAACGACTTTTCCTCACAACGCTAGAATATATTTCAATTTATAAATAATTTTACATACCGGTAAATTTATTAATACCTTGAGTTATATCGGAATATTGTGGAAAAACTTGTCTATATACTTATTTATTTCTAATATAACTATCTCTCTTATATATTTATCTCTTTCTAATACGCAACCCATACACTATATCTCATATGCCCAAACCTTACTGACAACCCCTGGCCTATAAATATCCCTAAGTGAACCTTCCTAAATGACCTTTCCTGATGCTATTCAACTTAAAAGGAAACATCCTGAGGTGTGTCTCACCAATTTTAATGAAATTTTAGTATGTTGTAGTATGTGAGTAAAGAATCGACACGTGTTTTTTTTTTCGGCCCGTTTTCACTTCTAAGGGGTGAAAACTACCCCCAAAATTTTAGCAAAAGCAGAAAAACACGAATAACTCTAAAAATAAGCCTTTTCAAATTAAACGTTAAATACAAAAATTGTTAGGTTTGAAGAGAGGTATATAATTTTAACCTTTAATTTGACCTTGAAATTCATTTTCAAGGTCTAATGAAGATCAACATTAATTTTTTGAATGAAATTTTGTAGTTTTTGTTCCAGATTCGTATTTTACGGTAAAAAATACGTATCTTTTGTACGAAACATTAGTTTTGAAAACGTCAATTTTTTATGATATTTACTTATAAATATATTTATTGGCTAAGAAGTTACAAATATGATTTGCAATGATATAGGGTTTGTAACCATTGGCATGGTAACAAGAATACATGGTTATACGATTACCCACGTACTCACAAGATTTTCCTTAACTAAACGACAAAACGCGTGCTTATCGGTCATAATAAATTAAGGCAGTCTACAACACTCATGTGTCAACTCCTACTACTTAATTTTTAATTGAAATGCTTATCTTTGAATTCGAAAGTGTTGTAATTATTATAATATAAAACTTAAATTCTTCTACAGTATTTTTGTTGAAGTTAATATTTCATTTACAAATAAAAAAGTTTTCTTTATGCTATATTATTTACGTGCAACGGTAGTGGTATTTATTTATAAATTTAATTTTATGTTCAATTAGTTAACAAGTTAAGATTTACATAATTACCTGTTTTTAATGAATTCAATTGATTAATTACATTTTTGCAATATTTAAAAAATATTACAAAATTAAAAATTGTTGTAAAAAGTCTGCTTTCCTTTCATATAAATTAAATATTTATTGAATATTTATAAAAATATAAAAGATTGTTCTATAATTTAATGAATGTTTAATAAACTAAATGTATATGATAAAGAGCTTAATGTAAAAGAAATTTCGAAAAAAATTTTTATTAATTTGTTTAATTTTAATTAACTTTTTATATTATAGATGTTTGTTTGAACTTAATTTTGAATGTATTAATATATTAGTAAATATATTAGTAAATATATTTATAATAGTAAATACGCTCGAAATAAACTTTTTTTCGTAAATATTTTGAAATGTATTAATCGTAATCACTCTGAAATTTATATTTTATCTTAACAGGGATCGAAATAATAAAATATAATAATGAAGTTAAATCCCATATATGTCATCAATGTATTACTTGCTACAATTCAAACGTTGAATATACAAGAAAGTACTATAAATCATAAAGAAATAGCATTAGCAGATAATATCGGAACAATTTTAAAAGATTCAATTAAAGAATTTAATGATGTTGAAATGATAACAGAAGATTCATTAGATTTAAAAGAGCCATATAAAGATGCTGATGCACAAATAGTAGAAGACGAAATTCTGTATACCATACCTGACTCTCCTTATTCACTTTCAAATGAGAGCACAAAAGATGAAAAAGATTTATCATATGATTATAAATTAAAGGCTGTAGAATACTGGAAAAGTAGAAAAAAGAAAAATTTAAGTTTGAAAAATGTAAAACATGATTCAAAAAAGTGAATTCCTTAACCCAGTTGCGACGTTGGGCTCACACTTTAAATATCGGTGGTACATATAGAGAAAAAATTGTTAGAATATGCAAGTTTACTCTTGAAAATGTTAAAACAGGTATTGATGCCGGATACGTTGTCCATGACCTGGAGTTACGTAAATGGGCAATACAAGCTCAGAAAGAAAAAGGCTCTGAAGAATTTAGATTTCAAGCTTCAAATAATTGGCTATTTCGCTTTAAAAAAGATCATAGTATAGTATCAAGAAAAATTAACAAATTTATTACTAGAAAAACATTGGAAAATGCTGATGAATTAGAACGACAGGCAAATTAATTTGTTACTGATGTCAAAGAATGTGTAGCAGAAATTGTAGTACAGGACATGTACAATTCTGATCAAAATGGATTTCAGTAGAGATGCATTCCGGCAGAACATTATCTGTTGAAGGAAAAAAGCAGATACAATGTGTTGTGCAGTCTGTTTCATCGACAACTCATAGTTATACGATACAACCATAAATATCAGGTGATGGAAAGGTTCTTTCACCCCTTTTTGTGGTTTTAAAAGAGCAAAGTGGTCAGTTTGGACCAATTGTAAAATCTAATTTATTCAGACCTGAAAATGTGTACGAAAGAGCATCAAAATCTGGAAAACTTACTTCAGGTATTAATGTAGGAATATTTATCTAATTAAATTGTACATATGAAATAGCTAAATAAGTCATATTTAATACCAGATCACTTTAAATATTGGCTGGAGAATATATATTTTCCGAACGTGGAACAAAATAGTATATTATTACTCGATTCATGGAGTGGTCACTGTCCCAAATTTGTAGAAACTGCAACACCAACAAATAAAATTATAAATATAAAAAAAATTCCAAGTGGAACAACCGGAAAAATTCAACCGCTTGATGTATTTGGTTTCCGTGTTTGGAAAAACTTTTTTCGGCATTTTACAGATAATGTTATACTAATGAACTACGATATGAACTTGTATATGAGGAATAATATTATTAAGCTGCAATCATTAGTACATAATCAATTTTCATCACCAAGATACACAAACCTTTGGAAATATTCCTGGTATAAAAGCGGTTATAGTAATGAAAAACCTGAACATTTTAATAATCCCGTAGATTTTAGTTTTGGAGATACTTCCAAAACACATTGCGAAATCGAAGGTTGCAGAAATGTTGCCATAATTCGTTCTGCTTGGTGTAAAAATTACTTCTGTTTCAAACATTTTTTCGAAGATTACCATTATTGTTCTATATTTGAAGAATAAAAGAAAAATTATGAAAATAATTCTATACAAAGATTGCTTATATTTGCGCGGTTTTAGTTTTGTAACCCATTACCGCCTGAATGTCCAAAACGTGACATTATTTTCCTACAGCTCGGTTTTTACGAAATTTTTAATATTATGGTAATTTTAGGGGTAAAATCTTATAAACATTTTGATCTTATAGTCAGTTCTCATATAAAACCCGTACTAATGGTTGAATCTTCTCAAACAGATTTTGGCCCTTGTTTTCGTCCAAAACGTGACACTTCGATATAAATACTGATTATTCTATAAAAAATCGTTATTTCTTTAAAATATTAAAATTATATAAATTTTAACATTTATTTATATTTTTTATTTAAATGATCTTACAATGAATAAAATTAGTAAAGTGCATAAAAAAAGTGCATCCAAAGAATTCTGAAGGATTTCTTGTTAAAATTTAAGAACTTTTAGCCAATTGCATTTTTACTTTCTTATACGCAGTATAAGTAAGTATTGTAATCATGAAAAATTTCCAAAAAGAGTACTGTTTTCAAAATAAATTTCTGCTTATTATATATATTTTTACATAAATCGTACCATCTGTGCCTGTCAATTGTTTAACAAAATAGACTTAAATAATTTGAAGTTTGACATCTTATATTGTTTCTCACATATATATTTACTGTAAAAGCGATCTAAAGGTTAGCACAAATATTATAAATTAGAAAAATAAGATAACTACGATTTGGTTTAACCCATATGCGTATAAGAAAGTTCGGTGCATGACACTGCAGATATTTTTCATAAAGTTTTAGTTTTTGAGTAAAAAATTACTGAAAATCTTAATTTAAATATCATAAAAACCTGAAGTTTTCAAAAAAAATATTTCGTACAAAAGATACGTATTTTTTACCGTGAAATACGAATCTGGAACAAAAATTACGAATTTCATTAAAAAAATCAATGTTGATCTTCATTTGACCTTGAAAATGAATTTCAAGTTCAAACTCAAGGTTAACATTATATACGACTTTCTAAACCTAGCAACTTTTGAATTTAAAGTTTGTTTTAAAAAGCTTATTTTTAGAGTTATTCGTGTTTTTCTACTTTTGTTCAAAATGTTGGGTGTGGTTTTCACCCCTTAGAAGTGGAAACGGGCCGAAAAAAAAACACGTATCGATTATTTTCTCATAAACTACAACATATCAAAATTTCATTAAAATTGGTGAGACACACCACGGGATGTTTCCTTGTTAGTTGTTTTATTTTTATGATAATCAAAATGAATTAAAATGATTTTTTGTTAAAATGCAATCTGTATTTTGAAAATTAATAAATTAAAATGAAATGCCTAAAGAAACAACTTGCCTGGAAATATATATGTATGTACCTAATTATTATAATTTCTGTATTTCTATGTTGCATGATTTAATTGCCTTTTCCGTAGATTAAGAAATTAGGAGGTCGCATATTGTTCAACATATTATTTCTTTTTACTTTCTTATACGCAGTATAAGTAAGTATTGTAATCTTGAAAATTTTCTATGTCGAGATTTTAACGGAAATATACGTTTTACCTTCCCTGAATCGATTCCAACTACTTTTGGAATGACGTCTGTATGTGTGTGTGTGTGTGTGTGTGTGTGTGTGTGTGTGTGTGTGTGTGTGTGTGTGTGTGTGTGTGTATGTGTATGTGTGTGTGTGTGTGTGTGTGTGTGTGTGTGTGTATGTGTATGTTCTCTACAGGCTAAACGGTTGAAGCTAAAATTATGAAACTTTAAACTTAAGATTTGCATATGCCTGAGGTGTGCACATCCTATTTTTGAAAAAAATATTCAAAGCGAAAGTGCCTGTTTACTCTAATAAATTTTTGCATTTTCTGCAATTACTCAAAAATGGTTACAGTTACAGAAAAATTTCATGAACAAAAATTAAAAATATTTATATTTAGCACAACTTTTGTTTGAATTATTTTTCCAAAAAGAGTAATGGCTTCAAACTAAATTTCTGCTTATTATATATATTTTTACGCAAATCGTATCATTTGCGCCTGTCAATTGTTTAACAAAATAGACTTAAATAATTTGAAGTTTGACATTTTATATCGTTTCTAAAAAAAAAAGTTTCTAAAAAAATAAGGTAACTACGATGTGGTTTAACCCATATGCGTTAAAGAAAGTTCGGTGCATGACACTGCAGATGTTTTTTAATGTAAAAAACGAAATGCAATAGGCACATTAAATGTTGGCATAACTATACAAGTCGCTTAGAATGTCTGAACAAGTCTGAATTGTCCGTAGACTTTGTCTTTTACTTGATTTCATTACTTGATTTCATTTATTTCAACTCTTACTCTGATTGCGAACGGTTGCATACATGTTATCAATTTGTATAATTTGTATTGTTAATATTTAGTTTAAAGTTTACTTGAAGCATGAGTGCAATTGTTTTAAAAATACGATAGAATTTTCATTTGTATTAATTTATCAAAAGGTAGGTTTAAAAAATTATTTCTTTATGTTTAATATATGTCTAATATAGTATATGCTTATAATGATAAATATGCCGAAACATCAGAGTGGGGCGGGAAAAGAAAGAAAAATGAAGAAGCGAAAAAGGGAAAAAATACATTGCCTAAACTTTTTTAAGCAATCGACGGCAGAATGGACTCCTCCAGTTCCTTCTTCTAGTTTATTATTAAATTTGGAAGCAAAGGGTGACGAAGTGGAAAAAAAATCATCAGAACAAATTGTAGAAAATGTTCATCTAAATCATAGTGCAATAAGTATGCAAGGTAATGTCTATCAGACAAATTTAATTTTCCTGATCCATTAATAAATAAAAATAAGTGGTTTATAATTGAAAATGGTCCCGGCCAATCAATGGCTTCCTTTAAAAACATCTGCAGTGTCATGCACCGAACTTTCTTATACGCATATGGGTTAAACCACATCATAGTTTCATTATTTTTCTAATTTATAATATTTGTTCTGACCTTTGGAACACTTTTAAGCTAAATATATTTCTTTAAATAAATATAAATGTCAAACTTCAAATTATTTAAGTCTGTTTTGTTTTTTTGATAAACAATTGACAGGCGCAGATGATACGATTTATCTAAAATTAAATGTAATATGAAGAAATTTCAAGAGCCATTTTCTTGTTTCCGGAACCGTTTGGGAAAAAAAGTTTCAAATAAAAGTTGTACAAAATGCTGATATCTATAATTTTTACTGTAACAATTTTTCTGTAACTGCAACCCTCTTTAAGTAATTGAAGAAACTGCAAAAAATGACTAGAGTAAATATGCACTACCAGTCGGAATATTGGTTTCCAAAATAAAAGGTTCTCTTTCCAGGCATATACAAATCTTAAATTAAATATTTCATAATTTTCCCTTTAGCAGTTTGGGCTGTAGAGCACTAACATACATACATACATACATACATACATAAATACACACACACACACACACACACACACACAGACGGACGTCATTCCAAAAATAGTTGGAATCGATTCAGGGAAGGTCAAAACGTATATTTCCGTTAAAATCTCGAGTTTTTCATGATTACAATACTTATACCAATTTTCTATTTGTGTACAGTAGCACACATCTACATTAGGATTTGAATACAGAAACACTATAAAGAAAATTGTGATATTATTGTAAATAGTTTTATTTTTCTATAATCTATATATAATAAAACATTCATTATCTATAGCATATTAATTGTAATCTACAATGATTCTCAGTTTTCTAAAATTTGTAATTTACTTTTAACATATTGTTCAATTAGAGTCGCCTGTAAATAGTCAACAATGAAAGGCATTGCAGGCGCATTGAAATCAAAAGGATGTCAATCTTTCTTATTAACACGTCAACATCATAACACAACATAATATAATCTACAAACAATAATAATGATGTAATTATTCTCCGGTCCAAGAACATAAAATTGCACTCGGCAATTCGCTACAGGCATTACGTAATGCATGAACGTAAAACAATTCTATTACATTGTCTCCGTATCTGCGATTTTTTAACAGTCTTAAATTACATAGAACCCAGTTTCTCACATCAGAAATGCGGTTTAATACAAAATTAAATTTCATTATCTAGCGCTTTTTTGCTTCAGCTTCAAACTGCACTTACAAACATATATTCATTTTGTCCAACTATTAACATTTTTTATCAACTGTATCGTGTCGTGAGATAGTGCTAAATAAAAGGTTATAATTGCTAATTATTATATACTCCAACTTTTTTTTTTAATTCGTCCCATCCGTTTACTATTTTCTTACATTATATCCGTTGGAATTTTAATTATAAGACTAAGGGTGCTGGTTAGATATTTATTTTTCAATATTTTGAATATCAAAGACATTTTTTTATAGATTGTTTAAATTTTTTAAATTCTATAACCATGCAGTGCTCATTCATGCTTCCTCGTATTATGCTTATATATACGTAACTTGGAATATCTGTTAAATTATTTATATATAGTGTCTTATTTTCTTATCTCTAAGATATAGATTTAAACCTAATTATTATAATGAATACATGTACGTTGGCATCACATATAAGAAAAATGTAACTTCTGTGACAATACGTGACAATTACGAACTTGCATTATTTGCAAAACGTGTACAAAAGAAAACCAGGACCAATATATTGTAAGTATCAAATAACATATATATGATTCAAAATTATGACCTAATTATTTTTCTTTTGCGACTTAATTCTAATTGCACATTGTCGGCAGAATATTGTTTTATTTTTAAGAAAGTTCGTTTTATATTTCTTATTTCGATTTTTGCCAAAAAAGAAAAACTACGTCTGATCTATAGTGTAAAAATGTTCACTTATTTATTTTTTTAAAATAATCGATATTTTTTATAATATAAGTTTTTGAACGTAAATAAATAAAATAAACCGCGATACATGTGAAACTCTTTCCGCTGTATGTATGCAAACTTGTTACTCCATATTAAAGTTCAGAGTCTACTGGCATAGTCATGTCATTGCCGCTGCGGGCATTGCATTGCATTGCATGGACAATGATGTGCCATCTATGCGCACAGCCATAACGCACAGGTGGCTATCAAACAGCAACAGATCCACATCAATATCCTGCATCAATACTGGGACAAATGGAAAATAACTATAAACGCCTACAAGACCGAAGCCATTGTCTTCACACGGAAATACACTAATCTCAAAATACACACGCCTTTAGTCATTCACAACCACAAAATCACCACCATAAAACATGTTAAATACCTCGGTTTCCATCTCACACCACGACTCAATCATGCACACCACATTCAACAACTTATCCTTAAAACTCAACTATCCCTCCGCAATATATACTGCCTTCTAACCAAAAACAGCCCATTATCCCTTAACACCAAACTTCTCCTTCACAAATCCCTCCTACGACCAATCCTTACCTACGCAGCTCCAGCCTGGTGTGGCGCCCCATACACTACTACCCTGCCACTCCAGAGGTTTCAAAATAAATGTGTACGCCTTGCCGCATAGACTTCAAGATACATTCGCATCACAGACCTTCACCTACTGACCAACATGCCTTACTTCAATGACTACATCACTCAACAAGCACAAAAATTTTACATACAAACTACTACCAACCCCAATCCACTCATTCAAAACATCACCCTCATCAAAGCGCACAACGTTCCCTTCAGGACAAAGCACAAGCTCCCCTACGAATTACTTCCAGTATACCACGAGCGCTCCCCAGAGCAAATCACCTAACAAAGGCACACCAATCATACCTCATCTCATACCACACACTAAACACACAAACCCTACATAAACACAACCAGCTATTAAAAAATATCTGCAGTGTCATGCACCGAACTTTCTTATCCGCATATGGGTTATACAATATCGTAGTTACATTATTTTTCTAATTTATAATATTCGTTCTAACATTTAGTTCGCTTTTACAGTAGATATATTTCTTAGAAACAATATAATATTTTAATATTTACCTATATATATTGTAACGTGTTAGGTATTGGGATCTAATTAATTAATAATTATACAAGTTTTATATTTAATCGTGCTCTTTATTATATCTACGGTCTCCGAAGGTTTATCTCTCCGCTTTACCACTACAGCATCATATACGAGACTGCCCAAAAAGGATCGTCGCCAGATCTTAAAAATGACCACATCTGTTTACTCTTCTTCTACACATTGGTCCTTATCTTGAAATATTAAACGACCATAAATCTCTTATACGTGTAACTATAACTAAGGACAAAACCCTTAGACTAAACATAATATAGATTAAATTTTGTATATATGCATGGATATTTCAACATAACGTTTCAATATTTTTACCGTCATAATAACCATGGATACAATGGAAAATATAATATACAAAGAAAAATAATGTAACGGTACATGCATCTTAATACTAACAATAAGACGGGGAAATACGACAATACAATTTATACACAACTAAAAAAATTGTATAAAATGATATATAGACATTTATAAAAACATGTTACAAATTACAATGTTTAATTATTTTACATATTATAAAGCGCAAGTGCAGGCTCCACATGCAAAAAAGTTTAATGAAAAATTTTGTGATGGTTTAATTTCAGCTTTTCTTTGTCAACAATTCACGTTTTCAAATTTGACTTGCTTATAAGTGTATTGTTGTCCGGCAAGAACCACGAGGAGTCGGAAACTGATTTGTTTTATAATAAAAAAATCTTTCAAGCCACCTATATTTGAAACATGTTTTTAAAAATAAAATATTTAACTCTTGCCGGGATGGGAAAGGAAACATTGGATACTTTTGGATAAAGGTATCATAGAGATATAGTCGGATAATTTAAGCTGCCGAAGTAGAAGTAACATAAACATTATCGAATGAGTTGTCACTAAATCAAATAAATTTATTCATCAATGTGGCACCCAAATGTTTTATGACAACTACCTAACTATTACCACAATAATAACATAATATATATTAATTAAAAAAGATAAATTTACTGAGAGTTTAATGGCATTTAAAAAAATATAATGTGTTCAATCGCAATTTTTAAATAAATAATACTATATTTTATATATGTATGTATATATATTGTAAATTAATTTTGATTTGAATTTTATTTGTTGGATATAATACTCAATTTTCTTTTTGCGATACTTTTATTATTTCTTGCTTCTCCTGTTAATTAATAAATGCAAAAGATATAATTTATGGTCATAGCATGTATCGGCTTCGTCAAGCCAGCCCTGATACATATTATTTATATTAAAAATAATTTTGTTTATTAACCTCTGTTTAAGAATATTCAAATGATTAATCTTTTCAAATTATTTAGAGAAAATTTGTAAACTTAAAAATGCTATACTTATTAATGATTTTGAAGGTTTTTAAGAATGCCTAAAGGATTTTGAGAGCTGAACGTATTTTGAATTATTAATAATTCATTTCTGTCTGTAATACTTTCATTTTCACCAATTAATTGTACTTACAATCGATACATTTAAATTTACCAATGTATTTAAAAGCTAAATAACCAGCAAAATATAACACGGAACATGATTCTAAATAATGTTTTTCTACTTGTTGAGCAGGAAGACCTAAGGGGGGAAATACAAGTAAAATAAATTTTTTATCGATTTTTTTTTATTACATAAATCAATTGCCTATACATTTAAGATTTATCCTGTAAAATATCTAGGCGTTCGGAAATGTAGTTACCGAGATATAACCATTTTCACATTCTTATACGCAGTACAAGTAATCATGAAAAATTTCGATCTCGAGATTTTAACGGAAATATACGTTTTGACCTTCAATGTATTGATTCCGACTATTTTTGGAATGACATCCGTCTGTGTGTGTGTGTGTGTGTGTGTGTTTGTGTGTGTGTGTGTGTCTATCTGTATGCGTGCGGGTGTTTGAGCGTTTTACAGCCTATACGGTTGAAGGTAAAATTATGTATCTTCAAACTTAAGATTTGTATATTTCTAGAGAGAAAACCTCTTATTTTTGAAAACAATATTCTAACCGGAAGTGCATGTTAACTCTAGTTTTTTTTTTTGCGGTTTCTGCAATTACTCAAAAATGGTTGCACTTACAGAAAAATTTATGAAATTAAAATTATAGATATAAGCATTTTGAATAACCTTAATTTGAAACTTTTTTCAAATAAGGTACCGGATACAAAAATGACTTTTAAAATTGATTCTTATTTTAATTATTTTCACATAAATCGTATCAATTATTCCTGTCAATTGTTGAAAATTACTGAAAAACAAAAAAACTCTAATAATTTGAAGTTTGACATTTAATATATATTGTAAGAAATATAATTAGTGAAAAAGGGTGCTAAAGTTTAGTAAATTATTATTAATTAGAAAAATAAAAAAATTGTTTTCATGGACGTTCTGCAGTGCGATATTGGCTAAAATACGCACATCTTCAGCACTAAATCCGACGAGGACCGCTACACTCGCCAGGAGCGCCGATCGTAGAGTTGCAGCAAAGGGGCCAGAACTGCTAGAAAACAGGCTCAGGCTAAACTCAACGATTTCTATGCGCAAAAGGATGGAACCTTGTATGGCTTCGAAATCGCTGATTGACTTAAAACAACCGAAGGTTTCCAAAAATTACACTTTTACCTAACATATACTTTAAACGCGTTTTTTTTGAAACGGTATTTTTCAAACTGGCGGGAAAAATAACTCAAAAAGTTTTCATTTAAATGACTTGTAACTTAGCGCGATTGAAAGGTCATTAAATTTTATTCTATATGAACCACTAAAATCATAAAAAAATAAGCATATAATACTATTTAGAGGTGCTAAAATTCAAAAAATAAAGATGAAAAGTTCATCTTTTTTCAGATTAAGTTTTTTTTATGTAATATCGGTTTTTTTTCTAGTTTCGGAGGTTCATATAGAACAAAATACAACTGAAAATAAGGTTTATCTAATAAAAGTAAAATATATTTTTTTTTCGGATCCCCAGAGTTCCCGCCAGTTGGGTCCGCACGCCCAACGCGACCTTCTTTAAGTGTAGCGTCAAGGTCACACAGGAGACGGGCATATTTGACAAAATTCGTGAGTGAAGCTGAATGTTTATTAAATGTAATACAAGAAACCCGAAAAGTGTATGTTGTTTCATATTCCCAAAAAAAATTCTCAAAAAACGTCGAGTTTTCAGGTAGTTACTTGTATTTCCCCCCTTAATGGGTGCTCGAGGAAATCTGGAACTTGAATATTATTTACTATAATTTCATTATTATTTTCGCATGATTCTTTATTTAATTGTTCATTAGAAGCAAACAATTCTAAGTTTTCGTCTATATCACCTATACTATTTGAAGATTCTGGGAGTTTCATCAAATTAGTTATTGAAATTCACGTAGACCTGTTCTAAATGTTTTAACGGTTGGATTAAAACTAAAGCCGCCTCGTTGGCGTATCATTGCAAATGTATTTTCAAGAAAGTCATGATTAAATTTTGCTGTTGTTATAAACTGTTGGTTATTTAACTTCAGTTCCGAATTCGATAACATTAAAATTGAATTTAGTCAATTCTAATCCTGTAAAACAATCGGGTTGGCGTGGACAACGTGGATTTAATTTTTGAAAATTATTCATCATATTATATCCCTCGTTTAAAATATTTATTATATTCGGAGATTTCTCTGAAATTGCGCATTTATTGGGATTTTTATCAAAGAGGGAGTGACTGTAGTGAATCAAATAATATGTTCATTTGCAAAATAAACTCAGCCGTGTGAACACCGGTATTACTTTTAAGATCACCTGTACCGATGGCTGTTCTAATAGAAGCAGATACAACATGGTTAAAGATTTGTAAAGCTAATTTACAATTCATTTTTTGAAAGTTATTTGGATTTATATGAGCTTCCGTTAATTTACAGTTCGATCTCGCTAGTTGACTACATTTATCTATATTATAAGTTTGTATTACGTCTGTGAACGATACTTTATTGCCATATAAAATAAAATTACAATTTAACCAATTATTTCGAACACTTTTGAATAGATGTGGCACATCGTATATCAGATGTATTTGTTGATTATCTATATTAAAATAAGGCCCGTCTACGTTAACATTTAAATTAACAAGAGCGCTTCTATTATTCGACCCTTGATCGCAAACAATTGCTTTAGGAGTTAAACCGGATTTTATCAAAATATCAATACACATTACAATTAATTTTGTTAATTCAGTATTCTTAACATTGCTAGCAGATATGAAATATGCAACTGGGAGTCTCCACTTGGAATACAAACCACGAACCATAAATAATAAGGTGCTTCCGCCATATTTAAAATTTCTACCAAGTGGTCCTAATTCTGCAAAACCTTCAATCTTATCAAATTGTTTATTATACTCCAAAAATTCTTTTAATGCCATTTCATCAAACAACATTTTTTCGTATCAGACATTGATGATGCCTTAAGTGCTATTTGTTGAAAAAGGGCTGGACTAAAACCAGTTTTAAATTTTGACTTTGTTATCCACGACTTTATTGTTGAAATAGCCGGAAGTATTATACCAACACTTATAAAAAATGTATAGGCTGAAGGTGATTTGAAATAAATACATAGAGAAAATTCTTTTTCCGTTTTGGACCATGCGTGTTTCGCGCGATGCCACATTTGCATTTGTACCAATACCCTAGAATATTCTGATTTAAAATTAAAGTTATTGATATCGGAAAGAATATCAAATTTTGATTTTCTTTCTTTCTTAAATTTTTTTGCTTTGCATAACAATGATCGTTCATTTTTATTTTAAAGTAGAACACGTTTTTAATTTTTACGAAGTGATTGCTCTCGCGGAGTTTCAGTATCAGAAATTAATTTTTTTCGGCATGCTAAATCTGAGGAAAGCAAAGGAATAGATGACCATTGTTGTGCAGCTTCACTGATTGTTGGCTGACTTTCCGGTGTTGAAGGCTAATTAATTTCATCTGAATATAAATTACTGTATTTGAGTTTAGGAGACACTATTTTTAATTTTGATGGTGATAATGGGATTAAAATAGAATTTATCTCTAAAACTTGTACCGGTACAGCATTGACACACAATTTATTTCGCAAAGAATTAACAAATGAATCGGAATTGAAATGATCCGCACATATCAATTTACGTTGAAGTTTAACAAAAGGCATATCGATAAGTAAAGAATTTCCAAAAAATAAATACATGTATAATTAAATTATTTGGAACTTGTAATTATTTAACGAAATAGTATTGCATAACTATTAGTATAGAAAACTTATTACCACTTCTTGCATTCACACTTTATTTTATCTTTCACTGGAAATTTAAAAAAGGATAATTTGGGATGGTCCATACGCGATTTTTTACAATTAAAATAAACAAACTTCTGACCAGAAATCTTATATTAATTTTCAATAAATTTGGAATTGATATAAATATAACAAAAAATCACCCGCTAAATAGGTATACATGCAATTGTATGCAAATGAAACAATCCGTAAAAATTCACGAACTATTCAATATAACATCAGATTTCTTATCGAAATAAAACGGAAACTGTCGAGCATGTATGGTTTTAGCTTTAGAAGTATAGAGTTTGCCATCTCTAGTCCGGCAATGGTATTAACAGCAGCCCCCTCGGGTGCGGCAATGGTACTACAATATTAAGCGCTGCATAACTTATGCATTACGTTATACGTATGTGTATATTTGTCTGTGGTAGGAGTTTATCCAAATTTTACTGTAGCACTCCGTATTCTTTTATCATTACCAGGGCCTCGATTCTAATTTAGCAAGTCAAGTTGACTCGAGATTTGTTCTTGGAATACGACACGTAGCCGCCTAGTGGTCAAACGTGAAAGATCCAACGTTGTTGTTGTTCAACTCGTATTGGAATCTGTAGTTTGAGGTTAATTTTTAAATTGAAGTTTTTTTGAAATTTCTAGGTCAAGTCCTTCAACACAAAAATTATCAATAAATAAAATAAATATTTCGAAGAGGCAACGTGTAAATATTCCTTATATTATATGTAAAAATCAAAGTCTGTAAAGGTTTCGAATCTAATATATAATTATTCTTTATTTATTAATGTTTCATAGGTTTGGACTGTTGTTCAAAATTCCGTAGAAAAAAGCCTTCGCTAATATGGAACGGATTGTGGCCCGTCGTTAAATATAATTTTATACGACTTTGATAGTCAGATAATTGAAATAAGTACCGAAAATTCTGTCTATGGATTAGATGGAGCGACGAAGTTTCATTAGACAGTGAGGATGCTATAACAGCGGATCTACCGCTGATGAATATATAAGCCGCACCATCTATGTCATTTGTTGACGCTGAGAAAATTAATGTATTTACAGAAAATATATATATCAATAAAAGTTTTTATGAAACTTGGCAAAGTTCATTTCATTTATTAGTCATGTAGTTTCATATAGTAGAGGCTTAGAATATTGAATAATTAATCAATAATTATAGATTAACAAACGATTTGTTTGTCCTGGAAATCCCACTACTAATTATAATGTGAAACGAATTGTGGTCCGTCGTTAAATATAATTTTATACGACTTTGATGGTCAGATAATAGAAATAAGTACCGAAAATTCTGTCTATGGATTGGATGGAACGACGAAATTTCATTAGACAGCGAGGATGCTATAACAGCGGAATTACCGCTGATGAATATATCCGAAGTCGCACCATCTATGTCATTTGTTGATACTGAGAAAATTAATGTATTTACAGAAAATATATATCAATAAAAGTTTTTATGAAACATAACAAAGCTTACTTCATTTATTAGTTATGTCGTTTCATATAGTAAAGGCTTAGAATATTGAATATTTAATCAAACATCATACATTAACAAACGATTTGTTTGTCCTGGAAATCCCACTACTAATTATAAGTGTTCCTACGGTATTCCCTTATTATGAATTCCCAGAACCCAAAAGTAACGTATAAATTTAGCGTTTCTACCCTCAACAAAATGTAACAATATCAGGGTTTTCTTGCATTCAAATAATTGCACTACTATAGAAGGTGACTAGGCGAACAATTGTACAATTTGAAATTACGATTAGTTTCATACAACAAGTCTCCTATTTGGTAAGTAATAATTTTATATTTCTGTTTTTAAAACCTTCAATTAATTTCGCAATGTATTGTTGTGGTATAATATTCGCGGACAAATTCAAATTTTCATCATGTTGAACATAGCTGCAATCACATATCCCTTGATGTTGAGCTTTTCAAATTTAGCGCTAGGAAACAAGTCAAGCCCGCATACGTCATCAATAAGTCAAGATCTAGATATTAGAATGAATAAGAATCGAGGCCCAGTTGTGTAAGTTGCGTCTTTTTTTAAATTAAAAATCATAAAGAGTTATTTACGCTCCACAATGGAATGGCGCAAAATAGATTATCAGATCTCGCAATAATTTCAATTGGGTCTGACATACTGGATAAACCTGATATTCATGATATTATCCAAACTTTTTCTTTGCTAAAAGCTAGGAAAGTAAAATTTAATTAATGACTTATTTACATTGTTTGTATTTAATTTACCGTATAATATGTATTATGTTTATATTATAAATATTATATTTTTCATTTATTTATATTGTTGTTTATCTGTTTTCTTGTGTTTGTAATTCAAATCTTTGTGTTTTTTATTTCAATGCGTTAAGAATATAACAAAATTAATCATTTAAATGTTCCTAAACATAAGCCTAAAAATTATAGTATTTCAAATTAATTATTCATTTTTTTTTTCATGACGTATTACTTAAAAATGCTACTAGAGAATTAAAAATTAAAGTGTCCGAACCTATAGTTGTTGCGGCTCTTATCACCTAGGCATGCAACATATTTATAATATTAGTTTTTGATACAGATGTTTTTAATTAATCAAAAATTTTGACACAGGCGCCGCATGCTCCTGGCGCGCCCCTGCTGGGAAGACAGTCGTCTTCATGGAGTTTACGCTTACAGTCTTTTATTTCCATTTCCATGTTTTATGACGACCATAGCTATTAAGTCAGTGTGTATTGATTCTTTATCATTAATTATTGAAGTTGAAATTCTGCCTATTCCCAAAATTATACTTTTCATATAAATAATAATAGAATATATTTTTCTTGAAATATTCGTTCTATTCCAATATAATAATCATCCATTTCACCAACCTAATGATGCATTCTACATTTTAAATGAAAGGTAATTTAATTGATATCATTTATATGATTTTTAAGGAAACACATATATCCAACAGCATAATAATGATTAAATAATGCTATTCATATTTTGAAAACACTACTATTGTAATTTATTTTTTAGGCAATGAGGATGTCGATGTCATTTCTCACTTATATAGTTAATATGCGGCTACTAAATTATTAATCTTAACTGTGTAAAATATTTGTTATTTTCAAAACAGATTAAGTAGCTGTAGCGCTTTTTAGTCATGAAAATCGAGAATTAGCTAGTTTTCAATAAAGGCCTCAAATATATGAACTTTAATATGAATACAGTCCTTTATATTCCTTTCAATCAATCTCATGAATGCCTAATAACTAGTTTAAGTTTGAAAAACACTTTCCAAAATATATCAACTTTTATAAAGTAGCAAGCATGTGGGATACGCAACCACAATACGGGTATGACATAAGGGTTGCCTAAAATGAAATGTTCCAGAAGGTTCTATTTCTAGGAATGGAATCTTCTGGTTTCCAGAACCCTCGTTGTACTTATTTAAGCAGATAACATGAACACTTAGGGTCTCTCAGTTAGTAATTAGTATTGTCCGGCCGCCAAATAATATTAATTTTCCCTTTAATGGAATAAATTTCAAAAGGAATCATCCATTTTGAAAGTGAAGTAGTACATCGACTGGTTGACCAAGAGGATAATCGAAGTAGAAGTTATATAAATAAAATATAAACTGGTGATTCATTCATAGCTATCATTTATCTGTAAAATGGGAAATGCGGACTCAACAGTATAATAAGCATATATAATTACTAACACTCTTTGTGAAGTTAATCAGTTGTAATATTGTAATGAGCTGTAGCTAGTTAACGAATAAAGGTTTTTTAAAAAGAATATTTTTATCAAACATATATAAGATCCACATGTTACGTTGTTGTATTTAGCGACTATTATTCAAATATAGTCCAATTGACCAAAAAAAGTGGGTATGTCACGAACGACACGCATTCAACGCTAAGATACATCTTGGGTGCTTTCCAGCAAGGTACAAAGTTAACACTGTGTTACACAGTGTACGATACTTGCGTTCCAACTACGCCAGAGTACGACTCAGCTCGACTCTGCCAAACACAGCTAAAAGGGAAAGTCCGACGCTGTAAGTAAGTCTCATACCAACATAAGTTTTATGTGTGGTACTACTGCGTCCCGCGTAAATTACTACGTAATCATATTTCTGTTTGATTTTTGGCTTGAATTGATTGTGTGGTTTCGACTTTGATTTATGTTTTATATATTTCAATATACTATGGATACTACCTATTTTCTTGTAAATGGTAAGTAATATTGACTTATTTACTATATTGTTTAATTATTGTTTAAATCCCTTAAAATCGAATTTTGAAAATGTTTTCTTGATTCAATATATTTAATTAAATTAAAAGTGTCTACTGCTGTTATTGTTCTATTGTGTTTATTTTCACTAGTGATTCATTAATTGCAGGTCCATATTTTTGCAAAAAATGCGAAACTGGTATTTCATCTTTAGATGAAATTCCCCATCACCAATGGTTTGCTGAAAAAGAAGTTTATATAGATGAAAACAATATACTTTTTACTAGCGACGATCTGCCGGTGTCAACAGAGAATATCGGTAACGTTGACGGTAAGTGTTTTCTGTAATATATTGATATATTTCTGTAATTGTATTCTGTATATATTTTTTTGTAGAACTCATAGCAAAGAAAGATATTTTCTCACCGACCATGAAAAACGAATATCTCGGGGAAACGACGTCCAAATAATGTAAGCAGTAAATATATGATAATACACGCACTACATACAAAATTTGTTTGTTTTTGTCTTACTTGTTCTTTCTGATATGCTAAATTTGTTATATTTATGCAGCTGCAGTGTGGACGCGTGCCGCTACGTTGGGACTTCTCAGCCTATACGAAGCTAAGAAAGAGATGCTGGATAATCCCAAAAAGAAGAGCAAATTGTGGAATGCTATTGAAGCCGGACTTGAAGAATTTGGAATTCAAGTGAGGGCTTTAGTTTTTTAGTGATATATATTTATATATATATATATATATATATATATATATATATATATATATATATAAATTATAAACAAATATTACATATTTTGTACGATGTAGATGTCCGCCGAGCAGATAAAGTAGAAAATGGGTGCAATGATAAAAAAGTATAAACTCTGCATTGATAACAACAACAAATCAGGCAGAGGCTCGCTTGAATTTGAGTTCTTCGATCATCTCGATGAAATATTTGGGAAACAGAGAAATGCAGTTGCTGCCCATACAGTATCAACAATTACGGTCTTAAATGCCTCTTCAAAAAGAGCAAGTAGCAATAAAAATGCAACCGCAATTACTCCAGAAAGACAAGACACTATTCAGGCTAGTGGAACTGAACCTTGCCCATCAAAAATAAGGAGTTTGCTCCTAAACGCCACACCAAGAAGCGCAACTTCCATTAAAAATGCAACTCCAGAGAGACAAGGTCGGCATGGATGCAGTATTCAGGCTATAGAAAATGAAGCAACTCCTGGTCCATCAAAAAAAAGAAGTCGTTTTGCGCATGGAACCACTTCCAATGTTGCAAAAGCAAAACTAGAACTCGGTAAACAATGGCAGCAACATTTAGAGGACCAAAAAATCTTCAACGCCAAACGAGTAGAACGACACAATAAAATGGTGAATCAAAGAGAAGAAATGATTAGATTAAAAAAAAAGAAAATCCAATTGAAGGAGGTGGAGTAAAAAGAGAAGCGACAGACGCATGCCGAGATAATGAGCATAGAGAAAATGAAATTGCAATTATTGCGGAAAATGTTCAATAAAGAAAACATTCCTTTTGATCTATCAGATTCTGACAATTGATTGGTTTTTTTGATACAATCTTTTTTTTATACGATCATATTTTATATTTTATACGATCATATTTTATATTTTATACCTACTATCATTTTTTCATCATATATTTTATGTTGCCAAATCCATGTTCAAATATATATTTTTTATTATATTTATTTTATTCGTTTCTATATAAATATATATATATATATATATAAATATATATATATATATATATATATATATATATATATATATATATATATATATATATATATATATAATATTTTTATTATATTTATTTTATTCGTTATGCGTATAACAAAGTTCAGTGTAAAACACCGCAGATGTTTTATTTTCTTATACGTAGTATGATTAAGTATTGTAATCATGAAAAAGTAACTATTCAGGAAATATTTCTCGAAATAACTGCATTCTACGATCTATTAGAAATTGCCCATCAATATCTTCATCATTATTTGCAACAGCAACATCTTCATCATTGATCTCGTACGGAAAGTTATAAATATCGTCTGAATCTATACATAAATTATGCAAAATACATGCCGCAACAACTGTGTTTGTAATAAAATTCATTGTACGGTATTCTGTAAAAAATTTAATCCGTCGAAATCGTCCTTTTAAATAACCAAATGCTCTTTCCACCGCCATACGCGTGGAAGAATGTAGATACTTAAATTCAGACTGCTGTGCTGTTAAATGACCGTTATCGCGAAAAGGTGGAACAAGTTACGATGAAGAAGCATATGCAGAATCACCAAGTATAAACGTGGCACCAGGTAATAATGCTTCTTTATTTTCATTAGCAGCCTGATACAATGGAGATCATCTTAATACGCGTGCATCATGAAGTGAGCCAGTTTCACCGCAATATATATCAATAAATTTCATATTTGCATCTACAACAGCTTGTAAACTAATAGAAAAGTACTTTTTCCTATTACAATAATCTCTTGCATTAATTGTTGGTTTTTCTATGCGTATATGGGTACCATCAATCGCTCCTAGAACACTTTCAATGCCATTCTTTGCGCGGAACTGTTCACACACTCTGAAAATGCGATTCCCTTGTGGCCACCTGATCACCTCGTTTAACTTGCTAATATCCACGTTGTCACACGACGTATAATACGAAATACAGATGAAATGGAAACGTCAAATCTGTCAGACATGGTTCGCAAAGGTTCGGTATTCGCCATAAACCAGAGAAATATATGGAAACTCAATTTTGTTGTAATAGGCCTTATTCCAAATATGTGCGACGGAATATAATCCGATTGTTCAAGTTCATCTGAAATATCAACATTAATTTTAATTATTAAGTTTCTTGAATAATATATGTTCAATACCAACTAAACGTAATGCAGTCCCCCGTGATAACCGCAAATGTTCTTTATATTCTGCATCTGTCCACAAATCGATAATTTCGAGATAATTATCAACACGATGTCTCCTGTTATTATTTATTAAGTACTGCATAAGAGGGAAATATAATAAATCAACATCATGGTCGCTGTTTGCAGATGAAATAGAAATCTTCGAACTATCATTGGAGCTGCTACTAGTACCACTGTCATCACTCAAACCTGGTTTTTGTAATAAGTGGACCAATATTTCGTTTTTATTCATCTGTAACAAATGTGTTAAATATTTAATTAAATTGCACACTTTGAATTTGATTCATATAATTCATTATTAATACGTTATACAGAGGTTATACTAACGGTGCTGTCACTTATTGAATATGTCAGGATCTAGTGATAAATGACTTTCGCGCACTCTATTGGGTAGAGTACGTAACTCCTAAGTGTTCCAACTAGCAATCAACACAGTGTTTGAGAAAGTCTGACACTGTTTGACAGAGTTCTCTTGTTGGAAAGCACCCGTTATCCTTATGGCGAGAATCAGCGGCTCATTTATTTTGAGACATTACACCTGTATTTGTAGCTTAATTTATGAAAAAACTCTATATATTAGGGGCAATAGAATCACCTTTATGATATTGTGTATGTAATGGCGAACATCTCTAATAAAGCTATATATTAAAATTAAAATTGTAAATTATTTACTGTGCCATGAGAAGTGTTCCTAGAAAGCGGCTAAGCAAGTCCAACTAGATACATAGATAAATTATGACCAAATACCGAAGGGAACCGACCAATAATTTTTATATATTTCATTGCTATGGTTGATAAAGATTAATTATAATTAATTTGGAAGACAGACAATTGTTGCTAATCTAAATATTACACTTTGAACTTGACAATCGTGGAGAATATAAAGTAATGATTTGTTTTTATGCGTCCCGAAGGGCGCCTGCCAATAATTTATATATATTTTGTGTCTATGAAGCATAGAAAATCAATAATTTAAATAATAGTTATTATTTATTATCAATATTGACGTGAAACAGACGTATTTGGTGATAATTTGTCTTTGTATCTAGTTGCCCTTGGTTGGTTGCTTTTTTGATTCGGCTGATAGAGCTGCTACATTCACTGTCGTGTCTACAATGCTTGTTGGACAACCCTAGAGATGCGCGCGAACATGCAACAACATGCGACCACGTGACGCAGCACTCTACGTCCACTTTTGTAAGTAGACAAGAACGAGCGGCCATTGTTCTCCGCTCGTTATGTTATACAGGTTGGCGTTAGCAGGGTTTGAAATTGTAATGCCCTATTTAAAGTTATCGTTACGGTATTAGGAAGTTTATAATTTGTGTGAGTTTTTTGGTTATGTAGTGAAATGATTTGATAAATGTAGTGCGATAATAGATACGTGTATAAATTGTATTACAACCAGCAAATAAGTCACGTGGTGCTACGGACAAACAAAAGCGTGTGATATGGAACAAATATATCATTATAAGTGCAATGTGACCGTGTAATTCAAAGAACAAATTTGTGCAAAATACTTCGCGAATATCGTAAACATGTTAAAAACTGTGTTTCAATTACAAACAAACTTTAAATGAATAGTTGTAAGCATTTGTGTTAAAATAACATGCCAAGGTAAGTCAAGTTTTCATAATAAAACTACATTTAAAGAAAAACTATTGAAGATGGATGAAAAATAAAAATTTGTGGAGTTATATGTAGTCATATGTTTATTTAATTTACGAAAACTATTCATCAAAAATAATATTAATGTGGAAATAAAAATTACAAACCAATATCACTATCTAAATTAACGCGCCAAAAGTATTCGCACATGTAACAAATTGTTATAATATTTTCAAGGAAAAGGGGTAAATTTTAAAAATATCGCAAAATTACCATTATATACCTCTCAAAAACTTATTATTAGGCCGCGGAAGCAAATTTTTATGTATTTTTAATTAGAAGAGACAACATTTTATGCAAAAAACGTGTAAAATTTATGGAAATGTCATGTTATTATGATGCGCCATTATTTAGTTTGGCAATAAACATTGTTTTAACCTTCATAGGCGGCGACTATGTTATATTAAGGGGGGCAGTACTTTCCTGATAAATTTTTTGAAAAGCATTCTTAATTTAGGTCATTTTATTGATGAATTGCACTTTGCAATTGACACCACAACTGTTTCCTGTTAATTTTAAAAAACTTACGACCACACCTGATTCTTACCCTAATTGATGACAAACAGTCTCTTAATTTTGGTAATTTTCATGGTGAATCACACTTTGCAATTCACACCACAACTGTTTCCTGTTAATTTAAAAAAACTTACTACCACACCTGATTCGTACCCTAATTGATGATAAACAGTCTTTTAATTTTGGTCACTTTTGTAATAGCGCCGCTGCTAAATTTTTATGTTAGCGGTTCGACCGAGCGGGGTCTTGGTGTTTACAACAATTAAAATTAAATAAAATACAAATATTCTGTCGCTCTGAGATTTATTTGAATGATGTGCAACTCTTGGATGCTAAATTCTGACTGCACTTACTAACTATTACAAGAAATGATCTTATAACTTACTTAAATGCTATTGGTTAGAAGGTCTCCCGTAAATATTTGGTTTGACCAATGGTGAGTTGGTTAAAGAGAAAACTGACCTATTTAAAAAGGTAGTGAAATTCTTAGAATGGCAACAATTGGCCGGAAAAAACATATTTACGCGGTACCAAATATTATTGGGGTTGTTCTTTATGAGGAGAAGAAAAAACATATCTTAAAAGGGTTTACAATAGTTAGTGACCTTGCCGAAAATAAACGGGTACCATAACTAATAGGCGAAGGTTGACGGTCGATGTATTTATGGTTGGTAACTATATAACACCTCCCCCCTTATTTTAGAGATTTTACTAAGCTAAAAATCTCTTCTCCTCAACTATTAGACATAAACAAAAATTATATATAAACTTAATAATAATTATTAAAAAATAATAATAATTGTATAATAATAAATGTATGGCATGACAGCAAAAAAAAAATATGGGGGAATAAATTCACTAACACTTTGCACTATACTCGTTGCACTATCATGGGGAGTAAGCATTGTAGACTTATACTATACGCTTTGCATTTATTGCTTAATTTAACACTACAAGTTCCATTTATTCTTATTTCTAGGGGGATATTTGAAAATTTACAACTAATAGTAAGGCTTTTTGGGTAGGGGTTACATAAAGCCAAGTATTAGATGTTGCTAATTGCATGTATAGACTATTTTCTAATTCTATTAAATATAAATTTTGAATGTGATAAATGTACGGGGAATGGAGTTAGTTTGAAAACATTAAATAAATGCGGTTCTAACAAAGGCACTTTAATAACATAAACTAATTGTTCTTTATGATCAAAACCGCAATAACAACACTATATATAAAAAAGGAAAGATATTTGTTAATAAACAATCTTTCTGGTAATTAATTTGTTATAATAATCTATTTAACTTTACTTTTATTGAAAGCATAAAATAATTTATTTTATGTCTTTCATAAATTTAATCAAAATATTGCTTTAAACGATTTACATGGACTTTCGTGCTCCTTTTACCACGTTGTATTGTTACATTTAATCCCGAGTCTTTACTAATTACTTTATAAGGACCTGTCCACAAAGCACATAATTTTTTACTTCTACCTCTTCCTGTAGTTTCGTCATATAATAAGACTCGATCTCCAATGTCAAAACTTTTGATTTGCACATTTTTGTCGTAATATTTTTTTGAATTTATTTTACTGTTGACAATGGTAGTTTTCGAGACTTTCCAGGAATATTGCAACTTTTGTTTTAGATCAATAACAAAATCATCATAATTATAATTTAGTGTTGGTGCCTTTTGGATTATATTAGGAAGTGTAGCGGGAAAACCATAAATGAGTTCAAAAGGTGTGTACTTGATTGAAGTGTGTGGAGTAGTGTTATAAGTGAACATGGCCGTTGGAATATATGTATCCCAGTCTGTTTGGTCTTCTTTAATAAAATGACGCAAATATTCTGCTAATGTACTGTGACTTCTTTCTAAAGCACCGTTTGTTTGGGGATGATAAGCCGTAGTTTGAATTTTCTTGATTTTCAATAATTTGCATGTATTTTTAAATACAGTGCTTAGAAAATTGGTACCCTGGTCTGTTAAAACTATTTCGGGTATCCCATGTTTATAAATAATATTTTTGACAAAGTTTGAAGCTACTGTGGTCGCTTCTTGATCTTTTATTGGCATTGCCTCTACAAATTTACTTAAATCGTCTTGGAAGGTTAATATGTCTTTATTACCAGCCTCCGTTTCTGTGAGAGGTCCAACAATATCTAGGTAACATTTCTCGAATGGTCTTGAGGCTGTGGTCGTAATTTCCATCGGCATTTTAGTTCTTATTTTAGATAATTTATTTTTCTGACACTTATCACATTTTCTAATGTATTCTTCTACTTCATTTTGTAAATTTTTCCAACTATAATATTTTTTAATTCTTTTATATGTTCTAGTTGCACCTTGGTGCCCACCTGACGGTGTATCATGAAATTTTTTAAAAATATTTAATTTTACTTCCTCCGATGTTTCGTGTATTTGTTCGCCATGGCAAATTAAAATTTCAATATCAAGATCTTTAAATAAATATCTAAGCATAGGGCGGATTTTTTCCCATTTAATTTTTTTATTATAATAACTTTTGCTTATTGCTATTTCTTTTATTTTCTTACTTTCACACATGTGCCTGAGATGAATAAAACTTTTCCATGCATTCTCATAATTTATTTTGTATGATATATTTTCTCTGTCAATTAACAAATAGCAATGTCTCTTATTTAAATGTGTTTCAACTACCTCCCCGATCTTTGATTTATCAATTTCTGCAACCGCGCGTAAATTAAGGAAGGATTCGTTTTCAAATATTGTATTTTCGCTATCAAATTTACGGGATAAAAATGTAGCAAAACTATAATTTTTTGCAACATCATATATATTTAAATCGGTTTCGCTTAAATTTCTGTTATTTACTATATTGGACTGCAAGTGTCGCTCGAATGTTTTATAATCAGTGATCTTTGAATCGATTTGATCTGTTTGATCTTTAATAATTTGTTTTTGCGCGTGTGGAAGTCTATATGGCTTAACATTAATCGGTCTCTTTTCGGGGTCAGTTCTTATTTCATGTTTGACTGCAGAGGTATATGTTAATTTGTCATTTTCTAAATGGAATATGTCGCTATATTTAGCACAATTATCATATAAGGATTCCTTTTCCTCGCTATTTAAATGTTCCGTTCGTAACAATTCTTTTATTTTATTGATTCTATTTTTATTAACTTGATGGTAACTTTCTGTTTGGGAATTTATGTTATTTATCTCGTTAAAAGCTAATGGCCTTAATGAAATTGTAGGAATTTCGATTAGTTTGTTAGAATTTGATATATTTAATAAGCTAGTTATACATTTATTAGTTTTTACTTGCGTAATGCATGAGCTAACGTATAGGTCTTCATCTAATTTTATAGGATCGCAAATTCCACTTCCATCTTTTAAATTTGAGAATGCCTCGATAATAATTTCTCATCGTGCCGGCATTTTAATACATTTTTCCGAAGGTAATAGTTTCCAGGTATCATTCGCAAGCTTTATAACACCTAGCTCGAAATCAATTTTAACTTTCTGGGTTTGCAAAAATCTCTCCCCAATATTCCATCATGGTTGAGTAAGGTACAGTCTGGGATAATATGGAAAGGGTGGATAATTATTGAAGAATCCTTAAGGAGTATTTCCAAATTACAAACACCAACTGTAAGAACAGGTTGTGACGATATCCCTTTTAATGCAGTAATTACTGTTTTATCTATTGGAGCATCACTTTGTAGTAAGCTCTCTTTTATTAAACAAATGTCGGCACCCGTGTCTAATATTAAATAAGCTTTGTTGTTTATCACAGCATTCAAGTGCAATTCAGCAACATCTAATTTTGTTTCTAAGGTTGACGAATACGCTGATGAAGTTAAAGTGGTTGACTTATTTTTATTCAGCACTTGATTTTGGCAATTTTTACAATTTTCTGCTGAAGGCATTTCAGTTAATGTTGGTTGAATATCTGGCTGATTTTTGTATGGATTTCCGCAGCTTACTAGTTTTAATTGCGATTCTTCGATTGGCTGTGGACATTCGAAGATTCGTTGGCATTTCCCGAATTTTGGTGCATTTGTATGATAAGAATAATTATAGTGCGATTGTTGGACTGGACCGTTGTGTCTGGCTTGGTAGTTTGGATGAGAAGGTTGGGGATTATTGTCGCGATATAATGCATAGTTATTGGCTGGACCGTTGTTTCTGGCTTGGTAATTTAATTGGGAAGGTTGCGGATTGTTGCCGCGATATGATGCATTGTTACCATAATGAGCATTGTTTAAATTAGATTGATTACTGCGATATTGAGAATTATTTCTTGAATATGTTTGTTCTCTATTTCTTTTATTTGATTGGAAACAATCTTCCGTGAAATGGTTATTCATTCCACAATACTTACAAATTTTAGTGATTGCTTTTATTTCGCTAACATGATTGACTAAACTAGAATTATTTTCCGTATATTTTAATTCGTTTTCGGCTTCGGTAGCTTCTATATATGCTTCTTTTAAAGTTTTAGGCTTAAATGCAATTAATCGATGTTTTATTGTTTCATTTCTTAATCCGCGCTTAAATATAGGCAATACCAACTTATCGGATAATTTTGTTGATATCCTGTATTCCGCATCCGTTAAAGTACCAGAATGCGATGCCGTGTAATTTAAATATATTTGCTCTAAACGATTACCGTATTCTTCAGCAGTTTCATTAATATTTTGGCGAGTATGATATAGTTCATAATGCCAATCGTGTGCGGGTTTTGTATTCGAAATTATTTTTTGTAAGTGCGATTTTAGATCATTAAAGGAAGCAAATGTTTTATCGGCGCATTTTGACTTTGCTATTCCGGATAGCTTTAATGTAAATATATAATTTAATAATTTTTTTTCTTTCGACTTCCGTACAGTCCTCCAATATCGTTTCGCATTCATTTATAAAATCTTTAAGTTTATTCAAACTACTTCCATCGTACTCTTTTACCAAACTGAACAAAAAGTTAATGTCTGCCATTTTTGTTTCTATATTATTAATATTTAATTTAAAAAAAAAATTTGTTTGGAACTGGCGTATAATTGTCAATAATGCAAGCGTAATTACAGTAACATAACGATTTGATCTTGTCTGGATACCGATGTTTTCGATCTCTGGAATCTGCTTGATTCTGGATTCGGTAGAATTCCTGGATCTTTGGAATCAGCTGGACTCTGGATTCGGTTGAATTCCTGGATCTTTGTAATCAGCTTGGCTCTGGATCTGCTGAGCTTCTGGCTTCCGATGGATATCTGGATACTTTTTCGTTTCGCGAATTTATATGTGTCTGTTTATATATATATATATATATATATATATATATATATATATATATATATTTTTTTTTTTATTTATATAAACCAATCCTTTACCACTACCACCAGTTGTAATAGCGCCGCTGCTAAATTTTTATGTTAGCGGTTCAACCGAGCGGGGTCTTGGCGTTTACAACAATTAAAATAAAATACAAATATTCTGTCGCTCTGAGATTTATTTGAATGATGTGCAACTCTTGGATGCTAAATTCTGACTAAACTTACTAACTATTACAAAAAATGATCTTATAACTAACTTAAATGCTATTGGTTAGAAGGTCTCCCTTAAATATTTGGTTTGACCAATGGTGAGTTGATTAAAGAGAAAACTGACCTATTTAAAAAGGTAGTGAAATTCTTAGAATGGCAAAAATTGGCCGGAAAAAACATATTTACGCGGTACCAAATATTATTGGGGTTGTTCTTTATGAGGAGAAGAAAAAACATATCTTAAAAGGGTTTACAATAGTTAGTGACCTTGCCGAAAATAAACGGGTACCATATATTAGAGCTTTTAATATAATATTGGCATACCTGCCTCCCCGTCATCTTCTTCGGGCATTTGTTGACTCTCGCTTTGTGGGGTCACCGGATTATAAAGTTGTTCGGCTAGACGAAAAAATTCAAACGCCCGGTTAAGATTTAACTCGTTACAACGCTTGTTGAACATGTAATGTGCTAAATATCCTGGAATGTTGGCCTTTTTTCGCCCAGCCGGTGGACCTATAGCTTTTGCAGCACGCCAAGAGCTATCTATTGCATTTGTGTGGGCTCCTGTCTCATGGTCCTTAAATCCAATTGAGTGGTTCACTTTCAGGTGTTCATAGCCTGCCTGCCCAAGACAGTCGTATGACTTCCAATAATCTGATGTTATTGTTGTCCCTGGGTGAATCCACTTCTTTATAATTTTCCTAGTAATATGAATTCAAATAGATATTTTACTGATCATATTGTGGCTCGTTGTTTTACGCAAAAATTTTCACCCGACCGGTTCCTCTTTCATAGCCTCCAAAAACCCATTGTCCGTCCACTCTATTTTCTTTTGCCAAACTTGGACTCGTCAATTTCAACCACTTTACCTACACCACCTATTTTCTCTTTATTTACAATAAAGTGGTGAAAAATCACTTCACGGCAAAAAGAGGCCCAATCTACCGCCGTATGGTTGTTTATTTCCTGTTGTTCTTGGATGAACAGCAAAGTAGAGTTAGCTACCCAAAGGTTCACGAAAGCTAATATTTTGAATATGGGCAGCTTAGACCGGGCAGAGAACGTACCCTTCAGGAATTCTGCAGTGTATAGGCACTTCCGCGCTTTTTGTTTGCGTTGGGATCCCTTTCCGGGGCATCTCCAACGCCAACCATCACTTTGCGAAGAATCACTTATTATTCTTAATTCGGTATTGCACTTAGGGCACAAGTAACCATCAATAGGAATTAGATGCCATTCTTGCAATTTTTTTAATAGCAAATCCTTATTTTTACAAATTTCAGCGATACGCATTACGTTAAGCGACATTTTGATATTATGAAACAATTGCAACTAGTTCATTTCTTATACAAAGTAAAACACTTGTTTTTTTTTTTACATATTTATCTATATTTTATTTTCATGTTAATTGGTTATATTTTATTTACATTATGATATAATAAATTAGTATAGTAATATTTGCCTAGATATTATACTTAAATATGAGTTGTGTAGATCACAATTAAGATGTGCCCCTCGTTATGCAGTGTAGTGAACGCCCATGAAGTGTAAGTACTATTTTTTGCCACTTGAAACAAGAATGGTGCTAGAAATCATTGTGACAGTTTATTTATGGCAGCATATCATGTTGATTACATAGTTAAATATCTGCAGTGTCATGCACCGAACTTTCTTATCCGCATATGGGTCGCTTTTACAGTAAAAATTTTTCTTAGAATAAATATAAAACGTCAAACTTCAAATTATTTAAATCTATTTTGTTAAACAATTGACAGGCGCAGGTGATACGATTTATATAAAAATAGCAGAAATTATTAATTAATTTATAAAATAATAAAAATATGATTTGATTTTGACGAAATACGTATTAGAAAGTTCAATATAAAATATTTCAGATATTTTATTTAAATATGATAGTTATTAGTAGTAAAATATTGCCGTAATTGCAAGTCCTACGTGCTATGCAACAATTTTTGGCCCTCCAGTCAGAGGAATTAATTGAATTAACTTGATGAAACGTAAATTGAATAATATTAGAAATAAAACATATGGATAATTTTTATATTCTATTTATTAGGTCAACTACAGTTTTAAGCTGAAAAGAAAAAGAAACAATTAGATTTTCATAAAATATATAAATAAAAGATGACTTACTAAATGTGCCGTGCTGGCGCTCAGGCGCTGGCCCCTACCGCCACGGCCCATGCCGCGACGGCCCCTACCGCCATGGCCTCTACCTCCGCGGCCTCCACGGCCTCTGCGCCTCAATATGCGGGGCGGCCCCTATGGCCTCCATGGCTTTCTTCAATTCGTCCCGGCACCAACCTCTGCGTCTGGTAGCGTCGCACCTCCGGCTGGGGCTGCACCTCCTGCTGGGGCCGGGGCTTATCCCCTGATGGGGCTGCGGCACTGACGCGGGCTGCCGGGGCGGCAGCTCCGGTGGGCTTTCCAATTTTTTTATCGCATTTTATAAATATCATCTTTAAATAATAAAATTATATATTTTTCTTACTTATTGCGTCGATTTCTGCCTCGATTAAGGGCCGCTTTTCCAACTGTAAATAACTCTTTAGTTAGCTATCCTGGGAGTATATTTATCCGCAGTTAAAAGTTACGGAATATATGTTACGCTGTATTTCCAGCCACATTTAACTCGTAGATAGTTATCAAAGGGATGAAAATAGTTTCAACGTTTGGTACTTGTGCGAGGAAGATAGTTGTATGCAAGATTCTATGCGTTAGATAAAGAAACTTTATAATTCCTTAAATGCCAACAGTATCTGGTGTAGAATAGTTATCACTTGTCTTAATTGATATGAGGGAACTACCAGTAAATTTCATAACCAATAAATTCATAAATATGTTGTTCTGTTAAGTAATTTGTTAGAGATTTTCGGTCGGGGGTGCATAACATTTGAAGACTACCCTTATATATTGACAGTCGAACACTTTACTTAATTTATTACTGATGCTTCCGGTATAACTATTCGTAGCATTTTGTTACCCAAGCGTTGTTTTGCGCATCATTCTTTGTTTGCAAGTCAAACGTATTGTTCCAGATTAGTTTCTAATATATTGTCGTTGTGCATTTTGTTTGTAGTGAGTAAAATCAGTTTATATCAGGTAAGTTAATACTGAGTTTCATACTGAGTATTTTGTCTATACTCATGTTTTCTTTTCCTCCCTAATTACAGAGCAGGCCTTAGTTTTACCGATATGGAAACAAAACGTGAACGTAGTTCTAATTTTCCAAAATCAGAAATTCGTTTATTGATAAATTCAATATTAGAGTTTAAAGAAATTATGGAAAACAAGCAGACGGATTATGTGAGTTTGAAAGATAAAGCTCAAGCCTGGGAAAACATAGAAACTATGTTTAATGCATCTTCAGGGGGAGCACGTAGGTGTATAAAAACACTAAAATTAAAGTACGATGGCATAAAAAAGCTCCAAGAAAAAAAGTTGGCGAACAAAAAAAAAAAATACCTAACGGGAGGTGGTCCTGCAATTGACGTGAAATTTACCGATGTGGACGAACAGCTGTTATTAATTTTAAAATTAAATGTAGAAGGTCTTCCTGCGAGAGCTGATAACGACCAAATACAACCATCAGGTACGCAAAGTGTAAATTGAGCTACAAACCACATACTTAAATATATAGTTTAAATACATTGCAGATGATAAAGAAAATATCCCACAAAATATCGAAGTTATTCCTGAAATAGCACCAATCGATAATGTATGTACATACAGTTAAATTTAGTAACCATGACACTTGATTTTGTATTTGTTGGATTGTTTGTAGATATTCAGTACAATTTTAACAGATGCAGATATTATTACTGTTGATAACAGTAATAATATAAATAAGGTACTTTTACATTTTTTATATAATATTTATATTGTCTTTACAACTGAAATGTTTAGGATACGACTGCTAATGAAGAAGAAATGGAAAATGAACCATCAACATCATCAACTAAAGTAAGTTTGGTAATTTTCTATATAACTATTATTTATTACATGTAATACATGAGAATCCTAATCAGCGGACCAAATGGACTCCAAAACAATTAAGAAGCAAGGTGTATTATATACCAACAGGAAAGAAAAAGAAAATACCACTTCCAAATTTAATCATTTAGCCGATGCTTAAAACGAGCTGGTCAAACTTCAAATGGATTGTTTAAAAACAGAATCCATTAATACAGTTTTGCAAGGTAAAAATGAACTAATAAAACAACAGGAGGAAATAGACCACAAAATATTAGAGAACGATCTACGCATCAAAATACTGGAGAGGAACTTAGAAGAAGCTGAACTTTTAATAAAAATAAAAAAAGAGCAGCACGATTCCAATATGAAATTGTTAGCAATGGAATTGAAATACAAGGAAATCGAGTTAAATGCGAAATCAACTAAGTAATTAGTTATATAATTATTTAGTATATTTTATATAGTTTAAGAATAAAACTATACAAGCGTGTTAAAGTAATCAATCAATTCATGTTGTACATTATTTACATTAATAATAACTCTTGGTACATTTTGTTCTACCTCTTCTTCCTCCTCATTCAGTTGCTCATGCACAGGTTCATTCTGTATTGTGGCAATATTATTTAATACTGCTACTGCTACAATAATGTCTTGCATTAATTCCGTTTTACATCTCATCCCTATCGATAATACTGGAAACCTTCTTTTACAAATTCCAAAAGTTCGTTCCACTATAGTCCTAGTTCTGATGTGACTTTCATTATACAATTCTTCTGCATTCGTCCACGGATTCGCTAAAAGTGTCATTAAGTATGAACGGGCTGGGTACGCACTGTCACCTAATAATAGACCATTGCCAAATAGACCAGCCTCAAATCTTGCACGAATAGCCGAATGGTATTGTGCTATCATGTGCTGCACCAGGCCATCGGGCAACAATGTCGGTTATCATGTTATCTGCATTAGAAACAACTTGCACATTTAAAGAAAAATATCCTTTTCTATTGCGAAAATTTTCAGCCATGTGTCCACCTTCAATATTTCTTAATTTAAATACCCTAATTGCTACTGTTAAGTAATTTTATGCGGCGATTGCATCCTAATATGTGTCCCAGCAATAGCACCCAAAATCCGCGGAAATCTTACAATATTATAAAACTTTTGTTGTGTTAACATAATTTCATTTGCGTTTCGAGCCATGTAAATGTATTGATTACGTAATGTAATAATTGCTTTTGACATTGAACTTTGGTATAAGTAGAGTACCGGGGACTTGGCCCCATACCTCCGTCATCTGAAGTATGATTTAATTAGATTTCGTTTGCAGGCTTTGCTGCAGCGCTAAGCACGTAGGACCATTCTGGGCCTAGCATACTTGCGCACATCATTAATGTCGTAGTCGACGAGTTGTCTGATTGTGTTGTTCGGATTTGTTGAGAGCAACTTGTAGAAACTTCGAGCATGTTCTAAAATTGCCTCCTCGATTGATGTTAACTTTAGGTCTCTCTGAATTTGTCTGTTACGCATGCAAAATGGAGCGTTGGTAACCATCCGCATCGTTAGATTTTGTGCGATTTGTAGTCGTGCCAGGTGAGATTTTGCTGCATATCCCCAGACGGGTGCTGCATATAATAATATAGGACGTAAGACTGATTTGTAGATTAGAAGTTTATTATCAATGCTAAGTTTGCTATTTCGATTTAGCATGGCATATAGTTGGGAGCGTGCGCCGAAGGTTTTGCGCACTTGGTTCTGGATATGATTCTTCCAAGTGAGTCCTCTGTCAAGTAAAACTCCTAGGTATTTTACACTATTTGTCCACGGTATTTGTTGGCCGAACATGGTTATGTGGTCGACTGGTCGATGTCCTCGTCGAGAGAAAATTATAGCCGTACTTTTAGTAGGGTTAATGGCGATGCGCCATTTATCGTACCATTCTTCAAGGTCTGTGATTTGGGTTTGGAGTTTACGGGTTATGGTCGCAGGAAGCCAGGATCTTGTTATTATTGCCGTGTCGTCGGCGTATAGTGCAGTGATTTGATTTAGGTTTTCGGACTTCGGTATGTCGCTAGTGTAAATGTTAAAAAGAAGGGGAGACAGTAATGACCCTTGTGGAACTCCGGCAGTCATGTAGCGGACGTTGGAGAAGTCTTGATTGATTTTGGTCTGGAAGGTGCGTTTATGAAGAAATGATTGAAGAATTTTTAGGGTGGAGGATTTTTGGTTTGGTGAGGACGGGAGAAGTTTGAATTGTTTGGAAATAGGTCTAATCTGACAGGATTGTGATCAGAGTTTAGTGCAGATACTGTGTAGATGTTGTGATTTAGAGAAATATGTTGAAGGATGGCTATATCAAGTACGTCAGGGCGGCCTCGAAATGGGTAGATCGTAGGCTCAATGGGTGCCGAGACCGAGAGGTTGTGGTGGTTTGTATATGAGTATACGATTTTTCCATTTGCATTAGCAAGTCTGCTGTTCCAGGATAGGTGTTTGGAGTTGAGATCTCCAGCTATAATGGTAGGCGTGGTTCCGTCAAGAAGTTGGTCAAGGTCACTGTCAAGGATGCGTAGGGTAGGAGGGTTGTAAACTGAGGTTATACGTATCGTGTCGGCGTTTGCTATTATTACGTCGATTGTCGTCGCTTCCATGTGTTGCATTTGTGAATTTGGTACCTGATAGTGTGATATGGTTCTTTTGATGAGGATCGCGATTCCACCTTTTGGCCCGCGCAGACGATCATTGCGATATATGGAGTAATTAGGAACTTTGATTTTGTCACATGGTTTGAGGTGGGTTTCGTTGATGAGAAGGACGTCTAGGTTGTGGGTTTGAATAAATGTACGGACCTCAAGTTGCTGGTTTAGAATACCGTTGGCGTTGAAGTACGCCATATTGATGTATTCTGGAGTTATGAGTGTGTTAGTCATTGTGATTGTTCATGAGTTCTATATATGTACTTAGTATTATTTTTAAAAAGTCCATGTCTGAAGTGGCTGCATCAAGAGCCGTCACAGTCTTTAGAACAATCTCCGCTTTCTTCGCTGTGTTTTTATGTTGTTTGGGTTGAGGCAAATTGCAGTTAGGTTTGGTGGTTGAAGGACGGTTTGAAGTGGTGTTGGTGTTGTTGGAGGTTACAGTAGCGTATGATTTGTTATTGTTAGTACTAGCTGATATCTGCGGTTGCGGAGTGGGTGGAGTTATAGTAATAGTGGTTCTGTATTTGAACGTTGAGCTCTGGAAGGGGCTTCAGGGCATTGGCGATAGTTGGCAGTGTTCGGGCCTCCGCAATTTGCGCATTTCGGAGCTGTTTCTCTTTGTTTTTTGCAAATTTCCGTTAAATGGCCGGCTCCACATTTTACGCAACGGAGTGGCGCAAAGCAGTTCTGGGCACCGTGACCGAACTTCTGGCAACGATGGCATTAATTAATTCTTGCGGAAGAACGCAGTGATTCTACTTTGATTTTCATATACATGAGGGTTGATAGGTTGAAAATCTCTTTGCCTTCGGGCTTGTCCAGTTGGACGATGACTAGTGGTATAGGGGTGCGGTTTGGGCCGCTTTTCATGCGGGTGACGCTTATAATAGGATAATTGAGGTTTTTTTACTCGAGTGCTATCTCGACGGTGGGAATGCATTCTGGCAGACCGCGAATTACCACTTTCAAAGGCTTTTCCCCCTTTAGTTGGTAAGTGTGGAACGGAATATTATCATCTTCGAGCTGTTTGGTAGCAGCTCGGAAATCATTAATTGTACTAACTTTTAATATAATGCAGTCCTTTTTATTGGTTGCATTAATGATGTTAATGCCCTTTGATTCGAGGTGCTTTAGTATGTCTTGGGTATTTTGTTTTGTACGGATAACGATCGGAGGGATTTTGTTAGACTGTGAAACGGTAGCATTCGTTGTGTTGTCTGAAGTTACATTTGAGGTAGATGGTTTGTTTATTGGCAATGGGTCGTTGGCAGGATTGGTTGAAATATTAGTAGTAATCTTACCTAGCTTTGCTGGCGAAGTTGGCGTAGGCTTAATTTTCTTTTTATTTGGATCTGGCCTGATTTTCGACAAACGTTTGCGTTTTGTCTTTGTAGTGGACGTAGAGTCATTGGTTGACTCACTGTCACCTGTCAGTGTATTCATGGAGTCCAAGGAAGAGTCGTGCGATTTATATTCAATTGAGGTCGAAGTGTCCATTTTTGAATTTGTGAAGGTTTCGATTAAGATCATGGCTTGATTTAGCTTTTCTTCCAGGATGCGGGATTTTTCGTGCAGTTGTAGAATGAGATTTCGACTCTCGTGGGACGATAGAGTGGAAGACATTTGTTTCGTGAGAAGTTGCGAAATTTGGACATCAGTTGAGGGTTTGTTAGGTGACGGACCAGACGTGAGGTTCTGGTCGGCCATACTGGCCGCGCGCAAACACAGCACAGAATAAACACTATTGCGTATTGTTGTAATCAACAGCGTTGATCCAACAATACATTGCAATCAGCTTGATTGCTCTGTTGATTGTTATTGTCGGTGATTGATGTACGTTTTTTGGTAGGAATAGTAATAACTGATTGTTGTAATCAATGAAATCAATCAGTGGAATGTACTATTGATTCACAATAATAGCAGCTGGTTTTGACAAAGTGCACGATGTTGACAGTACAACGGTCGGGACACTACTTTTTCAATAATTGCTTGCGTAACTCGATTAACTATTTTTCCTGCAGTAGTTTTATGAAAACCACCGAAATCTCCTCAACATACATATCTCCAGTTGCATAGAACTGCAAAGCAATCAAACTGAAGCATGGGTGGTACTGCGTGATTTCTAGAAAGATTTTTGTACTTAATTTAGTATTCTTGTAATTCCAAACACAAATACCTGTCAGTTCTCTGTGCTAGCAATGCGCCAATCTGTTCTATTATCATTGTTAGATTCCCAGCATAGTTATTATCTTCAGCAAGTTAGTTTAGGAAATATGTATTTTCACTGTATGATATATTTTTATTATCTTTTGCAAGTTAGTTTAGGAAATATGTATTTTCACTTTATGATATATTTTTACTATCTTTTAGTTAGTCATAAGTAATATAAGTTTACTGTATAAGACCTTTTCCATTCGATAGCAATAAACAAATATTTTTACAATTCGAACCTTGACCATCCCTTCAATAATCATAAACTGATAACGGTATTTTGCCGCTTTCACTACTCCCACCAACCCTCAAAAATTCATCTTCTGTTATCCTAGTTTTGCCACACTGAGTCAGTTACGTTCCACTCATAGGATCACTAAGTAATATTCTGCTAGCTGTATATGTTCTTAAAGTTCAAATAAATTGTTGAATTATAAATACGTGTGCATCTGAATACCCAATATTCCACCGTACCACAACATCATAGATACAGTAGGTTTTGTCAAACGAAAACGATTTTAAAATTCAGTACCGTTGCAATTATTAAAAATGTTTGGGCGCATTCTTATAGTATATACACGTTCAATAAAATGTATCACTTCTTCATCATTATCGTCAAACAAATCTTCTAAACACTGGTCCATTTTGATGTATAATACAGCAAAAGTTTGGTTAATCTCAAGATAAATATTTATTCGCAGCCTGCTAGACCAAATAAAGTTATTCCATAGATAGCGTGTTTAACTGATGGGTAAATTTTAACTGGGCGTGGAAATACGATTTTAGCGTTTTATGCTGGGAGTAAATTTTATACTAGAGATAAGTAAATTTAACTCGAGTTGGAAATACCGGCCCTAATTCTATTATTTCCATTTCTGAGGAAAAACATGTTTAAATAAGTAAAATTAACTTAAAAGAAATTTTATGCAAACTTACCCTCTGCCATTTTTTTAAAATTTACTATTTTGTTTGTTTATTTCGTCGTTTGTTTATTTATTTTTAGAAAAAAATTATAGCTGGCTGCGCTACTAGCATTAATAAAAATCATCGTTGGCGGCGCTAGCAGCATTCATAATAATGTCGGGAATATTCATAATAACTGATTCTAACTCTTATCAACTCTTATCAAAACGGATTCGTTTTATGTTTATTAAAAGTGTATTATGCTCGTCATTGTTATTTACAAAGGATCTGTGAGTAAGCCGAAGAAATTACTATGTGAGATATGATCGATATATTGTTCTAAAGAAATTTATGAAACAAATAAAAAGCAAATGGATTATTGTCCGGTGTAATGACTAATTTTTGTAGTGCATAAGATTTTCCGCCTGCTTGGGGAGATAGTATCTTGAGGTGTGACGTTATAATAATAATAATAAATTATCCTAACTATAAAATAAGTTCGTATTGGTTAAATATCGTAGAAGGGAAATGTAATGACGTCATGTAGGTTCTCAACCAGTAATGATGAATTAGATTTATAAGCTAATGATAATTTTCAGTTAAGGTATATTTTTTAAAAACGGAAAATAATAATTAAATTTTTTTCATGGTTTGTCAATATAAATTACTTTGTAAAAGAATAGCGATGGCAATAAATGAATTTAATATGATACATCGAGAATCATTGTTTTAGAATCACTGGTTATTTATTTATCTATCTTTTGTTTCTATATAATGAATTCATGGTTATGTTTTTCTATTCGCAGTAGGTGCGTTTTTTGACTGAATTCAACAACAATAATAAAATACAAACTTGAAAATCCATTGGTATTTAATATATTTGAAATTCGTTTGTATTCGAAATAGCTACTCAGCTTTTTGACAGGAAAACGAAAGAGACCCAAATAATTTGATATTGATTGTCGCATACGTATTTCGTTAAAGTTGTGCGATATGATAATCTTCCACATTAATTACAATTATTTTAGTGGTTATTGTAGAAAACTTAAATGATGACAAGTGTTAACATATTTAATGTTTGAACATTTCTCTTTATTTATTTTTCTTACAATTTTACAATGAATTATGTTGTTAATATCTATATCTATTATAGTAATAGATAAATATCTAAAAGCAATGTTACCATATAAAGACTGGCGTTACCATATAAAGCAATGTTGCCAACCTAATGAATACAAAACATTACTGATTGTACGGTTTATAAATTTTAAGTTTCATAATTTTACCTTCAACCGTTTAGGCTGTAGAGCGCATACAATCAGACACACTTTCGCAGACATATGTCATTTCATGAATAGTCGGAAGCAGGTGAGGTCAATACGTATATTTCCGTTAATATCTAGAGATCGAAAATTTTTATGATTACAATACTTATACTGCGTGTCCGAATGTACAAATATCGGCAAATATCGAATAATATCATATTTTTATTATTTTTCCAATTAATACTTCACTAATCTTGGGATACCATTTTCAATAAATATATTTCTTAGAATAAATATTAAAAGCCAAACTCCAAATTATTTAAGATTTGTTTGTTTTTCTGTTAAAGAATTGACAGGAATGGGATTTATGCGAACATAATTATTACCATTTTCCATAGCCATTTTCTTGTTTCTGGTATCTTTTCTGAAAATAGTTTCAAATAAAGGTTGTACAAAATGTTATAAACTATAATTTATACTGTTATTAATTTTGCTATAAGTGCAATCGTCTTCGAATTTTTGGAGAAACCGCAAAAAAGGACTGGACAAACATGCACTTCCGGTTTGAGTTTGTTTTTGAAAAATAGGAGGTTTTTAAAGTTTCATAGTTTTACCTTTAACCGTTTAGACTGTAGAGCTTTTATATACATACACAGACAGACGTCTTTGCAAAAATTGCCTGACTCACAATCCAGGGAAGGGCAAAACGACTATTGCCGCTTAAACAATCCACATTTTTCGATCGATATTTTTCATGATTCTTATATTGCGTAAAAGAAAGTAACATTAATAAGTTTTGTTAGATTATAAGATGAATGGTAACAGAAATCAAACAAGCAATAAGTATATCTTCTCTTCGGATTTATGCACTCTTAGTAGAAAAACAATTACAAATAATTGGAGGAAAAAAGCGATAACGTTACTGCAAATTCTGTTGACCTAATACAGAGAATTTAAAATGAACCAGAAATTCTACAAGTTTAAGTATTTGAAGAAGCATTAAATTCATTCGCCATTGAAATTGAATCTTACTTTTTGTGTATGTTCTACAAAAAAAAAACATTACAAGCATAGTATTTATATAAAATGTCTAATAATGTTTATATTTCTTGCAGATTACACGGAAGACCCATCACCAATGCAGCCGTTACCTATATGATAGAATATCTATAAGTATTTTCCGATTAGGCGTTCTAGATATACATATATTCCGCTAAAATGACTTATTAAGTCATTTTAGCGGAATATAGTATATATATTTTACACTTACTTCTTTATTACTAATCTAATTGAATCATTTGGTTCTATCATTGTGAAGCTATTATCGTGAGGTTTTTTAAACACTATTAAAACAGGATAGAATTGTTAAATGTTTTCACGCAATGTAAACTAATCACCAAGATTGCTTAGGATTTACCTAAATATGTCATGGTGCTCGTTATAATACTAAATTTGTCGCCTAATTTCTTTTGTTTTTTTACTTAAGGGGACCTTTACGGTTGGAATCGCGTAAAATAGGTCAACTTTGGGAATTTATTGTGTGAGAACGAAAAGTGATACAGTCATGCGGCTTTGACTACGAAATTCCTTTATTTAGTGACAATTAAAACGTATTTATGCAAATTAAAAATTGTCAAAACATATGACCGCTACAGCGGTCATTAGGTGTTGTTGCTTTTTGCACTGTGCAGGCTCTGGGGCCGCTCCTAGTGATCTGAAACAAAAAGCAAGGTATGGTATGAAAAGCGAATTCAATTTACTGGATCTTGACAGCGGAAAAATCAAAATTTTTGAAAATTAAAACAATGGCGGTCGCTTGAAAAAAAATTGACTTTTTTCATTCATTTTTCCGTGTTTGACCCGTAATTATTTATAGTCAGAGTAACATTTTTAGAAAAAAACGACTCGACAAGATCCAATAAATTTAGTCTTGTTTATTATACGCTTTGCGCGAAATAAATCGGTTCAATAGTTTGGCCGCAATCATCTGCACAGCGGAGAGAAAAGTCGTTTCGAGAAAAACGCGTTTGAAGTTTTTACTATATTCGGACTGTGATAATCGGCGTTACGTTTGTCCGATATGAACAAAAATTTCCAAGTAAATACTTTCACACTATGTGAAAACGGATGTATGGTTAGATTTACATTTTTATTGTTTATAAATCCAATATGGCGGACAAAGTCGACAAATGTATTTTGCATTGGTTCTTGAAATCCAATATAAATGCGTTTTGCGGACAAGTTATCAATAATTATAGGTCAGAGTTACGAAATTAGGAAATACGACATGGCTAATTCAAAATGGCCACCAAAAATATTTAAAATAATCACTTTTTTATTGCAAATTTTAACTTTTGGTGATTTTTCTTGGTCAAAATACTCACGTTCAGTCGGAAATTCCGGGACCGTAAAAGCATCCTTCTTCAACTTCGAACAGGTCGTCGTCGGCAATGTGTCTTCTCCGGGCTGCAAGGCGAGCTTGTCTGGTGCCAATGGACAATCTCCGTTCCGCGCTCTGGATCCGCGTATACTCTGAGCGCTCTGGCGGCCGTGTGTATGACCGGCCGTATCGCATCGGCCTTTCGCACACATACTCTACATGAATGTAGCTTTTATAGTATGCAAAAAAAGAAATCGAGTTTTTCAAAATTTCAAACGTAAATGTCCCCTTAATTCTGTTCATAGCAAATTAATTAATTATGGTTATTATCGTCAATACAGATATGATAGGTATACATATATTGAGAAAAATGTGTATATGCTATATAACATAGTAAATGAAGTAAAAATATTATGAATTATAGTTGATATTACTGTGCATAAGGGCCAGAATATATTTTTAAAATACTTCAAATCTACGTTTTGTTGAGACACTACACAAAACATGACGTTCCATTTGCGATGTCAGTTTACTGGTTCACAATTTCCTGGTGGCTGGTCATTTTAGGAAATAAAATTAAAACATCTGCAGTGTCATGCACCGAACTTTCTTATACGCATATGGGTTAAACCATATCGTAGTTACATTATTTTTCTAATTTATAATATTTGTTCTAACCTTTAGATCACTTCTACAGTAAATATATGTCTTAGAATAAATATAAAATGTCAAACTTCAAATAATTAAAGTCTATTTTGTCAAACAATTGACAGGCGCAGATGATACGATTTATGTAAAAATATATATAATAAGGAGAAATTTATTTCCAAATGTGTACTCTGTTTGGAAGAAGATTTCAAACAAAAGTTGTGCTAAATATAAATACCTTTAATTTTTGTTCATACAATCTTTCTGTAACTGTAACCATCTTTGAGTAATTGCAGAAACTGCAAAAAATGACTAGAGTAAACAGGCACTTCCGCTTTGAATATTTTTTTCTAAAATAGGATGTGCACACCCCAGGCATATGCAAATCTTAAGTATAAAGTTTCAAAATTTTACTTCAGCCCTTTAGCCTGTAGAGAGCATACACACACACACATACAGACCGACGTCATTCCAAAAATAGTCGGAATCGATTCAGGGAATGTCAAAACGTATATTTCCTTTAAAATCAGAGATCGAAATGTTTCATGATTACAATACTTTCTTATACTGCGTATAAGAAAGTAAAAATCTAATGTACAATTAGGTAAACATGACCATATATTACGTAATTTCTGGACGTCCCCTCATACCGAACGAAGCCACTTGTTTGTCACCCAACGCCCAATATACAATCGCCTAAAATATGTAAGCCCAATGTTTTTTTATAACAATTCACCTTTCACTTATTATTGGCAATAATATTCAAAATTAGAATGTACAATTAACATTACAACCACGGCGGTTGACACTGGGTATTTGGAATAAATCCAAGAAAATGCATTAATGTTATCGTAAACAATATTCAATAAGTAGATAGCCAAATTTAAGATATCATTGCTTAGCTCATGTTCTCGTAAGTCGTGTAGTGCGTCCCATAATGCGTGATAGCTTGGCTTTAGATGTGACAGCTCCTTGGTCACCAGATAGGAGATTTATCGAGAGCGATCATTTGAATTCTTCAGTAAATGGATAGGCTTTCCTACTGTTGGCTGCGTTCGTCTTACCTCCTCTAGTTGGCCATTTAGCATCTTCTTTATCATCTCTTCCAATGATTTAAATTATTCCAATGATTAACACTTTAACAACATTTGCACTTTAATAAGTCAGACAACTATCTCGTGGACACTGGGCAAGAGACTGTTCTGAGCGTCTCTTCCGTGTTCCTAATATAGACTTTGTCGCTCCCAAGTGCCTGTTTTGTGATATCTAAGCGGACCTTGACATTGGTATATTAATATGAATAATTAAATTTATATAAAGTAAATTATTAACTATAGTACACAAAGCTTGATAAAGAAAGTCAGGAAATGCCTATAAACATTTAAATAACGCTAAATAACTAAATTTAATTTCCTCGACGTTATAGAAAATCCATTTATTATATTAGCCATCAAAAGTTTGTTTCTAATATCCTAACTCTTCATTATAACTTTGTCCGTTATTTACATGAGAATTAAAATAATTATTAGTACTGCACAGAATAACCGAACGCACCTATTATATTTTTACTTACTCTTCTCTTGGGAAACGACACATTGGTCATTCATGAGTCCTGAATATCTCGTTTTATAAAATTCAAAATATTAAAGCGAAAATTATGAAACTTTAAACTTAAGAATTGCATGTGCCTCGGGTGTGCACCTCCTATTTTTGAAAACAATATTCAAACCGGAAGTGCATGTTTACTCTTGTCATTGTTTGCGGTTTCTGCAATTATTTAAAAATGGTTACAGTTACAGAAAAATTGCATGCACAAAAATTAGAGGTATTTATATTTAGCACAACTTTTGCTTGAATTTTTTTTCCAAAAGAGGTTTCAAAATGAATTTCTGCTTATGATACATATTTTTACATAAATCGTATCATCTGCGCCTGTCAATTGTTTAACAAAAAAGACTTAAATCATCTGAAGTTTGACATTTAATATTTACCCTAAGAAATATATTTAGTGTAAAAGCAATCTAAAGGTTAGGACACATATTATAAATTAGAAATATAAAGAAACCACGATATGGTTTAACCCAAATGCGCATGAGAAAGTTCGGTACACGACTCTGCAGATGTTTTTGATAAACAATTGACAGGTGCAGATTATACGATTTATGTAAAAATATATATAATTAGCAGAATTTTCAATAACCATTATTATGAAATCAGTACTCTTTTTGAAAAAAAGTAAACAAGAGTTATGCGAAATATAATTACCTTGATTTATGACCAATCAAGTTTTTTGTAACTATAACCATTTTTGAGTAATTGCTGAAACCGCAAAAACTAACGAGAGTAAACAGGCACTTCCGGTTTGAATTTTTTTTTCCAAAACTAAAAGGCGCACACCTCAGGCATATGCCAATCTTAAGTTTCATAATTTTACATTCCGCCGTGTAGGCTGTAGAGGGCATACACACACACTAACGGCCGTATAAAAAAGTAAAACGGATTAATAATTTAGGAACAGTTCCCATTCTTTTAAGAAAAATGTTGGAAGCCAAAATGGTAAGACTAGTAGCAGCACTTAATGGTGCAGTTAAACATAGAAAATGTGTTTGGTGAACATTCAAATTGTTTAGAATATTATTGTAATAAATCTACGGTAAACGGAGAAAATGTTGTTGACGATTTAAAATTATGTGGTTAATGGAACGATTTTCAATATGCTCTTAATTTAGTAGCTAATCAGTCAAATAGTTTAATTTTTAATGTAATGCACTAAATATATTTCTGGGAAACGTATCAATTACACCCTCCGAGGATCATACGAAGATAAATGTAATGCAGCTGTGTCACAAGAATAGATATACACCGTTCCTTGCATAAATTTTTGAATAAAGAGAGTCCTGAACTCTCACTAAAGCAATTACAACTAAAAAAATTTCGTTGGGTAAAATAGAGAATGATCAACTTGCATTACAAAATACTCATGACTACTGTTATCAAGTGCAAGGCCAGCTGCAAATAACAAAACGCAGTTATTTTAGTTTTGTATTCTGGACACCAAAAGGAATACTATGGCAGAAAATAGAAAGAAATAAACAATTTTGGCTTGAGCAGATGCAAGAGAGATTAAGTTATTTTTATGAGAACCTTGTGTTACCTGGATTGATAGATCCACGATATCTTAGATATTCTATTTATTACTTTATTTTATTTCAATTAAATGTAATTATTTTAAACCAGGTGTAAAAGAATTTATGTCAATTAAATTAATGTTAGTATTGTATTATTTGCAATAAGGATACTAATTATTTAAAGATCGGTTTTATAAAAATATATGTCCCAATAATGCATATTTCGTTCATTATATGGTTACCGATAGCATTCCACTGGTAAAGCAAAGATGATACACTTAAGTTACTTCTGACGAACTTATCTAAAGAGTACGACTATATCTATCTATCTCTCTTGGAGTTTGGCTTAAAATCTCCTTAAACCACTCAAACGACACATTTGATGTAGAGTTGTAAGAGAACTAGACAGGCCACTTAAGTGACTCTCTTGGATACAAACAACGCTGAGGTTATAATCAGTCATTAAAAGTTTTCCTCAGCAAGGTGGTTGACGATTCCATTACATTTCTACTGAATGATAAATGAATTAGACATAAAAATGAAGAGCAAAAAAGTGGTAAGTATTCATCCTCGGTTTGCTCTTAGCCCACCCATTTCTGACTTTGGGTTTACGAGCATTTCAAACCGCCTCATTGTCAATCGACATAGCGCTTGGCTCTGAGTCGTAGGGAAAAATATGTGTATCCTGTCCTAGCAGAACAGCAGCAGCAGATGGAATTATATTTGAAGAACGCAAGATGGGTTCAGTTTGTGATGTACCAGACAGAACAGGTACCATCAGTAGAAGGTGATGGTGCTCAAGATTGTACCTAGGTGTGCGGATATGGCTTCTGCTATCATCATTTTAATTTCCGGGATGAAATGAGCAGCGATATTATTTTCGGATGGAGTTAATGATGCAGGTTTAGCTGCAGCTACTTTAGCGAAACTCACGGCCGGAGCCGAAGAATTTTGACGCATAAATGCTCTAGCTTCCGGGAAACTGCAGTTAGTCTTATATTTAACAATTGCATACTCCTCTTTGAACTTAGAGCAGTTTCTCGACAGAAAGAGATTAGCGTCTCCACAGGTCACTCATTTTATCGGATCAGTACATAGGTCTTCCTCATGGGATGATTTGCCTCTAAAGCAAATTTTTTTTCTCCTTACATGTTTGTGATGAGTGCCCAAATCTTAGGCAATTAAAAGATCTCATTGGATTCGGAATGTATGGCCTGACAGATAAACCGTACATAGCCACACGAATTTATTCTGGCAATCTGTGAAAAGAGAAAGAAACTATAATGCACGCAGTGTCTTCCACTACGCCATTGATTTTGCGGGTAACTTCGGAAACACCTTGTCTTGACGTAGATGTGGAATTCGTTTGATATGTCAATTAAGAAGTTAGGCTACCCTAGAGGCGATAAAAATAAGCAAATTATGTGAATATTTTCCAGCAAACCTATACAATAGATCGAAATTTTGAAAAAAAAAAAACATTTCATAGTATACATACTGAACAATGCTATTTCATCCCTGAGGAACAAAATGATGGCTTCCCAGCATTTTCCTTGTGACGGCTCTTTTTTTCAGTCCTTTGAGGCCGGACCAATTTTTATAATTTTCCTCCCACACATCTCTGCCGGGGGTATATAGGGGTAAAATGGATAATCAGCTACATGGAATGAAAACATTTTTTTACCAAGAACTAAAAACCAATTGATTACTTATGATGTCCGAGACCATTTACAATAGTGTTATACATTTACATAGTGTTGTACATTTATATTTACATAGGATTTTTATTTTTCGCTCCTGTTATGTGTGTCTCTCCCACGTCACTTTTGTGTGGAAGAGATATTTTACGTCGCTGCTAAGCTGTGCGACAGTGTGTTTGTCGTTAGCCGTTATCAGGTAAAAGGGGCTCCACGTATTTCTTATTTTGTATATTTTTATTGCGTAAATGTCGTAGTCTTTAAGTTCTAGTGTCAGTTCTTCAATTGTCGGGTCATTGTCCAGTCCACGTAGTACGAACGCATGAGTCTTAATTGTTCGGGCCTTGTACGTGAAGTATTGTAGTGTATCGACAGTGTTCAGGTCTTTAATTAAGTTTGTCTCTCTGCTTCGTCGTGAATGTATAAATTTGTATTTTTGTTTGTGTATTGGTAGTGGAATCCGTTAGTAACGTATGTCGTTATGTATTCAGTTACTTACGTCGTGTTTTTGGCAATTCCTGTGTCTTCTGTGTCTGTAAGTGGTTTGTATCTGTTTCGTGTATTTGTCGGGTTTTTAGTCACGGTTGGTCTTGGTCTGGCGGTCCGCTTGGGTTGCTTAAAAGTCCTTGGATCTTCGTCGTCCGCGGACCGCTGTCTTATTTTGCTGGGTGTTTTTATTGTCTGCCGCGTGGGAAACAGGTCACTCACTTTTTTATTGCTGGTTGTCGTGGATGCTGTGATAGGGGTAGCCTGGGGTCCTGGGGGTGCCGTGTCCATAGTTGTGGTTGGTGTGGAGTTTTTCTCAGGTATACTTGCTGCTTCCGCAGCAGTTTCTTTGGTTTGTCGTAGCGACACGGTACATGTTTTAATGCCGTATGTTTTTATGAGTTTATTTATTAATGTCTCACCACGTGTGAATATAAGTTTTTTGTCGCTAAAAAGCTTTGACCTACGGGTCGCTTTCACGCACACTTGTTGTTTTGAAACACTAACTCATTAACTACTTCTATAAGCCTGCTTGGAACAGAATGTATAATATAGGTAGAGAGACTCGATGTGTGGCTTCGGAAAAGACGTCCGCTCACGACAATGGTTGAACTCGGAATCATGCTTTACTTGTACTCGGCATTTCGTCATCTTGTGAAGATGTGTTGACATTATATAAAAAATAATAAGTATAAGAAATAAATATAAATTTAAAACAATTTTTTTTTTCTACTTTCGTATAAAATTTTCCCAGTAATTCGGGAAAAATTACTTTTTGGAAAAAAGTTGTCGCCACTTGACTATTTGCTGCCCAAAATTCAGCATCCGGTAATATTTTCTTTATTATTATATCTTTGGGACCCCAAAGAGCAAAATCGTAATAGTCCTTCTTTGTTACATGATTTTGCATTTGTACCAGGTAATAATATGGTTGTCTATGGTCCAAGCGTATATCATCACCAGATACAATCATGATAGTCTTTATATTCTCCAAAATGTCCGTCAAAGAAGTATCTTTGACACAGAGGGGACATTTTATTTCAACGCAACCTTTGCCACATTGTTCATAATGAACAAAGCTTTCTGGCGAAGCACCAAAATGCGGAAATTCGTGAAGAATAACAAAACCTACGTCTGTCAATATAGCAATGGAACGGCTCCGTAAATGGTGTTTTCTGTATTCTTCCGGGGATTCCTTTAGCATCTTCCGCTTCAATTCTGCAAGTAGCACGTGCAATGCCGATATGCCGCCATCTTACCGGTACTGCACCAAAAAATTACGGACGTCCTCGGTGTTAAAGGACAGTACATCCAGATGAATTAGTCTTGCCTTTGGTGCAGGTGTTGCATTAGATGGAAAAATGCAGTCAATTGTCTTAACACGCTTTTCAATTACACTGAGGGACTTTCAGGTAGGCCAGTACATCGTTGACGGAGAGCTCCGACAATTTTTCGCGAACAAAATTGCGAATACTTGGGTGCATACTTCAACAAGACCGGCAACGCAGTCACAGTTCGCGGCAATAATATCCTCTGCTGCTGATAGTATGAACCCCGGCTACGAAATCCAGATCATTAAGTTTTTGGGAATGCATAACCTAAACATTACAGTTTAAAATTTATCACACTTCCATGTCGAACAATATGGAAATATCTACCCTTCCACACACGAGAGTAACGTCTCCTATTTTGTTCCACTGAAGCTTTCGAACCCAATTGCATAAAACTTATACAACGTACTCAAGCATTTATAGGCTCGCATTTCTGACTGGGTGTAGGGAGACGCGTTAAGCAATAATCATTCCATTATACTTCTTTGATTCAGCGTAGGAACTTGATTAGGATCTTTATCAAAATGTGCATCATGAAGTAAACATGGGTCCTAATTATCAATAATTTCTATATTACCGAAATATCTCTGTTGAATCTGCGTAGGTAGATTTGCCACATAGTCACTTAAAAGTGCCATCTAAAATGATAGATTAACATTAAAAAATCACAAAATTGACAAGTAAAAATCATACCTTATGCAAGAAAATGATATCTTCATGCTCGCAACACGCACAATAAACGAAAAGGAAAGATAAAATGAGGATAGTCATCAAACTGATTGATTTTGTGAGATAAAATAAATTATATTCAATGGAATGGGCAGAGAGCTACAAGGGATATTGTTCGATATTAAATCAAATAAAATGTGAAAAACCAAACAACAAATAATGCGAATTAAATTTCGAAACACAGACTCACTCGACAGAAAATGACAAGCAAAACTAACAGACCGAACTTAGAGATATCGCCACCACATGCACTCGTGGCTGAACACAAGTGTAAAATATTTTAATTTGCATTTGTAAATAACTTTTTATTTCGACGCTTAACAATACCAAAAGTAATTCTACATCATAAACACAACCTTGGCATATGTGGCGGCAATGTAACGTATTACAAATTTCTTCCTTTATACCCTTGAAATTCAACTCGTACCACAAGTACTTAATTTTTCGGCCATTTACGCAATGCTAATATCTCATATTGCTATTAACCCGGTTTTGAAAAGTGAAAGGGGAAGCTAAAATGTTCTCTTTTCAATGTCACAATTCTATTTGGTGAGCACATTTTTTTCAGTGATTTTTGGGAAAATATAGAATTAAAAGAAAAACGATTAAACATGATTGTGTGATCTGGTTTATTTTATTTTGTCGTCTCGTATACTAGAGACTTTGGGAAATCAGTTGGGGATTAGATCCACATTCGTAGATTTAGAGAATAGGGTATTCTCGCGGGTTATCCCGCATTCGAAACGTCGTTGGTTCACCACATTGAAAGCCACCCTCCAACCACGGCTATTTATTTTATCTTCATTCTTATCGTCATTTTATATCCACTCCTATTTAATGGAAATATCTATCAATTACTCGACGATTTCGTGGCGCCCTGCTATTGTTCCACGCATTGCGTTTGTGATACGCTTTATTCGTATTTTGGAGTCACCCTTGGAAGTGAAGGTTGAATTCTATTCCTCATTATGCCTCTCTGGATTATTTTCTGTTCCGGTTCCTCTCTTGGAGCAGTGAAGTCGTCGTACCCAGCGAATGGACGTGGAGGACTTGCGTCACGGGTCTAGTCGAACACAGCATTGCGTTGCCTTCTGGTTGTTGCTGCATCCTTTCACAAATATATATATATATATATATATATATATATATATATATATATATATATATATATATATATATATATATATATATATATATATATATATATATATATATATATTTATATATATATATATATATATATATATATATATATATATATATATATATATATATTGTGACGCTATCTGGCCTGGTGTGGCCCACGTAACAATGTCCCCCTTTCGTGTGTGCTGGTTGCCTGGTGCTCGGGCGCCTTCAGCGGATACGGCTTTACGGTCGCACTTACTAGAGGGGTTGCCGGGGATAGCTGCAGTGGGAAGGTTCAGGGTTGTTGAAAGAAAACTTGCGATTTATTTATCTCGTGGATTTTATTTATCCCTTGGTTTCACTCCAAAGAAAATACAGAGGACTCTGTCGGTGCCGGTGACGGGGTATGGTCGAAGTTATGGCTAAAATCCCGACATGGCACGGGCCGGTAACATGTCCGCTAGTTAAGAGCGGTGTAGTATTTGCCCTAGAGACTAAATAGAACAAAACTGGCGAACCGGTAAAATTACCGGTTGGTGAAACGGCCGGTAATCGCGTCTAGTTACCGCTAGGAGAGCCACAGCTGCCGCTAGGCAAGGGAAAAGTAACGCGAAGCTACGGGAGCGAGAGTATCGCGAACCGGTAAAAATAACGGTTGATAAAAACGGGCGGAAACTACACCTAGCTACTGCCAGGAGAACCACGGCTGCTGCTAGGCACGGTAAAAGTAACGCGGAGTTACGCGAACGAGAATATCGCGAACCGGTAAAGAACGGTTAATGAAAACGGTCGGAAACTACACCTAGCTACTGCCAGGAGAACCACGGCTGCTGCTAGGCACGGTAAAAGTAATGCGGTGTTACGCGAACGAGAATATCGCGAACCGGTAAAGAACGGTTAATAAAAGCGGTCGGAAACTACACCTAGCTACTGCCAGGAGAACCACGGCTGCTGCTAGGCACGGTAAAAGTAACGCGAAGCCACGCGAATGAAAATATCGCGAACCGGTAAAAGAACGGTTGATAAAAACGGTCGGAAACTACACCTAGCTACTGCCAGGAGAACCACGGCTGCTGCTAGGCACGGTAAAAGTAACGCGGAGTTACGCGAACGAGAATATCGCGAACCGGTAAAGAACGGTTAATAAAAGCGGTCGGAAACTACACCTAGCTACTGCCAGGAGAACCACGGCTGCCGCTAGGCGTGAAAAGAACGGAAAGAAACGGTGTGGATGACGTACGCAAACGTCTCGTATTCACCACGCGGTTTGTAAACCTCGATGTCGACCAGGAAAACCACGGTCAAGACAATCTCGGCAAAATCTCGAAGCACTATGTATCGACCAGGAAAGCCACGGTACAGATACTCGGTGTAGAGTGAGTTTACGCTTCAACTAGGGCCTGTATATATACTAGGTTGCTAATTAAACGTTTCGAGGCTTGCAAAGAAACCTGCCTCGATCTGAAAATAAAATAAAAGATCGCAGCCAAGAATCGAACCCCGGACCTCTAGAACGGTAGTCAAGCATCATTCATTTCATTTCATTTCAAAATTTCTTTATTATTTAAATTTTGTTACAGATTAATAATTAATCTATTTGGAACGCATGGCGGGTTTTGTCAGAGGTCCTACTCACAAAGGAGTTTAACAATGAGATGTGTATGAAATAACAATAGTATGAAAAGTGTAAATTTTATAATAATTGTGATTTTGTTTTGTGAGTTTTGGATTACATATGGGAAAAGGAGGAAATAAAAACCCATTTATTTACAAATGAAAAATCATTTTTTGTAAAACTTAAATCTACTCTTAATTAGTTAAAAACAATTAGGTTGTGGTGATGGATGGTATAATAATGTTAGTTGTGCATGATATGCTTAGAATTTTGTGTAGTTGTTTTGTATGTTGAGTGTAGTTTGGTTTGGTTGGCTGATGCTCTATGTGTGGTGGTGGTTGTATATGCATGAGGGGCCTGCATGTGGGATATGTTGTATATATATATTTTTTTTAATAGCAGGTTGTGTTTATGTAGGGTTTGTTTTTTTAGTGTGTGGGTATGAGATGAGGTATGATTGGTGTGCTTTTGTTAGGTGATTTGCTCTGGGAGGCGCTCATGGTATACTGGAAGTAATTCGTAGGGGACCTTGTGCTTTGTCTTGAAGGGAACGTTGTGTGCTTTGATGAGGGTGATGTTTTGAATGAGTGGATTGGGGTTGGTAGTAGTTTGTGTGTAAAATTTTTGTGCTTGTTGAGTGATGTAGTCATTGATGTAAGGCATGTTGGTCAGTAGGTGAAGGTCTGTGATGCGAATGTATCTTGAAGTCTGTGCGGCAAGGCGTAAACATTTATTTTGAAACCTCTGGAGTGGCAGGGTAGTAGTGTATGGGGCGCCACACCAGGCTGGAGCTGCGTAGGAAAGGATTGGTCGTAGGAGGGATTTGTAGAGGAGAAGTTTGGTTTTAAGGGATAATGGGCTGTTTTTGGTTAGAAGGCAGTATATATTGCGGAGGGATATTTGGGTTTTTAGGATAAGTTGTTGAATGTGGTGTGCATGATTGAGTCGAGGTGTGAGATGGAAGCCGAGGTATTTAACATGTTTTATGGTGGTGATTTTGTGGTTGTGAATGACTAAAGGCGTGTGTATTTTGAGATTAGTGTATTTCCGTGTGAAGACAATGGCTTCGGTCTTGTCGGCGTTTATAGTTATTTTCCATTTGTCCCAGTATTGATGAAGGATATTGATGTGGATCTGTAGCTGTTTGATAGCCACCTGTGCGTTATGGCTGTGCGCATAGATGGCATATAATGCGGTGCGTGTTTTAGGGAAAGTTGGGAAATCGCAGAGGTAAAGGTTGAAGAGTTTGGGGCCGAGTACACTCCCTTGCGGTATTCCAGCCACGATTGGTCTGGGATCGGAAAGGGTGTCATTGATTTTGACTCTAAAGGATCTGTTAGTGAGGTAGGAGTGTAAAAGTTTGATTAGGAATGGAGGTAGGTTATGTTTGATTAATTTGTGGATTAACCCTATTATCCATACTTTATCGAATGCTTTTTCTATGTCTAACAGGGTCATAGCAGTCACATTATCTTTGTTGAAATTAATGGCTATATCTGTCGCAATTCTGCACACCTGCTGTACAGTATTGTGTTTGGTTCTGAAGCCGAACTGAAAGTCAGGTGTGATTTTTTGCTTTTTGTCTATGACTTCGAGGCGGGAAAGGATGATTTTCTCAGCTAGTTTGGAAAGGGTACTAAGTAGGCTGATGGGGCGGTAGCTGGTGGGTGTTGAGTGATTTTTATTGGGTTTAGGGATGGGATGAACCGTGGCTGTCTTCCAAGAGGAGGGGAAGTGATGGAGGATAAGGATGGCATTAACCAGGTAGTGCAGTTGGACGATAGCTTTTCGGGAGAGGTTCTTGAGGATGATGTTTTCGATGGAGTCAGGACCGGGTGACTTGCGATTGGGAAGGGTTCTGATTATTTTTAATAGGTCGGTAGGAGTGGTAAGGAATTTGTGCATCTGATGTTTGTTATAGGGGTGTTTGGTGTTTAGGTATGATTGTGTAGATTGTATGATGTCTGTCTGGTCTGGTGTGTCGGGGGTGTTGGATATATGTATTTGTTCGAATGTGTATGCGAGTGTTTGTGCTTTTTGTCTGTCGGTTATTGATTCTATGTTGTTGATGATGAGGGTAAGGATAGGTTTAAAAGGTTTCTTGAGGTTTCGGGTAAGTTTCCATAATGAGTTGTCGAAAGGGTTGATTGATGCGAGCTTGGTGGTCCAGGTCTCGTTTCTATGTCTTTTGATTTCTGTTTTGATTTTGTTGTTTAACGTGTTTAGTTCGAGTCTGTGTGTAGTGAGTTGGGTTATCTGCCATTGTCTACGGACGTGGTTGCGGTATGTGATGAGGGTGGTTATGTGATCAGTAATGGGGTCGAGGTGTGGTTTGATAGTGATTAGTTGTGTGTGTTTCTGTTTTGTTTTCAGTATAGTGCGTGTAAATGAGTGTATTTCGTGTTCAAGTTGTTGAGTGTTATTTATGTTGTTGTTAATGGTGATTGTTGAGTCAAGTGTTTTTCTGAAGGAGGTCCAGTCAGTGTGTTTGAAGGATGTTATTTGTCTTGTGTATTTATTTGTGTGTATGTTATGTAGTTGAAAGATGATTGGATTGTGGTCTGAGCTTAGTTCCGGGAGGGATTCTGGGTGAGAGATGTTAGGGACGTTTTTGTTTATGATTATGTCTATGTATGTGGGAGTAGTAGAGTTTTCAGGGTAGTGTGTGGGGATGTCAGTGTGATGAATGATGGCGACGTGTGAGTTGATGTATCTGGAGAGTGTGTTTCCGTTGGTGTTGTTTCGGTGGCAGCTCCAGTTAGTGTGGTTAGCGTTTAGGTCGCCGACTAGAATGGTTTTGTTGTGTGTCATGAGTGTGGAGATGTCTTGGGCGGAGAAGTGGTTTGTGGGTCTGTTGTATGCTGCGATGATGGAAGTGTTGTTGGCGAGCTTTATGTGTATGGTTTCGAGGGAGGTGTGGGGTGTGTGCATGAGTGTGTGGTTGACTGTGTGTTTTATTAGCACTGCAACTCCTCCAGAGGGTTTGCGCGTTTGCTGCGGTCGGTCGTGTCTGTGTACTATGAATTGTCGTAGTTTGAGGGTGTGGTGAGGTGATAGGTGTGTTTCGTTGAGTAGCATGATGTCGATGTTATGATTGTGAATGAAGAGCGCAAGCTCCCCCGTCTTACCCAATATTCCATTCGCGTTCCATGAGCAGATGGTGATGGATTGTGTGTTGGCTGGCTGGTGTGTCTGCATTATCAATTGTTGATGATGTCGTATGAGTCGATGGTGGATGCGAATTCAATGAAAGTGGTGAATATTTGTTCCGGTGTGATGCAAGGTTCTAGACGTTGATTGAGGTCCCTCATGGCTTGTATTATATTTTGCAGTTTAATTTTTTGATTAAGTTTCTTTAATTCTGCGAAAAGACTGTTTGTTGAGTTTGAGTTTTGATTAACGTGGGGATTGGGCTCAGGGGGATTGGGCTCATACATATACATATACATATACATATACATATACATATACATATACATATACATATACATATACATATACATATACATATACATATACATATACATATACATATACATATACATATACATATACATATACATATACATATACATATACATATACATATACATATACAT